>CM017327.1:17444362-17524944 GCA_006937295.1 Carpinus fangiana | reverse complement strand
TATATATATAGGTTACTAACGGTCCATTACAAAAAAAAAAAAAAGTTTATTATAGTGAATTAAAAACCCCAAATAATTCAGAAAAACATGGAGAGAGAAAAAAAAAAAAAAGGATATAAAACATTTCAATTCATATCATCTAGGGGTGTAAACGAGCCGAGCTTGGGTGAGTTTTGCTTGTTCAAGTTCGGCTCGTTAAACTTTCACTTGAGCTCGAGCCGAGCTTAAGGCCGAGCCCCAAAATTGTGTTGGAGCTCGGCTCGTATATTAACCGAGCCGAGCCCGAGCCAGCTCATTAAGCTTTAAATAAAATTGTAATAATATAAAACAACTAAATTAGCCGGCTTGCACTTGATAATTATCATCGATGATAATTATCCTATTATGCTTAAGGTCTCAAATTTTCACTTGGCCGACTATGAAGTTAACTAACTTTCACTACACATTGTCCGAGCCCCAAAATTGTGTTTGAGCTCGGCTCGTATATTAACCGAGACGAGCCCGAGCCAGCTCATTAAGCTTTAAATAAAATTGTAATAATATAAAACAGCTAAATTAGCCGGCTTGCACTTGATAATTATCATCGATGATAATTATCCTATTATGCTTAAGGTCTCAAATTTTCACTTGGCCGACTATGAAGTTAACTAACTTTCACTAAAAAGCTAATACAAGTGAACAAGAATTTCTTATCTCGTTTTTTTTCCCCGAAAAAACTCTCTCTGGAACTTAGGCTCCCCTCCTTAGACTTTGTCTTCCTCCTCCTCCCCCACTCCTCTCCTCCAACTCTCCCCCTTACTCCTCTCCACTTCCTCTTACTCATCTTACATGGAAGACCTCATTGCTCTCACGGAGGCTCTCTCCTGGGAGGATCCATCATCCCAAATAGAAACTATACCAATTGATGCTATCGTGCATGATAGCTTGCCTCTCTTAGTCCACATCATTTCCCAAAAAACACACAATAACCAAGCTGTCAATGCTGCCCTAGCCAAAGCATGGGACTTCGCCATCCCCTTCTCCTTTGTAGCTATTGGACCCAATAAATACCTCCTCAAATTCAGCAAGAAAGAGCACATTGAAAAAATCAACCAACAAGTTACTTGGAATGTCAATGGATGTCTCCTAACTCTTCAGCAATGGTCTCCTACTGCCACCATGGGAGAAATATCTTCTAAGAAGTTCCCTTTCTGGATCCAAATACATGGACTGCCCCTGGAGAACATGACTTTACGGAATGCCATAGCTATAGGCAAAGGTCTGGTAAATCTCCTGAAAGTGGATGATGCAGCTGCTCATCCCATTCCAAAGTTCAGAAGCTATCTCAGAGTTCTTGCAGAAATAGATGTGCATGCCCTACTTAAACCAGGCTTTTTGTTTCACAGAAACAATGGTGATCAAGCTTGGATATCTCTGAAGTATGAACGGTTAGATATTTACTGCACTAGCTGTGGCTGCATAGGTCACAAGAAAGACAACTGCCATGCCCCCAAGGAAGCTTGCACCCCAGGAAAGTATGCCACTTCTCTTCTGGTCAATATATTCTCAAACCTCCCCCTTCTGATGCAGGACCTAAGAGTTCTCTTAAGCCATCATCCCTGACTCAACCCTCCTCAGCTCAATTCCGTTCAAAAGAGGTGGTGTAGTCCCCAGGCACCACCAACCCCCCCAACAGAGATGTCACAATCAATCACCTAACCACCACTATCCTACCCCCACTCAAGCAATTATCCCTGCAACCAAACACACATCCTTTCTTAACCCATACCTCGACTGCCACCTCTACACAACCCCTCACCTCATTAAATGAAGACTTAGCTTTCTCTCCAACTGCCCCGCCCAGAAGTGACACTGCAGTCCGCTTAGAAGCTACCAAACTGTCTGCCCCCCATACTCATCATTTCCCCAAAGCAAGCAGCTCGTCCACCCCTAACCCCCACATTCCAAACACTGGTTCCATCTCAATCATCCTCAACCAAAATCAACCTGGGCCCTCTGAAATTCCCCAAGCCCAATTCATTCCATTATTCACAAGCCCAACTCCTATCCAAACTGACTTAACTGCCTCCTCATCAAACCTCACTTCAAACTATTCAAACTTACCCGCCAAGAAACACTCAATCAAACACAATCCTCGCACCAAAAACCAACTCAAGAAAAAACCTATCAAACCTCACCCCCCTGAACCCCTCAACCCTCAACAAAATTTCTCACTGATCAAGAAAAGAAACCGTGTCAATCAAGACCAAACCCCTCACAAAAAAGGTTCTGGTACCTCTATTCAAAATACCTTGTTCACTGATGATATGGACACATACCCCCAAGCCCCCAAAAACAACCCTCCTTTCAATCATAATCCCTGCTTCAACTACCCCCCTAGACACATCTTCAAAGCTGTTAGATCAGGAAAGCTAGCCTTAGCCCAAAACCTTGAAACAGAATCCCACCAGAATGCAGGGGACATTCATTTGTCCCCCAAGACCTCATGAAAATATTATCTTGGAACTGCAGAGGGCTCTCCAGACCTTCTGCAGTTCGTCACCTCAGGCTGTTGATTCGTGAAAACAGCCCTGATGTCTTATTTCTGTCAGAAACTAAATCTTCTCCCCCTCAAGTCATTTCTATTCTCAATAGTCTTGGCTTTTTCTTGATTACTCAATTTGCTCCTGCTGGTTCTAGTGATGGCCTGGTTCTTACTTGGAGGTCTAGGGTGGAGCTGGAATGCTTCATCACTAACAAGCATAATATAACAGCCTGGTGTTACTCTGATCCCCCGAATTCTCCTTGGATTCTCTCATGCATATATGGTCCTCCTGACTCAAGAGACAAGTTAGCCTTTTGGGACTCCTTTACTTCTGTTGGTGAAGGTTTTGTTAGTCCCTGGCTCTGCATTGGTGACCTGAATTATGTGCTTGATCAATCTGAAAAGCTTGGAGGTAGGCCAGTAGCTAGTTCTTCTCACTGCCCCTTCAAGCTATTCATTAATCATTTTTGGATTGGTGGATTTAGGTTTTGTTGGTAACCCTTACACTTGGTGTAATAATAGGCAAGGTGTAGCCACCATTAAAGAAAGATTAGATAGAGGTTTGGCCTCCATCAGTTGGATTCACCTCCACCCAGAATTCTCCCTCAATCACATTCCTGCCACCTCTTCTGACCATCATCCCATCTCACTCAACACTGCTTTCTTTTCCACTTTTTTGACTAGGCCTTTCCGTTTTGAAGAGTTTTGGACCAAAGATCCCTCCTGTGGGTCTGTTATTGAAGAAGCTTGGTCAAAGCCTGTCTCGGGCTCTCCTGACCAATGTTTGGTCACCAAGCTGATGCACACTCAGAAGTCACTGAAGAAATGGAATTATCAGCACTTTGGGAAAATTCAAACTCAGATCAAGTTCATCACTGCAAAGATTGACTTGATTTAGAGATCTCCCCCAAGCTCTAGGTCTTTCTCTATGGAAACTTCTCTCAAATCCTCTCTTGATGATCTCCTGCTCAAAGAGGAAATTCTTTGGAAGTCTAAATCCAGAGAGCTATGGCTCTCCTGCTCTGACCTCAATACAAAATTCTTTCACTCCTCAACCATCATCAAAAGAAGGTCCAACTCTATTAATTTCCTCAAGATTGCTTTAGGGTCTTGGTTATCAGATAGAGCTTCTATTGGAAACTCCTTTGTTTCCCACTTCACTAGCCTGTTCTCCTCCACCAATCCCCCCATTTCAGATGAAATGCTTGACCTCTTTGCTCCAGTTATTTCTGCAGATGATTCTCTCCATCTTTGCTCCATCCCCTTAGAAAGTGAGGTCATTCAAGCTCTCTCCAGCTTAGGTTCTTCTAAAGCTCCTGGCCCTGATGGCTTTACTACCCTCTTCTACAAAAAATACTGGCCTCATGTCAGTAAAGATATCCTTGCTTGTTGATGTGGTGATTTTTCGACCAAAAATATCAATAATAAAATACCACTCGCAATAGAACGAATCTCGTAGGATAGGGCTATATTGAGGGTGTCGAACCTCAAGGACTGTAGGGGTTTCGTTACTAAATTCAAAATACTAAATTTAACCTAATTCAACAAAAGAGATTTGTTTTGATTTTGTTTTCTAAAACTAAATGCATAAAATAAAAGATAATTAAAATATGATAGAGAGTGTAGGGTATTGACTTCACCTCTATCCGTACAACAATGGTTAATCATATTCAATTCCAGAAATTCATTCTATGCATGTTATAATTAAACGAGAAACTACCTTATTNTTCCCACTTCACTAGCCTGTTCTCCTCCACCAATCCCCCCATTTCAGATGAAATGCTTGACCTCTTTGCTCCAGTTATTTCTGCAGATGATTCTCTCCATCTTTGCTCCATCCCCTTAGAAAGTGAGGTCATTCAAGCTCTCTCCAGCTTAGGTTCTTCTAAAGCTCCTGGCCCTGATGGCTTTACTGCCCTCTTTTACAAAAAATACTGGCCTCATGTCAGTAAAGATATCCTTGCTTGTGTTAGACATTTCTTCCAGAATCATCATCTGTTCCAAGAACTCAATCACACTTTCATCACTCTTGTTCCCAAGAAAACTGGCTCTCATTTGGTCCATCACTTTAGGCCCATCAGCTTATGCAACATCTCCTACAAAATCATCTCAAAAAGCCTTGCCAACAGATTACAGAAAGTCCTCCCTCAGATAATCTCTCCTTTGCAATCTGCATTTGTGTCTCACAGAAATATTCAAGACAACTCCATCCTCGCACACGAACTCATACACACTTTCAAGAACAAGAAAGGAAAGAAAGGCTTTATGTTTTTAAAAATTGACATGGAAAAAGCCTTTGATCAAATGGAATGGAAGTTTCTGTTGGCCATTATGAAGAAATTAGGGTTCAATGATACTTGGCTAGGTTGGATTGAAGCCTGCATCTCCTCTTCATCTTTTTCCATCCTCATCAATGGAAGCCCGTATGGAATGATATCTCCTGCTAGAGGTTTGAGACAAGGGGACCCTCTTTCCCCTTTCCTTTTTATCTTGGGTTCTGAAGTGCTCTCAAGATTGATGTTCCATGAAGCTAGCCTTGGTCACATCAATGGTATCAAAATAGCCAGAAACAACCCTGCTATTAATCACTTACTCTTTGCTGATGATCTCCTCATTTTTGGGCAAGCTACCAACTCAGAAGCTCTAAGCATCAAGTCATGCCTTGCCAAATACTGCTACTGGTCTGGTCAGACCATTAACACTCACAAATCCTCCATCAGTTTCGGCAAGTAATCCAACCCTGCAATTTCAGCTTCCATTCTTCAAACCCTCCCCTACAACCCTAAACCCTCTGCTTATATTCATCTTGGCCTTCCCATTTTCCTAGGTTCCACTAAACGAGCAGCTTTCCAAAGCATTATAGACCAAGTCCAAAAAAGGATTGATGGCTGGAGCTAAAACTCTCTCTCAAGCAGGAAGGCTTGTCCTCATCAAATATGTGGTTGCTGCAATTCCATCATATGCCATGAGCTCTTTCTTGCTCCCTACTAGTATTTGCAACAAACTGGATCAGACATTCAAGAATTTCTGGTGGGGGTTTCCTCCTTCAAAAACCAGAAATCTCACTCTTAAATCATGGGACTCTCTTTGCCTCCCAAAGGCTTCTGGTGGTCTTGGCTTCAGAAAAATGAAGGAGGTAAATCTGGCCCTAATTTCCAAGCTTGGTTGGAAGCTCCTCAACAAGTCAGACTCAATGTGGGTGTCTCAAATGCGAGGTAAGTATCTCTCTTCTGGCTCCTTTCTTTCCCCCCATCAGATTCTTCCCCTTCTGGGATTTGGAGAGGCATCCTCTCTTCTCAGCCAATCATCTCCCTAGGAGCCTGTCATAGAATCCATAAACACTCTCCCTTGTCTATTTGGGATGCCCCTTGGGTCCCCACTCTCTCTTCTTTCATTCCCTCTCCTGCCCCTCACCTTACATCCCCCCCAAACCTAGCAGTTTCTGACCTCATCACTCCACAAAGCACCTGGAATTTTCCTTTGCTCCTATCCATCTTTAATGCTTCTAGTGTTAAAGAAATCCAGAAAATTCCCATAAGCTCTGAAACCAGCTCTGAATTCATTTGGACCCCCTCCTCAAATGGCCTCTTCTCGACTAAGTCTGCTCATAGACTTATCAGTACCCCTAGAGTTGCTTCTAGCTCAGCTCCTCTTGATCCTCATATCTGGAAGCTCCTCTGGAAACTTAATCTGAACGCTAGGTTGAAACTCTTTTTGTGGAAAATTGCTTGGGACATTGTCCCCTCAAAAGCTAGGATTAGTCTCATTTTGCACATTCCCCTTTCAGACTCTTTTTGTCCCCTCTGCAAAGCTGAAGTTGATTCCCTTCACCACCTCTTTTTTAGATGCATTTTTGCTAGAGTTTCCTGGAGACAATCCTTCTGGCCTCTAGATTCCCTCTCCTGGAACTCTCTTACTTTCCAAAGCTGGATCAAAGGTATCATTCTCCCTCATCTTACTTTTGGTATCCCCAAAAAAGAAGCTCATCTCTTTCAAATTTTCGCTTCTGTCTTGTGTGATTTTCTTTGGTTCAGCAGAAACAAAGCAATGCATGAGGGCAACATACCTAATATTCTCAAGCTTGTTGACACTATCAAGCAGACTGCTCTAGCTCACTTAGCAGCTTGGAAAATTGCTCCAGAGCCTATCATTGAATCTTGGTCCCCTCCATCCAAAGGTGCCTTCAAAATTAACTTCGACACAGCCATAAGGGGACAATACTCAGCTCAAGCAGCAGTCTGCAGGGACCACTCTGGTACCATCATCTCAGCAAGCTCACAAATCAGCCCATCATGTGACCCTACATACGGTGAAGCTCTTGCAGCTCTACTTGCAGCCTCACTTGCAACATCACTGAAGCTCAAACAATTTATCATTGAAGGAGACTCACAGATTGTGGTTGCTGCCCTGCAGGATCCATCCACAGTCCACAATTGGACTATAGCAGGAGTCATAGCAGACTCCTTAGACATCATTCCTGCCTCCTCTTCTTGGGAGGCAAGAAAAATCAATAGAAGTGCCAACTTCTGCGCTCATCATGTGGCGTATTGGGCCGCGGCTCGAGTTCACTCGGGCTGCATTCCCATTTTTTTCTCTTTTTCCCCTCCTCCCCCTACATGTAATGGTCTAGCACCTCCTTCTGTTTTTTTTCCCCCCTGAAGGGGTTGTACTGTTGGTTCCTTTTTAATGCAATTGTGTTTACAAAAAAAAAAAAAACTAACTTTCACTATACATTGTGTAGATTCTTTTTCTCCTAAAAAAAAAAAAATTAGATTTTTCTTGTTTAGGGTCCCATAATAAATTCAATAAAAGTTGGCTTATAGTTTAAAAATAAACCTACATTAACCAAAAAAGTAAATTTTGCTTATAATTTTTTTTTCCCGGGTCACAACAAATCCCAGTTAATTTATACCAAAATGCTAGTAGCTTTTTTATTATAAATTGGCCAAGACCTTAAATAAGAACAAAATAAAATTTTTATATATAGTGCCACTTCAGAAATTATTCAAAATTCCCAAAATTTATTTTTATTAGGTTTTTATTTCAAAAAAAAAAAAAAAATTATTATGAACAATTACAACAAATCCCAGTTAATGTATACAAAAAGACTAGTCGATTTTTTTTATTTTTTTTTTAAGTAGCTTTTTCTATAAACGGTTGCCCTAAACAAAGAACAGGGGTATCCCTGGTTCTTGGTTTTTGCAAAAAACCGATTAGAAACTGGACCGATCGAGTTGACACTCCTAAGCTTACAAGACCTTGCATTTATTGCATGCATGCAACCCATGCATGGGCTGCATGCAATTGCAACCCTACTGATAACATCATAAAATAATACCCACAAAAAAAAAAAAAAAAAATTTCTTACATGTCAGCAGCTAACACGTCAAAAATTTCATTGGGACCAGCCCCGCCAGCTGGTCCCCATTTCTTTTTTCTTTTTCTTTTTTTCCCTCTTCTTTTCTCCTCCCGCGCGCTTCTTCTCTCCCTCTACCCGCTGCAGCTCCACTTCTTTCCCCCATCAAATTTATTTTCTCCTCTTTTCATCACCGCCAGCCACCTCAAAGCCATTGCTGTCCGTCTCTCACTGGCAACCGGCAGCTCTATCTCTTCAGCAACGTCCCTAGCTACAGCTGCAAGGTATTTAAATATATATATATATATGTATTTTGAATATTTGTATTGTTTTATTGATTGATTATGGACTAATTTAGGATATATTTCTGTTGTAGTTGTTGAGTTTTTCATTTCGTTAGTGGAATGTCCTTCTTGTTATATATATATAAATGTCCCTGCCTAATGAGTTTCTAGAAATTCAATTTTTTCCCTGCATGTTGTTATACATATATATATATATATATATATATATAGATGTCCCCAATGAGTTTCTAGAATTGTTAGGATAATTTTTATAATTAGGGTTATTTAATTTTTTATTTTGGGAAAATTACAAATTGTGGTCTTGTGGTTTGTGATTAAGTCATATTTTAGTGTGTGTATATATATATATATAGATGTCCCCAATGAATTTCTAGAATTGGTAGGATAATTTTTATAATTAGGGTTATTTAATTATTTATTTTCGGAAAATTACAAATTGTGGTCTTGTGGTTTGTGATTAAGTCAGATTTTAGTGTGTATGTATGTGTGTGTATATATATATATAATATATCATTATGACTTTTGCGTTTGTTTCTATCCAAGTGTAGGTAATTAATTATGTCATGTACGTTACTTAATCATACTTAACCTAATTTATTTTGGGTCCCCATATAATATGAGAAATTTATTAGGAAACAACTTAGGGTTAATTTTGACTTTAAGTTTGTTTATGAACTGTTTTAGGTTAAATATGTTACTTAATCCCCAAAAAAAAAAAAAAAGGAACGATACTGTGGACTGCGGAGTGGTCTAAAGCAAGCCTATGGAGTGGTTTCAAAGGACACTAAAAAAAAAAAAAATAAATAATAAAAAAAAAACAAGAAAAAAGAATAAATAAAACCCTTAAAAAAAATAAAAAGTAAACTAACAATCATTTATTTGATGTACGTAGTAACGCTATGGACAAGAGTTGGATGACAAAGTCTAAATGTACGAGGGAATACAGAGACGGGTGTAGATCATTTGTGGACTTCGTAGTTAGGAATTGTAGATGCCCTGATGGAAAAATTCACTGCCCCTGTAAAAAATGTCGAAATAACCAACACCACCAGCCGGACGTCGTACTTTGCCACTTAACCGGGGGTAAAGGAATAATGCCTATGTACATAAACTAGTATTATCACGGTGATAAGCCTTTACAGTTGACTGCTGCAGTCCCTAATTTGACTGCAACGAGCATAGATGCGGTTAGAAGCACAGAACCTGATGAAAATATGCATGCAATATTGCGTGATGTTTTCGGCATGCATGATGCCAGAGTAGATGTAACGCCCAAGAAATTAGATGAAAATCTATTAGCTCTAAATTTGGCTAAAACTGAAAAATAACTTTTTCAATTATTGAGATTTTCATCATAATTCCCAACCGCATTTGCTCCTCATATATTAGATAGTCAATTGTGATTTTATGGGATTTTATGATGAGGTTTACAATGGTGAAGATCGATGAAACTTTTGTCATGAGCTGCCGAAAATCACATTTTGTACTAAAACTGGATTTTTGGATTTTGATCTAATGGGAATTTGATTTTCTAGTATTTTTATTTGGATCCAAATGGGGGGTATTTCCTTATTTACAATATAAACTTAAAGTAAATGGACATATAAAGAAACATGAAGACATTTACTTAAATGTTTACAGTGAAAATAAGTGTTGTGGATCAGTCTGTAAGTGGTGTGACGTGCAAATTATATTGCACTCGCAATGGCACGAACCGTTAGGTTGTATAGCTTTTACAAAGTGCGGGATCGAACCCACAGAGAACGAAGTCTTTGCTAAAAAGAAAACTAATATCACTCTTAGATTAAATCTACTTTAACCTAGTTCCAAATAAAGATTGTATCAATGAATACGTAACTTGCATTAATTAAAAACTATTCTAAAAAAAAGGTAAATGTATGGAAAAACTACTAAGGTTAAAGATTAGCCTCATCCCATATTAAAAGTTAGCTTTACACATTAAACACCAATTTTTCGTCTTAAAAAATTAAACATTCAACACACTCTATTGTCGTTATTAACACAAGTCAAACCAAATAATGTGTTTACCGTTAAGGAGCTACAGTGAGTATTGATTATTGATAAAATCATCCACTGTATCCTTGGATCACAGTGGATATTGAATCAATAATCGATCACTCAATGTGCACCCGGCTTGGAACACATCATAGGATGACTATCAAAGTATCAAAACAAACAACGATTCAACTATTTGTCACGGAAATTAAATGACGAGTACGAAAAATTAAATGACGGAAAATAAACGCATTTAATGTAAAAGCAAGAAATATGAACTAAGGGTGAGGCTTCATCTTCAACCTTAGTTGAAGAGTTTAGCCACCCATTGAACAACAAAGCAAATAAAGAGTAAAAGAATGCATTAAATAAACTTTAAAGTAAATGATTACAAATAAAAGAGGCAAAGCATGGCCAACAGTGGCAAAATGCTCTCTAAAAATCGCCCAAAAAGAAGAGTTCTCGTGAAAATGCAACAATGAGTCTATTTATAGAATTCTGGTGTGCTGCCAGATCATAGGGCTACGTTCGAACGTATCCCCTGCGTTCGAACGCACTAACTAAAAATGCGTTCGATCGTAGGCTCTACGGTCAAACGCAGATAACTGCCGCGGTGCCAGCTTGATGGAATCATAGGGCTGGCTAGGGCAACATGCATGAGACGCGGGTTGACTGGGCCTGTGTTCGAACATGGTCCCTGCGTTCGACCGTAGATACGTTCGAACACACCAAATGCATTCAAACGCACTGGCAGTAACTTCATGGCATCTCTTCAAGTCCAATATGCCTTTGGGTAACCATGTTTTGATGTAATAACCTACACACCATAAAACACTAAAAACAAGTACAAAAGTTAGATATTAACAATGCTAAAGGCTTAGCAAGTATAAGTTAAGGCGGTCAAATATACAATATTTGGCACCAATCATGGTGTCCGGACAGAGAGTTTATGTGTCCGGACAGGCCAATCCCCTGTGTGTCCGGACATCCCTGTAGACACGCTAGGCAGGGAAGTTTGGGTATTTTGGGTGTCGGGACATCCCATTAGCGTGTCCGGACACGGTTCGGGTTAAAACAGCTGAAACGCGATTTCACTTCATTTTCTCCCCCCCTCTCCCCCTTCCATGCTATTTTCTCCATTCTCTCACCTAGGGTTTGCACCCAAACCTTAGGTATTGATCATTTAAAGTCTTCTAACATAAATCCAACCCCGGGGACGTGTTCCTTGAGGTTAGATTGTCGTTTCCACCGATTGGTTTGAGGTAAATCCATAAACTCTTAGTTTTCTTGGTTTGATTTAGATTTTTGGGGGTTTTGCTTAATCTCTCAAATTTCTTTGGGGTTCTTGTGTTTAGAGGGCTTCTAAACCTTCATTGAGCCTTGGGTTAGAGTTGTGTGGCTTGGAACTCCTAACTTCACCAAAGACCAAGGTAAGACCCAAAACCCTAGTTTTGTCTAAGTGTTTATTTGGGTATTTTTGAAGTGTCTAACCCTTTAGATCCTTTATGTGTTAGTGATATAAATGAAAGTTATGTCAAATGGAAACCCTAGAATCCTATGGATTCCCTTGTAGTGAGAGAAGCTTGTAGGATTCATTTAACTTGGAGAAGTTGAGTTGTTAGAGCCTTGTATAGAGTTTAACTATATATTATTATGCAAATGCATAGGTATTTCGCAAGTGGGTTGAGTTGCTAAGAGAACCCAAGCGGATCAAGGTAAGTATTTTACTTACTGGGCAAAAGGTTACTATTTTTAAAGTATAAAAGATGCTTTGGTTGAATGATTGATGTATGATGTTTGAGTTTGAGATACTATGACTATATATGATGTTTCATGAGATGTATGGATGAATGATTGATTTAAAGTGTTTGGTGATAACATGATTATGTAATGATGTTTGGATGAATGGTTGATGTAAAGTGTTTTATGATAATATGATTAAGTAATGATGTTTCATGAGATGAGTTGGATAAATGTTTGATGAATGTTGTTATGAGCATTGGTTGTTTTACATGGTTTATGGCATGAATCTATGATGTTATGATATGAGTTATGTTAGTATATAAGTTCAAGTTTGTCAACATGATCATGAGCATGATTATAGCATGAGCAATGTAACAAAAATGGGGTTCAACTCTGGTAGTGATGGCAAGCCTTCTATCGTAGAGTTGGCCCATGCATAACGAAAATGGGGTTCAACTCTCGGTAGTGATGGCAAGCCTCCTACCGTAGAGTTGGCCCATGCATAACGAGAAACGGGGTGACGGTTCCCGGTAGTGATGGCAAGCATCCTACCGCAGGATTGGCCTCTTGCATGATGAGAAATGGGGTGACGTCTCCCGGTAGTGATGGCAAGCCTCCTACCGCAGGGTTGGCCTCATATGTAGAAGAGAAACGGGGTGACGGCTCCTAGTAGTGATGGCAAGCCTCCTACCGCAGAGTCGGCCTCACAATGGAAATGACACAAGATGATAAGCATGAGCATGAGCATGCATAACATATGATTGTATGATGAAGATGATTGGTTTT
This sequence comes from Carpinus fangiana, assembly GCA_006937295.1. Classification (NCBI taxonomy): domain Eukaryota; kingdom Viridiplantae; phylum Streptophyta; class Magnoliopsida; order Fagales; family Betulaceae; genus Carpinus; species Carpinus fangiana. The sequence continues at coordinate 17,512,214 of CM017327.1, read as the reverse complement.
GTATGATTTTACACTAGACATATCAGTATGCATATGTGACTCGTATGGGACGGAACACATATGTATATTGTTATGGCTAGACATTGCATGATGACATCTAATATGTTTTATTGTTAAGCTATATGTTATGCATGTGTGGATAAAGTGGAATGATTTATTTTGGATAAAACTAGTAAGTTCTATACTGCTGAGCGTCTCTATTTTTATAGAGACGGGGGGCTCACAATTCCGCTTGTACCATGGGTGGTGGTGATTCCCATGGTGCAGACGATGCTGATGATGTAGGTACAGAGACCTTAGATGACGACCCAGTGGCAATGTATCTGGGTTACTACAGCATTTGAGGCATAGATGCGTCAGATGTACATTTTGTTGGACTAATTGATAACCCTATTTTGTAGAGCATGCATGTTTATGGTTAGATTTTGATATTTTGTATATGGCTCGTGTCGCATGAGATACTTTTGTATAGCCATTCTTTTGTATGTAATCTATAATCACCTAGATGTATTAATCAGCTCTGATGTAATTTGTAGGTCTAACGTTATTTATTTTCCGCTGCAAGGATATGAACTCTGATGAAACAATGATCATGCATGTACGTCTGTGAGACATATTATATTGTCAATCAGGTTAATACATGGGTTCATGGCTGATTGTACCAAAAATAATACTCGCAAGTGTACGAATCGTGTACAGTAAAGTGCGCGTAAAAATGCGAGGTCGAACCACAGAGAACGGAGTTTTGCAATTAAAAACTAATACAACTCTCAAATTAAANTTTTGGATAAAACTAGTAAGTTCTATACTGCTGAGCGTCTCTATTTTTATAGAGACGGGGGGCTCACAATTCCGCTTGTACCATGGGTGGTGGTGATTCCCATGGTGCAGACGATGCTGATGATGCAGGTACAGAGACCTTAGATGACGACTCAGTGGCAATGTATCTGGGTTACTACAGCATTTGAGGCATAGATGCGTCAGATGTACATTTTGTTGGACTAATTGATAACCCTATTTTGTAGAGCATGCATGTTTATGGTTAGATTTTGATATTTTGTATATGGCTCGTGTCGCATGAGATACTTTTGTATAGCCATTCTTTTGTATGTAATATATAATCACCTAGATGTATTAATCAGCTCTGATGTAATTTGTAGGTCTAACGTTATTTATTTTCTGCTGCAAGGATATGAACTCTGATGAAACAATGATCATGCATGTACGTCTGTGAGACATATTATATTGTCAATCAGGTTAATACATGGGTTCGTGGCATACTACGGTATTGTCATGCCATTGTGACAATCCGCTTGTTGTGGGTAATGTTTCTTTTTTTTAAGAAAAATAAGTTATGTTTTTACTAAGCAGGTCGTCACAGTAGACAATTGTGATCCTTAGGTCGTGGGGCAGGGTCTTAAAGAAAATATGACCGAAGAAGCCGCTACTGGTGACGTACTCAAGTAGAATGAGTTGCTTAAAAAGGCTGAGAAACCATTTCACAATGGGACCAGACATAGCAAACTGAGTGTTGTTGTACATCTATACAACTTGAAGTGTATTGGTGGAGTTAGTAACACAACATTCTCCTCGTTCCTTGAATTCTTCAATGAGTTATTACCTGCGAATGGTGAAGCCTTGTCTGGGAGTACATATAAGGCTAAAAAGTTTCTAAGGGACATGGGACTAGGGTATGAGAAGATTCTGGCATGTCGTAACAACTGTATGTTATTCTAGAAGGGCAATAAGGATTTAGATTCATGTACCATCTATGGAGAGTCTAAGTGGAAAGATGAAATTTATTTAGACGAGGATGGTCAACCAATATCATCCAGTAAGAAATGTCTGGTAAAGCTGTTGTGGTGGTTTCCACTCATACCACGACTACAGAGGCTATTCATGTCACAGCACACTGTACCCCATATGAGGTGGCATGCCGAGGGCCGCACAAAAGATGGTGTACTGAGGCATCCGGCCGACAGTCAAGCATGGCAGTCGTTCGACAATTTGCATTTGGAATTTTCAGCAAAGAGCAGGAATGTAAGGCTTGGACTATGTTCAGACAGCTTTAATCCATTTGGAAACATGAGCACATCCCACAGCACTTGGCCCGTAATGATTGTACCATATAACTTGCCTCCTTGGATGTGCATGAAACAAACGTCCTTCATACTATCCCTTATTATCTCGGGTCCAACTTCACCTGGAATGGATATAAATGTCTACTTGCAGCCCTTAATCGAGGAGTTACATGAGCTATGGAATGTAGGGGTGCGCACATTCGATGCATCAACTAAAACAAATTTTGTGATGTGAGCCCAGTTGATGTGGATAATCAATGACTTCCTGGCATACGCAGATTTGTTCGGGTGGCTCAACAGGGGCCAGAAAGCATGTCCTTGCTGTATGTACTCAAGTCTAAACGGTTAAAACATGGCGAAAAATGGTGTTATATGGGGCACATGCAATACCTACCCATGGATCATTAGTTTAGGCAGAATAAGAGAACATTTGACAAGAACCAAGAACTAGGATGTGCCCCCGATGTGCCAAGTGAAGATGAAATCCTGAGATAGTTAGAAGGGATGTCATTTAGGGATGAGTGCACAGGTAAGGCAAGGACAGATATGGAGAAATCACAAAAGAATCGGAAGAAGAGCAATGTATTATGGAAGAAGAAAAGCATTTTCTTTAGGTTACCGTATTAGAAAGATAATTTACTGTGGCACAATCTTGATGTCATGCACATAGAGAAAAATGTGATGGACAACATATTTCACACAATAATGGACACTAATGGGAAAACAAAGGACAACCTTAAAGCCCGCCTAGACTTGCAAGAAACGGGTTGGAGACCTACACTTCATCTGTGGATGGCCGAGGATGGTAAAACATATATGCGCCCAACTTGCCACACGATGTCTAAAGATGATAAAACACACTTCTTGAGAATGCTTCGAAATGTAAGGGTGCCCGACAGATATGCATAAAACATCTCCTAATGTGTGAAGCTGAAGGACTGTATGATAACAGGTTTAAAGAGCCATGACAGTCATGTACTGATGCAGCAGCTTCTCCTAATCGCTGTCTGTGGATCACTGCCGCCTAACGTGGTTCAACCTCTTGTTGAGATGTCTGCATTCTTTACGGGCATATGTTCAACAACATTGACACAAGAAGATATGGACCAACTAGAGAGAGGCTTTTGTGTCACATTGTGTAAGATGGAACAGATATTTCTCCAAGTTTCTTTACTATCATGGTTCACTTGGTTGTGCATCTTGTTTGTAAATGCTGACTAGGTGGGCCGGTGTGACGACCCGCTTGATAAAAGCATTATTAAAAATTTTTCTTTTAAAACCAATAACCCACAACAAAGTGGATTGTACAGTGGCATGATGATACCGTAGTATACCACGAACCCATGCATTAAGCTGGTTGACAATATAAAATGTCACACCGAGCTATATGCTTTATCAATGATTAATCAGAGTTTATATCTTTGCAGCGGAATATAAATAACATTAGACATAACATAACACATTAGAGCTGACAAATACATCTATGTGAATAAAGCTTTACATACCAAAGAATGACTATACAAAGGTGTCACATGCGACATGTGCCATATACAAAAATACCCACGTCTAAACATATACACATGTACTCTACCAAATAGGACTAACAACTAATCCAACAACGTCAATCGCATCTACCGTCTCTGTACCTGCATCCACAACATCATCTGCACCCCGAAAACCCGAGATACAGGGGAAATTATGAGCCCACTGCCTCTATAAAATAGAGACCTCAGCAATATGGAACTCATTAGGCTTATCTAAAATAGATCATTTAACTTTATTCACACATACAAATCATATAACTTAACAATAAAACATATTAAATGTCATCATGTAATGTCTAGCCATAACAATATACATATGTATTCCGTCACATGCCAGTCACATATGAATACTGACACGTCTAATATAAAAATCATACAACTAATCATCATCATACAATCTTATGCTATGCATACTTATGCTTATGCTCATGCTCATCATCTTGTGCCGTTTCCATGGTGAGGCTAACCCTGTGGTAGGAGACTTGTCATCACTACCGGGAGCCGTCACCACTTTTCTCGTATACACATGAGGCCAACCCTGCGGTAGGAGACTTGTCAATCGCTACTGGGGGCCGTCATGTTATTACCTGTCATGCCTTAGCCACCCTGCGGTAGGAGACTTGTCAATCACTATCAAGGGTCGTCATGTTATTTCCTGTCATGCCTCAGCCACCCTGCGGTAGGAGACTTATCAATCGCTACTGGGGGCCGTCATGTTATTACCTGTGATGCCTCAGCCACCCTGCGGTAGGAGACTTGTCAATCGCTATCGGGGGCCGTCAAGTTATTTCTTATCATGCCTCAGCCTCCCTGCAGTAGGAGACTTGTCAATCGCTACTAAGGGTTGTCATGTTATTTTTTGTTATGCATATGAGGCCATCCTTGCGGTAGGAGACTTGTCATCGCTATCGGGGGGCCGTCATACGTGGTTTTCATTTCGTTTCATTGCTCATGCCATGTTCATGCTTATATTAACAAACCTTGATCTCATATACATTCATAACTCATATCATGAACATCATAGACTCATGCCTTAAACCATATGAACTATCAAATGCTTATAACAACATAATCATTATATCATCTTGCAAACTCATAAGGCTCATAGAAACACTTCGTCAAACATTCACCCAAATCTCTCATGAAACATCATTACATAATCATATTATCACCAAAACACTTTACATCAACCATTCATCCGAACATCATTACATAATCATATTATCACAAAACACTTTATATCAATCATTCATCCATACTTCTTATGAAACATCATAAATAGTCATAGTATTTCAAACTCAAACCCCACATATCAATCATTCAACAAAAAACGTCTTTTATACTTTAAAAATAGAATCCTTTTTGCCCAGTAAGTAAAATACTTACTTTGATCCACTTGAGTTCTCTTAGTAACCTTGACCCTCTTGCGTGCACCTATATATTTTCATAATAAACACATAATTAAATTCAACTCAAACTTCACTAAGATACTTGAATCCCACAAGTATCTCTCACTTTCTCACAACTAAGTAGACATCACAACCTTCTTATCATAATCATTTTATTTAATACTTTATTCTTTAATCAAGTAAGTGCATTACTTAACCATTCTAATTAGACCAAGTCTTTAACCATTTAATGTCTTAATAACTTTGTTAAACTAAACTATTATCTTATAACATAATATATATTTAATCACTAACTCTAGAGGCATATACATAAACTCTAAGTTAGGCATTACACTTAACCCAATAATTATTATTATCCTCTAATGCACATTTATTCATTTATTCTGTATCATACATACTCTATGTTTATCATCATGCTTACCATTAAACTCCTTATCATTGTTAAACTATTAAACCCATTTACTTATCTACTTACTACTTACTACATCTCACATTATATACTTATTTACCATCTTATATACATAACATTTGTATATTCATGCTCATTGTCCCTAAACCCTAAACCCTAAACATATTAAAACCTAAACCCTATATATAACAATTTCCATGGACCCATGAAAGTTTAGGGTTAATTAACACTTTAAATGTAATTAATCCATTTAAACAACATTCCTAATGTTCACTTACCAAAAGCCCTAAATTAATTCAACCTATATACAATTAGGGTTTATGCTCATACTTTACCCATATGTAAAATTAGAGTTTCAACCCATAAATTCAATAACTTGGAACTTGAATAATACATAGAAATCTATTACACATAAAAGCCCCACATTAGTTTTAGGCATTTAGCTACTTACTAAAATTCAAATCGATATGATTTTAAGCTTAGAATCCAATGGGTAGCATAAAATCTTAAAGAGAAACTAGATATTTCAACAATATAGCAAAATCCCAAAATCCCTTTCAAGAACCCTAATTTTGGACCCAAATCAAAGCCTCACAAATCCTCACAATTTATAGCTTCCATTCCCACAAGTACAACAAAAATTACACAAAAAGACTAAAGGTTTTACCTCACAAGCCCCTATGGTCGGAACTCACCTCCAAGCTTTCTTCTTCTCTTTCTTCCTCTTTCCCTCTTCTTCTCCACGGCCAGCAACTCTTCACTCCAACCCCACCGTCGTTCTCTCTCTCTCTCGGTCTCTCTCTCTAGTGTGTGTGTAAAGAGAAAGGAGGAAGATGAAGGAGGAAGGGGAGAAATGGGAGTGGTGTCGTGAGATGATGGGATGAAAAGAAAGGAAGAAGGAAAGAAAGGGGGGGCGGCTGCACGTGAGGGACAAAAAGAGGGGAGAATGATATTGTAAAATTCCAAAAATACCCTTCTAGTTAATGAAGATGAAAGAGGATGGGCCGTAAGCTTGAAATTCATATTTGGGCCAACATGGGTAGCTTAATTCTTTATTTATTGGGCTTTATTCTAAGACCCATATTATAATAAATAACTATCCTATTTTATTTTACTATACCAATCTAACTTATATTCATTTAGTCATGGTAAATTCATTATTATTATATCTATTATTCTAACTTATTCCATGTGCTATTTATTTCATTAATTAATTCAAATTACTACGAGGTTATTAATAATAAACTTAATTATTTTCTCGGGTCTTACAGCCGATACCGTATAGGTGGATGTATCCGGGAGGGAGGTATAATTTGTTTACGTTGATTGATTATGTTCATTGTGCCCTAATTATATTACAATGACTAATTGCAAAAACCTTGGTTGAAGATTATACGTAAGAGCCTTGAGGAGTTCAAAACTAATGTGCGCAATAAAAGGGCACCTAAGGGCTGCATTGCAGAGGGCTATATAGCAATTGAGTTGGTGACGTTCTGCATGAGGTATTTAGATAACGCCCCAACATTTCTCAATAAGCCTCTACGAAACCCAGATGGCCCGAAAAGGGTGGGAACGCGAGTGATCCTTAATCGTATGACATTGACACAGATTCACCGATACATTGTGTTTAACTCTGACAACTTCCTTCAACTACGAACATAAGCCGTGTTACTATAATATTTATGTCCAATCACCTTCATCCCTTATTTAGGAATTCTTATAAAATTAATTTCGATTTGTAGTATGCACATGGATATGATTAGGCAATCATCCCATCGGGGGCAAATGACAGACGAGCAATTGGAAACCTAACATCATGAGTAGTTCTACGATTGGTATCGTGAATATGTAAGACTAATGTGATATGTAACTATTATATTACTAGTCGGAATATATTTACTGTACGTAGAGCACTTAGCCTAATTTACAAAACCTTGTCCTGCTTGTGTTGTCATTGTACGTAATATACTTACATGTCGATCGAGTAAACGATCAACAAAGAAATGGGTGAGAAGCTGGTAATGCATTGTAGAGGCCTGAGGGAGACAACTATCAGATATGACAAATATGTGATTAATGGCAAACTCTTCCGCACCCTTGCATTTGATTCGGGAAGAGGACGCAGAATAGCAGCGTTTGCGTGCCGACAGTTGATGGCAATATGTACTTCAGGAAGTTAATAGAAGTGATTGAGGTTGAATACTTCGATAGGACTAAGTACGTTATGTTCAAGTGCAAATGGGCGGATAGTACGAGGGACAAGGGGTACAAGGTGGACGAGTATGGCCTAATTTTTGTCATCTTAAAAAATCTTGTCCACAGGGGAGAAATGATTACTGATGAGCCATACGTGCTAACGTCACAAGTTGACCAAGTATTCTATGTCGAGGATGACAGGGACCGAGATTGGGCTTGCGTTGTAAAAACTAAACCTAGAAACGTATACGACATTGGTTGGGGTGAAAGATCGCATGATGTATGTGAAAACCACCACGAGTGCGAGCCACTGATTCTGACTAGTATTGATTATCATAATCCTCAAGATGACGTCGACTACGGCCGAATAGACTTAGATCCAATCCAAGCATATGTGATTTAAAAAATATCAATTATATATTGTGTATATTAATTATTTGGTTCAATATTAATATTCATTTATACGTTGATTAGTATTTATAGTGGTACATATTTGACCATTTGATGATAATATTAATTAATGTTGTGACTAATTTATTTTACAGGTCAACATGAGTTCGAGGGGGAAGAGAGCACAGGTGTCACATTCAGTGCGGCTGTCTCCCACTCATGGGTCCGGACAATTTGAGGTGGACACATAGGATATAGTTAGTGGTGAGAATCTTGGATATAGACTAATTCTTAAAGTAGGACATAACACAATCCCCAATCCATATAGTCGGGAAGGCATGGCACAACAGATGGGTGATATGGATGACACTCCCAGATACGAGGACGTCGATATGGAGTGGCTCTACTCCCATAGTGAGGCAGATGTGGGTGATAGTAGGACACATGGGCTTGATGACCCACATAGTGGGACTGGTGCCACGCAGGGTGAGCAGTTCGAGGACCCTGCTACACGGGTATTACGTGATAAAGATATTCGGACAATAAGTAAGTACATATGCTAAAAATACAAATATATATTTATATATATAATTTAATATATATAACATATATTAAATTATATATATACGTTTTGTAGTTAGTATTGAACTCGAACTAAGTAATTTAAATTATTATTAATGTGTTAGGTATCCAGCCAGACGGAAGCACGACCTTTCATGTGGTGAATTTGAAAGGGTCACACGCTTTGTGGGATATTCCCCCCTCCCCTTCGGGCAAAGGCTCTTGGCCGAGTATAATAGTTTGTGGTAGACCTTAGGGATGTATGCAATGAAATTAAGGAGGATGACCGGTGATATGGTAAAGAGCGAAAATTTTGTTAGACTACGGGACGAGGGGAAGGAGGTACCGCAGCATACCAATGAGGATATATGGTACGCTTTGATGGTATGATTAAACTGTATGTTATATGATAGCGTGTTTATTTCATTATATCAAACATACTATTTGTTAATTGTTTTAAATGCTCATTTGTTTACATTTGCAGATGTACTTTTACATCCCGCCTAAGATGAATATGGCAGCTATTAAAAAAGACGCTTTTTCGAGACATGGGGTTGAAGTTGAAGGATTGGAGGCACTCAAGGAAAATTAAACTGAAGATTATAGACGATGATACTCCTGAGATAGTGAGGGCGAGAATGGGCCAAAATGTTCTCAGCTGCTACGACCCTTTGGACATGGATGCAATGTTGGATAAATGGTGTTCGAAGAAGAATAAGGTAGGTCACGATCGAGTTAAATTATTATTTTGTGTAATTTCATTAATTACCATTTTGTTATATCTCACATGGTTTCTATTTTAATTATGTAGGAATATACAAAGCATATGAAGGAATTGCAGGCATTGAACGATATGGCCCATTTCATTAATAACCATTTTGTTATATCTCACACGGTTTTTATTTTAATTATATAGGAATATACGAAGCATATGAAGGAACTGCAGACATTGAACGATACGGCCCATTGCTTCGGTGGAAAGAGTTATGCAAGGATAACCCGTGAAGACATATATTTTATAAATTAGTTTATTTGTCGTAGTCTTTTTTTTAATACATATATTCAAACTGTATGTTTATATATATATATGCTCATTTTTTGAATGCAGACCTTGGCTGCTCGCAATCCTCTTACAAGAGAAATAAATTACATCAAAACCCACAGGAAATTGGATGAATCATATCCAAATGATGTGGTTAAGGAGAGATGTGTATGCTATTAACCTAACTCTTTGGTATTGATTAATTATTTATAATTTAACTACTTACATGATGCACTAACTCTTATTGTAACGTACAGGAGAGGATATTAGAATTAATGGCAAATGACATGGCAGCATCATCGAGTGTGACTGAAGGCACCGTACTTTGGTGCTTGAATGATGCATTTTCTCAGGCATTCGAAAATAAGCCAGAGTATACTAGCAGGGTCAGACAAGTGGGATATGACATTCTGTATAGGGCAGCATACACACATATTATACATCGTCCAAATCTCGATCGCAGAACATAGGCGACTCATCGGCCTCACATATGGCGAAGGGGATAAGAAAGCTTGAAGCGGAAAACTGCCATCAACAAACACAAATTGAAGAACTAACAACTCAGATGGCAACAAAGGAATCTATCTATGAAGCCCATTTTTGGAGACTTGAGGCCTTGTTATTACTTGGGAGTTCCTCGTCATCTGTCTTCGAAGTAGCTCACCTAAATGAAGGTAATACTAAATTTGGCTCACCCAGAAAAGTTGTTTTTGTTAACACAACTATAGTTCAATTCAATCACTTTGATGAATATGTTTAACAGTATATTGTAGGTACTGCAGATTAGACGCTCATTATGATGTTGTGCAGTTGGATTGAGCAAGTGGTCGAGTAGCCTAGCTTGTGTATTTATGCCTTGTTCCCTGTATTCTGTATGTATGTATTCCTAACTTGTATATAGATACATGATAGCATGTATATTTGTCCTTACATAGGTGCTTTGTTGAAACTAGTTTGTTGATGTTGGACATATATAATGACAAATGTTAGTGTTTGGTATATTTGATGGAAATGTTTTTTATTATGTTTACTCAAATATTTGTAGCTTATTTTTTGTTATGTTAATAGAATTAAGCCGCTTATTTTTTGGAGTCGTTGATAGAACTATGCCGCTTGTTGATTATTCTAATGGAAGTATATCTTGTTTTTTTTATTTTATTGATGTATATAGTTTGTGTTTAGATATAGTTTGTGTAGTTTGTTGTTGGTAATAAAAAAATGTTTGTGTTGGATATAGTTAATGAAACTATATAGTTTGGTTTGTATTATGTAGATAGATATATATTACGTTTGTTATTTATGTTACTCATTATGTTGAAGAATATGTAGTATGTTACTTATTATATTGATAACGTTGGTTTGAATGATATATAGCTTTGTTATTGATTATATTAATGAATATAATATGTTTTTGTTTATGTATGTTGATGGAACTATGCCGCTTGTTGTTAGTTATGTTGATGGAAGTATATATTGTTTTTTAATTATATTTTTTGATATAATTTGTGTAATTTGTTGTTGGTGATGAAAAATGTTTACGTTGAGTATAGTTGAATGAACTATATAGTTTGTTTTTAGTTATGTAAATTAATATACATATATAGTTTGTTTTCGATTATGTTGAGGTATATATAGTTTGTTTTCGGTTATGTAAATGGATTTGTAGTTATTGATTATTTTGATGGTAGTATGTGGAAGGATATATAGTTTGTTTTTGATTATGTAGATTGATTTTTTATTATGTTAAATGATATATTTTTGTTTTCTATTATGTTGAAGGATATATAGTTTGATTTTTAATATGTAGATAGATATATAGTTAGCTTTTTATGATGTTGATGAATATGTAGTTTGATTTTAATTATGTAAAAGGACATATAGTTCGTTTTTTATTATATATGTTAATAGTGTTATGTTGAAGGATATATAACTTTTGTTATTAATTATGATATTATATATAGTTTGTTTTGGGTAATAAAGATGGATATATATAGTTTGTTGTTAATTATGTTGAATGATATATAATTTGTTTTTGATTGTGTAAACGGATTCGTAGTTTGTTATTGATTATATATAGTTAGTTTTTGATGGTATTGATAAATATGTAGTTTGGATTTAATTATGTAAAAGGATATATAGTTCATTTTTTGTTATATATGATGATGGTGTTATGTTGAAAGAAATATAACTTTTGTTATTGATTATGATATTGTATATAGTTTGTTTGGGGTTATGAAGATGGATATATATAATTTGTTGTTGATTATATTAAATGATATATAGTTTGTTTTTGATTGTGTAGATGGATTCGTAATTTGTTATTGATTATATATATTGATGGTAGTTTATGGTTAAGTTGATGATTGTTTTTGATAATTAACTTGATGGTTGTTTTTTGTTATAGGTTGTTGGTTGTTTTCGCTTTCCGGTTGATGATTGATTTCGGTTTTTAGGTTGATGATTGGATTGTTTTCGGTTTTAGGCTGATTGTTTTCGATTCTATGCTGATGATTGTTTTCGATTTTAGCTTGATGATTTGACGTGGCATTATTTGCTATATCAAAAACCTATTTTAACGTGCCAACAGTTCCACGTCGAAATAGTTTGACGTGGCACTGTTTGCCACGTCTGAATTGAAACTTTTTTTGTGCCCATTTCTTGAGGTGTGAGACACATCAAAAACGTTTTTGACGTGTCAAATAGCCTAACATGTCAAAAAAGTCCCCTAAAAAATGTTTGTGTTTTATGTAGTGTTCCTTCATCAGCCTTCAATCACCAAGCAACCAACGTCAATTCATATATGACAACGGAAAATAGATTTGCAAATGTTGTCATTTTACTTGACCTTCTGGGTTAGTTACAAAAGTTCATTAATCCCTCTCCTATATTGAATGGTGTAATTATAGTATCAATGACATCTAACACGAGACAATTGATTAGTTTTCTTATATTTTTCTTTTTATTTTCAAGTGGTTTTTTTTTTTAAGTTTATCGTAATTTTATTATTTTTTGGGTTTTTTATTTTCCTAGTCCTTTAAAAATTGGATAAACCATTTCAGAAGTAATAAAATTATGTTAGATACATTTAAAATACTGCAATGGAATGCAAAAAAAATGCTAGCTGGTTTCAAATCTAGGGGAAAACAAGTGTTTATGCACATAACAATATATTTAAGGAGGTTGCAAAAGGCTGATATGTTTTGTGGGGATTTAGTGAAAATGATTTTTATAGTTTTACCTGCTAATACTATTCATTTTTCCTGCTTACCACTAAGAGGCACTGACATTCGTATTAGCATTGAAGCTGGTATTAGATACGACCTTGTTCACTTTGGATTCCTTGTCGATATGTTGATGAATTGTCTTTTGAAAACAGATCAACGTTATCGTTCATTTGTACCCCTTTCTATTGATTTTCATCTTTTTTTTCACTGAAATATTTGTCTTACTGAACGATGTTCAAGAAGCTAGCTGTTTTCAACTTCTTCACCTATTTTTTTACATATAAGCTAACTAAACTGGAAACTGTACGACTTAATCGATCGACATTCAGTTATGAAAAAAATGTGGACAATATTTTAATTTCATCTTACCTTCGAAATGTCATTGAACATTATAGGGATTAGGTCAATGAACATTATAGGGATAAGAAGAATCATGTAACTATTTTTTAATTTTGTCATTTTCAATTCTCAAGCACAAATTGGAGAACTAACAACTCAGATGGCAACAAAGGAATCTATCTATGAAGCCCATTTTCGGATACTTAAGGCCTTGTTATTACATGACAGTTCCTCGTCATCCGTCTTCGAAGTAGCTCACCCAGATGAAGATAATACTAAATTTGGCTCACCCAGAAAAGTCGTTTTTGTTAACACGACTATAGTTCAATTCAATCACTTTGATGAATATGTTTAACGGTTCATTTCAGGTACTACAGATTAGACACTTATTATGATGTTGTGCAGTTGGATTTAGCAAGTGGTCAGGTAGCCTAGCTTGTGTATTTATGTCTTGTTCCCTGTATTCTGTATGTATGTATTCCTAACTTGTATACAGATACATGATAGCAAGTATATTTGTCCTTACATAGGTGTTTTGTTGAAACTAGTTTGTTGATGTTAGACATATATAATGACAAATGTTAGTGTTTGGTATATTTGATGGAAATATTTTTTATTATGTTTACTCAAATATTTGTAGCTTGTTTTTTGTTATGTTAATGGAACTAAGCCGCTTATTTTTTGGAGTCGTTGATGGAACTATGCCGCTTGTCGGTTATTCTAATGGAAGTATATCTTGTTTTTTTTTTTATTAATGTATATAGTTTGTGTTTAGATATAATTTGTGTAGTTTGTTGTTGGTAATAAAAAAATATTTGTGTTGGATATATTTAACGGAACTATATAGTTTGGTTTGTATTATATAGATAGATATATATTAAGTTTGTTATTTATGTTACTCACATTATGTTGAAGAATATGTAGTCTGTTACTTATTATGTTGATGACGTTTGTTTGAAGGATATATAGGTTTGTTATTGATTATATTAATGGATATAATATGTTTTTGTTTATGTATGTTGATGGAACTATGCCACTTGTTGTTGGTTATGTTGATGGAAGTATATATTGTTTTTTTATTATATTTTTTGATATAATTTGTGTAATTTGTTGTTGGTGATGAAAAATGTTTGCGTTAAGTATAGTTGAATGAACTATATAGTTTGTTTTTAGTTATATAAATAAATATACATATATAGTTTGTTTTCGATTATGTTGAGGTATATATAGTTTATTTTTGGTTATGTAAATAGATTTGTAGTTATCAATTATTTTGATGGTAGTATGTTGAAAGACATATAGTTTAGTTTTGGTTATGTAGATTGATTTTTTATTATGTTAAACGATATATTGTTTGTTTTCGATTATGTTGAAGGATATGTAGTTTGATTTTTAATATGTAGATAGATATATAGTTAGTTTTTTATGATGTTAATGAATATGTAGTTTGGTTTTGATTTTGTAAAAGGACATGTAGTTCGTTTTTTATTATATATATTAGTAGTGTTATGTTGAAGGATATATAACTTTTATTATTAATTATGATATTATATATAGTTTGTTTTGGATAATAAAGATGGATATCTATATATTTGTTGTTAATTATGTTGAATGATATATAATTTGTTTTTGATTGTGTAAATGGATTCATAGTTTATTATTGATTATATATAGTTAGTTTTTGATGATATTGATAAATATGTAGTTTGGATTTAATTATACAGAAGGATATATAGTTCCTTGTTTATTATATATGTTGATGGTGTTATGGTAAATGAAATATAACTTTTGTTATTGATTATGATATTGTATATAGTTTGTTTGGGGTTATGAAGATGGATATACATATAGTTTGTTGTTGATTTTGTTAAATGATATATAATTTGTTTTTGATTGTGTAGATGGATTCGTAGTTTGTTATTGATTACATATGTTAAAAGTAGTTTATGGTTAAGTTGATTGTTTTTGGTAATTAAGTTGATGGTTGTTTTTTGTTATAGGTTGATAGTTGTTTTCGGTTGATGATTGAGACTTTTTTGACGTGGCACTATTTGTCACGTCAGAATTGAGACTTTTTTGAGGTATGAGACACATTAAAAACGTTTTTTGACGTACCAAATAGCCTAACACATCAAAAAAGTCTCCTAAAAAATGTTTGTGTTTTATGTATTGTCCCTTCATCAGCCTTCAACCACCAAGCAACCAACGTCAACTCATATATGACAACGGAAAATAGATTTGCAAATGTTGTCATTTTACCTGACCTTCTGAGTTAGTTACAAAAGTTCATTAATACCTCTCTTATATTGAATGGTGTAATTGTTGTATCAATGACATCTAACACGAGACAATTGGTTAGTTTTCTTATGTTTTTCTTTTTATTTTCAAGTGGTTTTTTTTTTTAAGTTTATCGTAATTTTATTATTTTGTTGGTTTTTTACTTTCCTAGTCCTTTACCAACGTCAACTCATATATGACAACGGGAAATAGATTTGCAAATGTTGTCATTTTACTTGACCTTCTGGATTAGTTACAAAAGTTCATTAATCCCTCTCCTATATTAAATGGTGTAATTGTTGTATCAATGACATCTAACACGAGACAATTGGTAAGTTTTCTTATGTTTTTCTTTTTATTTTCAAGTGGTTTTTTTTTTTAAGTTTATCGTAATTTTATTATTTTGTTGGTTTTTTACTTTCCTAGTCCTTTAGAGATTAGATAAACAATTTCAGAAGTAATAAAACTATGCTAGATGCATTTGAAATACTGCAATGGAATGCAAATGAAAGACTAGCTAGTTTCAAATCTAGGAAAAAACAAGTGTTCATGGACATAGCAATATATTTAAGGAGGTTGCACAAGGTTGATTGTTTTGTGGGGATTTTGTGAATATGATTTTTATAGTTTTATCCGCTAATAATGTTTATTGTTCCTGCTTACCACTAAGAGGCATTGACATTAGTATTAGCATTGAATTTGGTATTAGATACGACCTTGTTCACTTTGGATTCCTTGTCGATATGTTGATGAATTGTCTTTTAAAAAAAACAGATCAACGTTATCGTTCATTTGTACCATTTCCTATTGATTTTCATTTTTTTTTCACTGGAATATTTGCCTTACTAAACGATGTTCAAGAAGCTAGCTGTTTTCAATTTCTTCACCCATTTTTTTAACATATAAGCTAGCTAAATGGGTTCAAAAGGTGCCAAAGGACTCACCTATTCTACTATATTGGAAACTGCGCAGCTTAATCGATCAACACTCAGTTATGAAAAAAATGTGGACAATATTTTAATTCCATCTTACTTTCGAAATGTCATTGAACATTATAAGGATTAGGTCAATGAACATTATAGGGATAAGAAAAATCATGTAACTATTTTTTAATTTTGTCATTTTCAATTCTTAATTGCAATAATTATTTACCTATACATTAACCTTTTCTTTTGCTAATTAATAATAGGGTGATTTTGATTATGCTTATTTTGAAGGCCTAAATTACTAACTGTAACATCCAAGGTTTTTAATAGAATTATTAAGAATGCTTTAGTGTAATTTTGGTCTCAAGTTAAATCAAATATATTGAGAAAAATATATTTGATGTCTAAATTGTGAATTATTTGACATTTAAGATTTACCTAATTAAATGCCTAGGAGTTAGTAGTAATGTGGATATTAGGGTAATAGATAATTATTTGATTGCTTCCATATGATAATATATATATTTGTTTATTTATAATATATAAATAGTATAAATAGAATGGTATGTACGTGGAGCATTCAATGCTCATTAGATAGATGTATATATATATATATATATCTTATTTAAGTATATTATTAATTTAGTGCAAGTGGTGTGAAGGTGTGTGTGTGTTCTAGAATGCTTGAGATTAGGAAATGTGTGAGCTGTAGCTCACTTCATGTTGCAGCAGGTGGTGTAGGCATAAATCACGGGCAGCAACATGTAAAGGTGGAGCGCAGGTATAACACCACATGGAAATCTTTCACGCAAATGCCCACCTAGTCCCCAAGGCCACACCTATAAATATGTGATGATGCAGTGTTATTTTAGACACAATCTCTCCCTCTCGCACAGCGAAGAGAAGAAAAGAAGAAGAGAAAAAAAGAAAAAAAAGAAAAGAGAAAGTGAGATATATTGTTTTTAGTAATAAGCTTTGGAGCGATTTTAAGTGGAATTGCTAGGTATATTTCTTTTATCCTTAGTTTATGTCAATTTTAGTTATAGAATTTTAATTATGTCAATTTTATTTATTAGAATTTAAATTACGTCGTTATAATGCCTAAATTGTGCGGGAAAGTGTGATTGAATATTTCGGGACGGATATTATATTCAATCATTCTTTTAAATATTACAAATGCGTCGTTGTGCTGCCTAAATTTTATTAGGTATTTTACAATAGCGCCGTTGTAATGCCCAAGTAATATTAGACATTTTAGATAAATATTATACTAATGCGGTAGTAATGCCCATATAAAAATATGTGGTAACGCTACATAGTCGTTATGATGCCCAAGTGACATTATAATATTTTAGATAGATGACGTTATGCTGCCCAATTTTGGGTAGAGTATAGAGAGAAAATAAGAGGTTGTTATTTTAGTCTTTTAATTATAATTTTAGACTAATATATGGTCGCGCGCGAGCGCACAAAAATGCAGTGAATTTAGAATCAAGGATTAAAAGGGAATCCAACATAACGGTCTACGGTGACAAGTAAGTATATTTACTTACTGAGCATGGTATTATTTTAGTGAGTACAACTGCTTACTGAGATTGATACTATTTTATAAAGTTTTTGAAATGTGATTATTATATGAGCCTGAATATTTTAGGAATAACATAACTATATGCTTTCAATTATTTTTATGAGTTGAGAAATGAAATTGGGTGATTATGAGAACAAAAGAATGATTTGAAGAGACATGTTATTGTATACTGTTGAACATTGAGCATAATAGATTAATTAAATATGAAGCAAAAGGATTTTCCTATGTTAACGGTGGGAGCCAAATGAGCCTCTCAGGTTAAATAAGAAGCATTTTGTCTTCATAAAGTGGAATGTAAAATGTTGAGGTGTTCTCATATTAACGGTGTAAGCCAAAGGAGCCTTACAGGTTAAAATAAGAAGCCTGATACTAATCGAGGGGCAGAAAGTGTCTCCTGATAGCCGTAAACGAAAGGTTCAAGTCCTTTAGAAAATCAGAGAGACTAGAGATTGCATTGCATGCATTGAATAATGTGATTTATAATTTAATTGTTTTACTTCTTTGTATTTATGTGCATATTCATTTTATGAGATGCAAGTAAAATGCATATATGTATAAATATAAAGTTGTTTAGGAGAGATAAATGAATTTTATCGTAAACAATTCTTTGATGTTTATTTTATCAGCTATGGATTATATAAAAAATAATTCTGTTTGGAAAACTTAAACGTGGCTGTTATTATATTCGTCATATTAGAGACGCTCTTGATAAAGATTGTTCATTTTGGAAATGTTAATAATTCTTATACTTACTGAGACTGTGGACTCATTAATCCGCCTATGTAAATGTGGTAACCTTTAACCATGCCACATCTACATAGATATTGATGCAGATACAGAGGACTGCGATGATGATCCATATGCCTGTTTAGGATATTATGGATAGGGTTTTGATATTTCTGTTTCTTATAAAATATTATGTCTATCTTTTGGAAGTGTATTTATAGTCAAACTTGTACTAGATACACTTGGTGTGTATTTACTTATGTGCCGCCTGTGGCACTTTTGATTAGTAAGTTTTGTTGTAAAGTACAATGTAGAAATCTGTTTGATATAGAAGTTTTATTGTCAGCTCTGATGTGTTCCGTGAGGGTTGTTTATAAAAAAAAAAAATATGTTCCGCTGCTAGATTTATAATCTCTGATGATTTTGAGGTTGAGATAGTAGTGCTTAGTGGCAATTAGAGATTTCCACTTTCGCCTTTCATTAAGTAAAGTCGGGGCGCTACACTAACTATCAGGAATTTGTTCTATATTTTTTAATGCTATTATTCGTGGATCAGTCGATAATTTTCTTAATCCTAGACCTGGAGTGAATGAAAAATTCAAGACTATGCTAGAGGGGCACTTTGGCATTTATTTAAAGACTATAGGTTAGTTGAAAGGATGATTCAATTTAGTAAGTAATTTTTTTATTGCACCATCATACAGTTGAATTTATTTTATTGAATCATGATACTTCATAACGATAATATCAATTTATTATAGGCTTATTTCTCCTCCCCCAGACGGTGATGGCAGCATCCAAGATGGTAACTATGATAACCATCATCGTCCTCCTCCTCCTCATTGCATAAGCGTTGGCAGAAGTGGTGTCAAGTCTTTTGCTAATTTATTTAATTGAGTCATTGAATCTTTGATGGTAGTCGTGGTCATAATGTTGCATCTAGCAGCAGATTAAAGTAGTTACTGTGCATTCAATTCTCTTAAAAATGTGATTGTATTTTAATTAAAAAAAGAAAAAAAGTAAGTTTAACTTTTATACAAGGTATTGATAATGAATGAATTTTTGTCATGACATAATTTGTATCCATAAAAAATATTGGTAGTAGTAGTTGTAGTTATTGCAATTATCATTTATCACGTTGGTAGAATTTGGATAATACACGGGTCATATTTTCCTCTTTCACTGAAAATGTTATGTTATACTTATGATTCAATGAAATTCTAACATCGCATGCTTTCTATCACACTAAATAGGGACACATCAAGTAGCAGTACAATATCAGCGACTGACATTATAAAATGACTCTACACATAGGGTAGTACTATCTAACTTGGTTGAAGGGTTTCATAAGTGCACAATTTGTGAAGTTAAAAATTACATAGTATCCTTAAGTGAGGAAGGGATTGTTGCCGTGACGTAATTTGTATCCATAAAAAATGTTGGTAACAGTAGTTATAATTATTACAATCGACATTTATCACGTTAGTTGAATTTCGATAATATACAAGTCATATTTTCTTTTTTGACTGAAAATGCTATGTTATACTTATAATTCCATGAAATTCTAACCCTACATACTTTATATAACACGTAAATGAGACACATTAAGTATTAGTACAATATTAACAGTTGACATTACAATGTGATTCCACGTATATAATAATATTTTCTACCTTGGTTGAAGGAAATATAAGTGCGCAATTTATGAAGTTAAATAGTACAGAATATCAAAGATTGAGGAAGGAATTTCATAAATGAAGAAGAGATTTTTATCATGACATAATATGTATCTTTAGAAAATGTTGTTTGCAGTAGTTGTAGTTATTGCAATTGACATTTATCATGTTGGTTGAATTTGAATATTACATGAGTCATATTTTTCTCTTTCACCGAAAATACTATGTTATACTTATGATTCATTGAAATTTTAACCCTGTATGCTTTCTACCACAGTTAACAGGGACACATCAAGTAGTTGTGCAATATCAGCAGTTGAAATTACAAAATAACTCCACGTACAAAGTAGTACCTTCTATCTTAGCCGAAACGTTTTGCAAGTGTGTAATTTGTGAAGTTGCAGATTGCAGCGTATCCACATTTGAATGGATTTTATAAGTGAGAAATAAATTTTTATCATGAAATAATTTGTATCCATAAAAAATGGTGGTTATGGTAGTTGTAATTATTGCAATTGACATTTATCACGTTGGTTAAATTTAGATAATACACTGATCATATTTTTCTCTTTCACCGAAAATATTATGATATACTGATGATTCCAAGAAATTTTAATCTCGCATGCTTTCTATCACACTTAACAGGAATACATTAAGTAGTAGTGCAATATCAGTGGCTGATATTATAAAGTGACTCTACACATAAGGTAATACCCTCTACCTTGGTTAAATAGTTTCATAAGTGCGTAATTTGTGAAGTTAAAGATTACAGGGTATCCATAATAGAGAAATGAATTTTATATGTATGGAAGTGATTTTTGCCATGATATAATTTGTATCCATAAAAAATGTTGGTAGCAGTAGTTGTAATTATTGCAATTGACATTTATTACGTTAGTTAAATTTGGATAATATACGGGTTATATGTTCCACTTTCACTGAAAATGCTATGCTATACTTATGAATCAATGAAATTATAATCCCGCATGTTTTCTATCACACTTAATACAGATACATCAAGTAGTAATTCAATATCAACGGCTGACATTACAAAGTGATTCCACACATAGGGTTGTACCTTTTACCTTAGCTGAAGGATTTTATATGTGCGCAATTTGTGAAGTTAAAGATTATAGGGTATTCGCAAGTAATGAATGAATTTTTACCATGACATAATTTGTATCCAAAGAAAATGTTGGTAGCAGTAGTTATAGTTATTGCAATTAACATTTATCACACTAGTTGAATTTGGATAATACACGAGTCATATTTTTCATTTTTCGAAAATGTTATGGTATACTTATGAATCCATAAAATTCTAACTTCACATGCTTTCTATCACATTTAACAGGGACACATCAAATAGTAATACAATATTCGCGGCTGAGATTACAAACTGACTCCACACATAAGGTAGTTCCTTGTACTTTGGCTGTAGAGTTTCATAAGTATGCAATTTGTGAAGTTAAAGATTACAGAGTATCAATATATAAGGAAGGAATTTCATAAGTAAGTAAGAGATTTTTGCCATGACATAATTTGTATCCATAGAAAATGTTGGAAGCAGTAGCTGTAGCTGTAATTATTATCATTGATATTTATCACGTTGGTTGAATTTAAATAATACATAGGTTATTTTTTTTTTCTTTCACCGAAAATGCTATGATATACTTATGATTCCATAAAATTTTATCTTCGCATGCTTTCTATAACAGTTAATTGAGACAAATCAAGTAGTAGTGACCTTGGTTGAGGGGTTTTATAATTTTGCAATTTGTGAAGTTAAAGATTACAGGGTATCCATAAGTGGGAAAAGGATTTGTGTAATGACATAATTTGTATCCATAGAAAATATTGGTAACAGTAGTTGGAGTTGTTGTAATTGACATTTATCACGTTAGTTGAATTCGAATAATACACGAGTCATATTTTTCGTTATGTTGTACTTATGAATCCATAAAATTTTAACTCTGCATGCTTTTTACTACATTTAACTAGGACACGTCAAGTAGCAATGCAATATTAGTG
The DNA here is from genome assembly GCA_006937295.1 of Carpinus fangiana. NCBI lineage: Eukaryota > Viridiplantae > Streptophyta > Magnoliopsida > Fagales > Betulaceae > Carpinus > Carpinus fangiana. The sequence goes on along the minus strand of CM017327.1, from coordinate 17,489,798 downwards.
GTTGACATTACAAAGTAACTTCACACAAAGGGTAGTATCTTCTGCTTTGGGTGAAAAGTTTCATAAATGTGTAATTTATAAAGTTAAAGATTACAGAGTATCCATAAGTGAGGAATGGATTCCATAAGTGAGGAAGAGATATTTGCCATGACATAATTTGTATACATAGAAAAAATTGGTAGCAGTAGTTATAGTTATTGTAATTGACATTTATCACATTGGTTGAATTTGGATAATACACATGTCATATTTTCTTCTTTTACCGAATATGCTATGTTATACTTATGATTCCATGAAATTCGAATCCCGCATATTTTCTATTATACTTAACAAAGACACTTCAATTAGTAGTGCAATATCATCAGCTGACATGACAAAGTGACTCTACAGATAAGGTAGTACCTTCTACTTTGGGTGAATGGTTTCATAAGTGTGAAATTGGTGATGTTAAATATTATAGGGTATTCATAAGTGAGAAAGAGATTTTTGCCATGACATAATTTTATCAATAGAAAATATTGGATGTAGTGGTTGTTATTACAATTGACATTTATCACGTTGGTTGAGTTTGGATAATACGCATGCCATGTTTTCCTCTTTTACTGAAAATGCTATGCTATAATTATGATTTCATGAAATTTTCACCCCGCATGCTTTTTATCACTCTTAACGAGGACACATCAAGTAGTTGTGAAATATCAACGACTGACATTCAAAATTGATTCCACACATAGGGTAGTACCTTCTACTTTGGCTGAAGGGTTTCGTAAGTGCGCAATTTGTGAAATTAAAGATTACAGGATATCTATAAGTGTGGAATATCAGCGACTGACATTAGAAATTGACTCCACACATAAGGTAGTACTTTTTACTTTGGTTGAAGGGTTTCATAAGTGCGTAATTTGTAAAGTTAAAGATTACAGAATATCTATAAGTGTGGAAGGGATTCTATAAGTGAGGAAGTTCCTTTTGTCATGACATCATTTGTATATATAGAAAATGTTGATAGCAGTAGTTGTAGTTATTGGAAATGACATTTATCATGTTGGTTGAATTTGGATAGTACATTGATCATATTTTTTTCTTTCAACGAAAATACTATGTTATACCTACGAATCCATGAATTTCTAATCCCGTATGCTTTCTATCATATTTAACAGGGACACATCAAGTTGTAGTGCAATATTAGTGGTTGACATTACATAATAACTCCATACATAGGGTAATACCTTCTACCTTGACCGAAGTGTTTCATAAATGCATAATTTGTGAGGTTATAAATTACAGGATATCCATAAGTGAGGACAGAATTTCATACATGAGAAAAAGATTTTTGCCATAACATAATTTGTTTCCATAGAAAATGTTGGTAACAGTAGTTGTAGTTATTACCATTGACATTTATCACGTTGGTTGAATTTGGGTAATACATGGGTTATACTTTTCTCTTTTACTGAAAATGTTATGATATACTTATGATTCTATGAAATTCTAACATCACATGCTTTCTATTACATTTCACAAGGAAACATCAAGTTATAGTGCAATATCAACGGCTTACATTACAAAGTGAGTCCATACATATGGCAGTATCATCTACCTTAGCTGAAGAGTTTCATAATTGAGCAATTTGTGAAGTTAAAAATTACAGGGTATCCATATGTGAGGAAGAGATCCCGTAAGTGAGGAATGAATTTTTGTCATGACATAATTTGTATCCATCGAAAATATTGGTAGCAGTAGTTGTAGTTTTTGTAATTGACATTGATTACATTGGTTGAATTTGGATAGTACACGGGTCATGTTTTCCTCTTTCACCGAAAATGCTATGTTATACTTATAAATTCGTGAAATTTTATCCAAGCATGTTTTCAATCACACTTAGTAAGGACACATCAAGTAGTTGTGCAATATCAGCAACAAACATTATAAAGTAACTTCACACATAAGGTAGTACAATTTACCTAAGCTGAAAGGTTTCATAAGTGCGTAATTTATGAAGTTAAAGATTACAGGATATCTATAAGTGAGGAAGGAATTCTATAAGAGAGGAAGAGATTTTTGCCATGAAATAATTTGTATCTATAGAAAATTTAGGTCACAGTATTTGTAGTTATTGCAATTCACATTTATCACGTTGGTAGAATTTGGATAATACACGGGTTATATTTTCCTCCTCAAACGAAAATGTTATGCTATACTTATGATTCCATGAAATTTTAACCATACATACTTTTTATCATACTTAATTAGGACACATCAAGTAGTAGTGCAATATCAGTAACAAACATTACAAAGTAACTCCACACATAGGGTAGTACCATCTACCTTGGCTGAAGGGTTTCATAAGTGTGCAATTCGTAAAGTTAAATAATTACAGTGTATCCATCAATGAGGAAGAAATTTTTGTTACGACATAATTTGTATCTGTAGAAAATATTGGTAGCAATAGTTGTAGTACACGGGTCATATTTTTCACTTTCACCGAAAATGCTATACTATATTTATGATTCCATGAAATTTTAACCCCGCATGCTTTCTATCACACTTAATAGAGATGTATCAAGTAGTAGTACAATATCAGCGGCTGACATTACAAAGTAACTCTTCACATAGGGTTGTACCTTCCACATTGGCTGAAGGGTTTTTTAAGTGCGCAATTTGTGAAGTTAAAGATTACAGGGTATCCATAAGTGATGAAGTTATTCCATAAGTGAGGAATGAATTTTTGCCATGACATAATTTGTATCAATAAAAAATGTTGGTAGTAGTAGTTGTAGTTATTGCAATTAACATTTATCATGTTTGTTGAATTTGGATAATACACGGGTCATATTTTTCTCTTCAAACGAAAATGTTATGTTGTACTCATGATTCCATGAAATTTTAACACTGCAAGCTTTCTATCACATTTAACAAGTACGCATCCAGTAGTAGTGTAATATCTACGGTTGACATTACAAAGTGAGTCCATACATATGGTAGTATCTTTTACCTTGGCAGAAGGGTTTTATAAATACGCAATTTGTGAAGTTAAAGATTACAGAGTATTTATAAGTGAGGAAGAGATTTTTGTTATGACATAATTTGTATCTATAGAAAATATTGGTTGCAGTAGTTGTAGTTATTACAATCAACATTTATCACGTTGGTGGAATTTGGATAATGCCCTAGCCATATTTTCCTCTTTCAACGAAAAAGCTATGCTTTATTTATGATTTCATGAAATTTTGTCCTTCCATGCTTTCAATCACACTTAACAGAGATACATCAAGTAGTTGTGTAATATCAGCGGCTAACATTACAAAGTAACTCCACACATATGGTAGTACAATTTACCTTGGTTGAAGGTTTCATAAGTACGCAATTTATGAAATTAAAGATTACAAGGTATCCATAAGTTAGGAAGTTATTCTATAAATGAGGAAGAGATTTTTGCCATGACATAATTTGTATTTATAGAAAATTTAAGTTGCAGTATTTGTAGTTATTGCAATTCACATTTATCACGTTGATTGAATTTGGATAATACATGAGTCATATGTTCCTCCTCAAACAAAAATGTTATGCTATACTTATGATTCCATGAAATTTTAACCCTACATGCTTTTTATCACGCTTAATAGGGACGCATCAAGTAGTATTGCAATATTAGCAACAGACATTACAAAGTGACTCCATACATAGGGTAGTACCATCTACCTTGATTGAAGGGTTTCATAAGTTCGCAATTCATAAAGTTAATGATTACAGTGTATCCATAATTGAGAAATTGATTTTTTACCACGACATAATTTGTATCCATAGAAAATGTTGGTAGTAGTTAATTACAATTGACATTTATCACATCGGTTGAATTTTGATAATACACCGGTCATATTTTTTACTTTCACAAAAAATGCTATGCTATACTTATGATTCTATAAAAATTTTAACTCTGCATGCTTTCTATCACACTTAATAAAGACACATCAAGTAGTAGTGCAATATTAGCGGCTGATATTATAAAGTAACTCTACACATAGGATTGCACCTTCTACATTAGTTGAATGGTTTCATAAGAGTACAATTTGTGAAGTTAAAGATTACAGGATGTTTATAAGTGAAGAAGAGATTTTGCCATGACATAATTTCTATCCATAGTAATTGTTGGTAGAAGTTGTTGTACTTATTCCTCACTTATGGCAAAAATCCCTTCTATCACTTGTGGAATCCCTTCGTCCTTGAGAAAATTAACAAAGAATGTCGTTTTTTGTCATATGTGCTCCGACATGCGAGAAATATATATATATAATTAACTTAACAGAAATTTCAGCCCTTTAATTAACTCTCCTTTCTAGCCTATCTAGTCTTTCTCTCTCGAACACATCCCAGCGGAAGCGGCTAGAACCCAAGCCATCAACCATACACCCCCAAGCATCCTGATCCTGACAATATTTGAGAAATACCCAAGTGCCAATTCCAAGAGGAAAGAAGTACCATTGCTTGCTATTTGGTTCTTTTGGACTAGATCATGAATCTGTTCTTGTATTTGCACTATTTTTTACCATTTAGGCTTTGTTGTTGGGATTGCCTCCCTTTTTGTGTTTATTCTAGATCTATTGTTGGGAAGCCTACCCGTTTATTGTTTTTAGGATCTCTCACTTTTTCTTCCTTTTGAATTAAAAGTGGGAACAATCATTTCCTGTAGCCCTTTTCCCTTATTCGGTTAAAATAAAAAAAGAAAAGAAAGAAGAGTAGGAAAGAATTAAGTACCCAAAGATGAGTAGTGGTAGAGGATCAATTCCCATACACAAACTCCGGGAGAAGATGGGTTTGTTTGATTTTAACGTGTGATCAACTGGGCCTAGGGATCTATCCCCTTCCAAATTCTAGAATTTCATATTTTAACCCTTCAATTTCATCAAAGGTTAGTGTTCCGAGAAGATGGGTTTGTTTGATTTTAATGTGTGATCAACTGGGCCTAGGGATCTAGATCCCCTTCCAAATTTTAGAATTTCAGATTCTAACACTTCAATTTCATCAAAGGTTAGTGTTCCACCATGTGTCACACTAATAATAAAATAATATTTAAATTTTAAAAAGAAAAATAATAAAAATATAAAATATAAAATATAAATATAAATTAATTTGGGGTGGCTGAACTGGCTTCCGAGGGTGACCAAAGTCGCCCCAATGGCAAAAATGGGTGGCCAACTACTTTAAATTATTGTTATTTATTTATATTTTATTTTTAAAATTTTAATATTATTTTATTATAAGTGGAACACGTAGCAGGACAATAGCCCTTGGATTAAAATGAACGGCCTGGATCCCTAATTCCAAAATCTGGAATTCCAGGTGATCAAGATCCAAGGCTCAGATGAGCTTCTGCTTTTGAATCCATGTCTTGTGCTTCCGTGCTTTGTCGTCGTATACGAAGTGATGAGTTATGGCGGTGGTTAGGCCACACAATACTGCCTAGAAAACACATCAAGAATAACCCTAATACCATAAAGCCCATGATTGAAAAAAAAAAAAAAAACACTTCCAGGAAAAGCAGTTGAAGAACATTTTATTCTCAGAAATTGGGAGGATTCTGCAAAATTTGATCCATTCACTTATCAAGCAATGTGAAATTGGAATTGTTGAGATTGAAAATTACTTGCATATTTTTTTGAGGTGTAGACCTAGCACTCTTTCAGAAAAAGAATAATGCATGCCTTCAAGTCAGGCATTCAAAAAACCATCATATTTTGGGAGTGATGTCACAGTACTGCTATCAATCCCATTACTAAGCCTGCATGGTAAATAAATACATGTTCCAAAACATCTTTCAAACAATACAGATTAAACAACCCGGCTGCAAAGCTTAATGGGATCAAATTAATCACTACAAACAAGAAATTCGGCTATTAGTTCAAGTCTTCAAATCTGGGGGAAGAAAAGGATGAGCAATCCGGGTTACACAAGTCTCATTGTTCTCAAGTTTATTACAAAAGTATAGAAAACATGCCTGTGAAAAAGGACAGCCTAAGGGAAGTAAAAGGCATAATTATAATAATATGCATCACGGTGGTCCTTGTCCATGGTCTGGTTCCACTGCAACAATGTAAAGTTTCAAGAGAACACTTTTCAATTGGTCACATCATAACAAGCATAATTCAAAATTATCACAGTACCTAAACCTCAGATTTTGAGAAATCACAGATTTAGAAAGTCAAACAATATACCATGAATTTATAAGGCTGATTCTTCTCCATTGCCTTTTTCCAGTGGTACTGCTCAAACAACATTGCTTTGTCGTGCCAACTGCACATTGAAGAAACTCAAAATCTGAGAATAAGAAGAACAATGTAGAGAAACAAAGGAAAACACACAAGCACACAGAAACTGATGGGGTTCACATCATGAGAGCAGCTGAACACAGACCATAAGATGGACATGTAGAATTCAAACTAATAAACAGATAAACTGCAAATAAATAGAGAAATTAAGCTGTGTACTTCCTTGTGACCCAGAAATGGTGCAAAGAAGTCATAGAATGAGGAAGAAAACTTCAACTGTTTGCCATTGAAAATATTTATCACCTGTGAAGCATTCAACCTTTTTTCCTCCTTCCTATGGGTTATTGGAATATTCAAGATTTCAAGTATAGTTTTATGAAAGTCAACAGCAATAATTCTCTCAAAGTGCACTATCAGAGCAACTGACTAGGACATGCTTGTTGTATTAAAACCTTCACTTTAATGAGCTGAAAGAAGAAGTCCATATTTGGCAGGGAGTGAGAAAGGCCTAGGGCAGCCAAGCTCATCTGTTTCATGCAATAAGTTACAACACGAATTCTTTGATGCCAAAACCATTGCCAACCAATTTATATGCTACATACGCTATTCTGCTACACAGCAACACAACTTAGATTATTACCCCCCTCCCTGTATTGACAATTAAGGATTGAGTTTTGTTCATGTGACAAATAGACTCTTCTATCAATTTTATCGTCCAATTTTTTTAATGGTAGAAGTGCCAGCTAGCAACTTCTCCATGAAAGACTAATGAAATTACCCCATGTGTATTACAAAGCCATGTCATCATATCACACATGCCCAAAAAGTAGAAAATACAAAAAGAAGAAGAAAAGAAGAAGAAGAAGAAAAAAAAAAAGGAAATGGTGAAAAAGAGGCAAAAGAGGTGTCTCCACCCTGTAACCACCCCCACCGCCACCCTCGCAATGGGGGCGGTAAGACTCCAAAAAATGGAGGTGACTCATGCAGTTACACCCCATCAATGGGGGCAGTTATGGGGCCATCCCCATTGCACCCCCAATAATAGGGTTGGCGCACACGATCACCTCCAGTAGTGGGGAGTGGAGCCACCCCCTCCACCCACCCCGGGGTGAAGGGTTGGAATCACTCTTCTTCTAATTCTTCTTCTTCTTTTTAATTTATTTAGGGGCATGCATGGCATGATGACATAGCTTCTAATAATGTGGCATGATTTCATTGGTTTTACATAGATAATATGCTAGCTGACACTTCTACTGTTAAAAAATGGACAAAAAAATTGGCTGTCACATGGCCAAAACTCATACCTCTAATTGTCAAAATTAAAAACTCGTGTCTTTATTTATCACAGGGCTAAAATCCAGGGGTATGGGGAATTTCTTTATTAAGAATAAATATCTTATAGATAGAAGTTCTCTCTCCCCCCTCTTGCAGCTCGCCCGCCCATAAGTGACTTAAATGTTAAAAGTTAAAAGGTGTTCTACAACATATGCAGAGCCAAGAAGGAATACTAATGGCTTGTTATGTGTTTTGAAAACAACGAAATTCCTCCTCTTGTGAGATGCTTTTGGATAATGATAATCTACAGAAAGAGGAACAAGAACGTCAAACAAGTCAGACCAATGTTCCCACTCTCAAAATTAAAGATCTTTCAAGGAAAAAAGAATTGGTTGTACAATATATGTGAACTTTCAAGCTCACAAATACTCTACACATGCATGCAGAAGCTCATTGGACATGCAAATTGCATAGTTTTCATGGACAGTTTATCAGAACAGGAAATATGAAAAAGGGGCTGGGGGGTACACAGTTTAGAAGTTGTAGACTTCAATGGCCCACTTGAAAGGAAAAAGAAATCGAAAGAATTTCTCCAGTTCAAGCAAGGTAAACAATCGTGTGAGTGCACACCAAAAAATCAGGTTACTTGGGGTTCTAAGCGAAACAAGTTCACAGATAATAGAATCGTAACACACATTTCAGCTGAATTATGCCCTATTTTGGGCTAAGGAGCCGAATGTTAGCTCCATCAATACTTGTAGAAACATATCACACAAAATATCACAAGGTATGAAAAGGCTAGGAGAACGGATGTTCCATAATAAAAGACAATAACAATCCCAAGCAACCAATCACCCACTACTTCCTTTTCAACCATCCAACTAAATGGTTCCGATACAGGTATAAGTAGCCCGCGTTCTTAATTATCATCCCACCGTTTCAAATTCTCCACTTGGCTCGTTCAATTTTCATTTTCCAAAATTTTACGACAGCTTAATGAACTACTTTCATTCCCTTATAGAATGCCCTAGTGCTGTTATGCTGACATTTTATCCCATTCAATTACATCAACAAAAGCCAAAAGAAAATCACAAAAGAACAATCTCATAAACCCTAAATTATCTTTTTAAGGGACGTGCGAGAGAGAGAGAGAGAGTACTTGAATTGATTGGAGCGTTGCCACATGTAAGGGTTCATCCAGGTGAGAGCGGAGAAGGCAGCGGAGCCGATCCAGATGTTGACGAATCGGTCCGGGTCGGCGTGTGGGACGCCCGGGTCACCTCGGTACGCGTTCCCGAAATACTTCTCCATTTTCGCTCTCGAGCTCTCCTCTCCCCTCCTCCCGTCCACTGTGAGACAACTTCTCTGGCGTTTATCTCTTATCTTAATATTATCGTCTCGTCTTACTCCACGCCAGTGGACCCCATTTTTTGCTTTGTCCACCTCACCACACGCCCTACCACCGCACACTATGTCATCATTGATGATGACTCATTTGAGGATGTGTTCAATTAACAATTTTTTACACCACGTGTAATTTTATACAAAAATTTAATATAAAATGATGAAATTATTAAGGAGTTTTATCCGTTTAAGTTAATGAGTTAGTGTAAGATTAACTTATATAGTCGGTCATATATTTATGCTAGACATGAGTTGAACTCGACACATAATATTTAAGATTGTCAATTTTTAACATGACCTACAAATTTAATACAAATTCAATACAAAATAAAAATTATTAAAATTGAAGAGTTTAACTCGTTTAATTAAATAAATCAAATTATAATTTGTTTATATAATATTATATTAATGCCTTGACAAGATTCAATGCAAACCCCTATTTGAATGGATCATTATCATTTGTTATTTTTATTACAATATTTGATTATATAAGTTTTTAGATTAATTGATTACATATCATTTTTTAAAAATGTAATAAAATACAATAAATACTAGTACAGTAAATTAAATACATGGTAAAATTTTAATTATTTAATTTAAAAATAATAATTAAAGATTCAAATAAATCTATATAATAGAATATCTTTTTCTTTTAGTTTTATTTTCTCTCAAATAATATTTTAGAAAATTACATATAAAAAGTAAAGATCCTGTTATTATTAGGCCCCCGACCCACCCAATTCCCAGGCCCAAGACAACATCGAGATCTGGCGAGTACGCATCTCATATGACACACGCACGAGTGGGCATGGAGACCTCGGCGTGTGATTGGTTAAACCAATTGACTAGGCTCTATAAATAAACGCCCAGGAGCGTCTACCTTCGTTCATCGAGCTCAGCAGCAGTCTCTTTTATCACCTTCCTTGGATCCATATTCATAGGGTCTTACCAGGGTTTATCAAAAAAAAAAAAAATTATTTATTTTATTTTTTGAAAATTCCCTTAAATTCCATCTATGTCCCTAACGTCCTTCACTGTTTCTAAACCTCAGCAATCACTGTTCAAAACCCTAGCGTCCTCATTCTAGTAGTCTATGCTATTCGCAACTCTTGGTTCTTGTTTTCTTGTTTTTGGATCCGAGTCTGGTCGATTGACGGCAAGTTTCGTTTCGGAGTCTTGGAATTACTGGTAAGATTCCAAAGAACTATTATTTTCAAAAATAAAAAATAAAAAAATTGTAACTTTCTTTACTCAGTAGCTCAGCTTCAAATTCGTTAGGGTTTCTCGGTTTCGATTCCATTTTATTTATTTTCTCTTTTTCTTTTGGTTTCTTGGAAATTTTGTAGGAGAAATTGGGGTGTCCTAGAGATGATTTTTCCACTCAATTGAAGGTGGTAAAGAATTTGGTCAAGCTGAGTTGAATTTCGAGGTTTTTATTTTATGTCTCAATTTTCTCGGCAACCAAACGGGAAATAGGTGCTTTGGGTGTGGATGAGTGTTGTATATTACTGAATGTTGGGGAGCATTATAGCTGGTGGAGATTTATGGGCTGAGTAATGTGGGTTCGAGAAAACCCTAAATGATATGAGGGTTTGAATATGAGCCATGGAGGTGTAAATGTTAATAGAGTGAATGAGCAAGAAGATCGTGATGCGTCGAGAAGACTCGGAGCTGATGGCTTTGGACGAGCGGTGTCGAAGGTTGCGGTGGCGCAGATATGTGAGAGCGTGGGGTTTCAGAGCTTCAAAGACTCCGCTTTGGAGGCTCTCACTGATATTGCGATTCGATATCTCAGTGATGTAGGAAAGACGGCGAGATTCTATGCTAACTTAGCTGGTAGGACAGAGTGTAATGTGTTTGATATTGTTAGAGGGTTGGAGGAATTGGAAGCTTCGCAAGGCTTCCCGGGTGCCTCAGGGGTTAATAATTGTCTTGCCGGTTCAGGAATGGTGAAGGGGATTATTGAGTATGTGGGTTCAGCAGAGGAGATTCCATTTGCTCAGCCGGTGCCACAGTTTCCTGTGATTAAGAATCGGAAACTGATTCCGAGTTTCGTTCAAATGGGTGAGATGCCGCCTGGCAAGCACATGCCGGCTTGGTTGCCAGCTTTGCCCGATCCCCATACGTATATTCATACTCCCGTGTGGAATGAGAGGACGACAGATCCTCGAGCAGATAAGATTGAGCAAGCACGACAACGCAGAAAGGCCGAGAGGTCTTTGTTGAGTTTACAGCAAAGGTTGTTGTCAGATGGTGCCGTGGGAACTTCGGCTTTGGCCTCATGTAGTGATGTAAAGGAATTGGGCGGGGCTGACAAAAACCCATTCCTTGGCACGCCTCTGCAACCAGGGCAGAAAGATGTTTCTCCTGTTGTCTTACCGAGTAAGCCTTCGGCTTTGGATGAAATGGTGGAGAGGAACCATATATCTGTGCTAGAGGCATTTGCTCCTGCCATTGAAGCGGTGAAAGGTGGGTTTTCTGATGACGGAGAAGATGGGAAAAAGGGTCTTCCTGATGTGAGGCCTGCTGTTCAGCTAAAATTCAGAACTGGCAAGAAGTTTCTAGGTGAATCATTGGATTTGAGACTTCAGAAGGGTGGTGGGAGATCAGCACCTTGGCTTGCACGGGATGAGGAGAGGGATGACAAGAAGAGGAGAGCTGAGTTTATTCTTAAACATACTACGGAATTCCCACAGGAACTCAATCAGTTGTAAACTAGTTAGTTTAGGAGTCGGCATTAGCAGTGGACTACGGGTTCTCAAAATTGAGGGCGTACTCTGTTCTGATATGGATATTTGCAGAATGTAGTTGTGAGTTCCTCATGGTCCACTTAACATTTTTTAGAGCCATGTCCATGTATGTTTCCTTGTTACTCCCGACATTTGCTTATGATTCTTTGAAAATGAAGTCTCTGATATTTGTATACTCGAGTTCTGTTGTTTGAATCGATATACTGAATTCTCTTCTCCTTTTTTGATAAGATTTTGAAATATGGAGCTGAATTCTCTTGTCCTGGGATCATGAACTTCATTCTCTTTTTTCATGCAATTATATGGAACTGTACAAAATATTTCACGCTGCTGGTGCAAGTTATATAGTATTTTAGTTATTTTATCACTAAGTTATATTTTTATGGTTCTTTTTTTCCCAAAAAAAACTATTTAAAAGAAAAATTAAGGTCTAGTACCCTTTCATGACTTAGTGTAGTTAAGCTTGTTCAAAATCCATTACTTTGAACAAAAATGGATTTTGCAGCAACTAAATTAACAAGCAATCTGATGAGTTGATGCATGAGGTTGATTAAAACATAGGAGTAATTCCGTATTGACCAAATAAACTTGAATGTATGGAACTTTGTGCGTAGTTACTTGTTGAGTGTGTAGAAAGAAATGCTAAACTTCCATATTAGTTAGTTAGAGCTAGATCAGATAGCCTTGTGGTCAAACACTTAAACAATGCTTTTAGTTGAGGCATTGAATTATTATTACACAACTCAATGCTAAACAAAGATTGTTCAATTATTGTGAAGAGGAAGTTGGCTAAGATGGTTTGTCATGTGCACTCCAATTAATACTGATAAGCAATATTCTGCTCCTTGTTGTTTAACGTCATTAAAACTGCAGGTGTTTTTTTTAGTTATTCTCAAATGTCAAATTGCTCTTTGAACAGGGAAGATGTTCCACAATGGGGGAACTTTTTTTTTAACTTGTTGTAAGGTCAATAGTATATATGTTGCATTTTACATGGGGGGAGGGGGTATTAATTGATTGCACTAAGAAACACACAGAGAGGTATAAGAAACACAGAGAGAGGTATGCTCGTTGGGCTGAGTAAAGGAGATCTATATCCTATACCAACTGGGGAGTCTGGCTTGCTTGCCTAAGAAGGAAGGTGGATTGGGGATCAAAGGTTTACAATACAAGTCACTTCGAGGAGGTGACTGGACTGGAATGCTTTCATCAAATAATGCATGTGGCTGAGCCATTCCCATCCCAAGTGGTGGCCTGATTCGGCCTGGCCTGGTCGGGAAGAGATTCACTTACAGACTATTGCTATCAGGAATATCTTTCACTTGTCACAAGCAAGCATTCTCTTCCCTTCCTATCCTGCTGGTCGAGCTAAGAATGCCTTGCCCTAGACCCTATTGGAACAAAGCAAAGGAGGCAGAATGGAGAAAGAAAAGGGACAAAGGCAGTCTTGCTTGGTGTGAAAGCTGCTGGTTTTGGGGTAGGGTGTGGTACTGAAGGTCTTCTCTTGGACGGTATAGTGTTGCTCTGCCTCATTCAGCGTACAGCTCTCATAAGCTATGGGATGCCCCTCCTGCATGAGCACCCTGCCAATTGTGAAGTTGGATGCCCGAATAGAATTTGGGGGCCCATTTGTTTATATTTAACCAAGGAGGCCAAAGAACTAATGGCATGGGGAAAGAAAAATATGGAATGGAAAAGCTCCCCAAACTGCTTGCAGATGTTGAAGTGAATCGCCGCAATAGTATCTACTGTATGGAATTGAAATACTGCTATGAACAGGGCATAGTTCCTCAATACACCACTCCTTGGACTCCTGAGCAGATCGGTCTTTCTGAAAGGAGAAATTGGGGGATGCTGAAATGTGTTATTTTGAACAAGGACTTTCATTGTTCCACAATGCATCTTGGGCATAAATGTGGTCACCTTAAGGGGCCATATGAGCTATTAAACCAACGTGTCTTTAGTCGGTAAAGCTAAATTTTCTTTATTTTTGCTTTTCAGCCTTATGATTATACTATATATATGAAGAATTATTTTCATTTGAACTTGTTCATTGGTGTTCCATGCCAAGTAGTCCTCATGAAATCTGCCAAAGGCAAAGGAGCACTTCCCCAAGGTGTGTCCTGCTTCTTGCTATTTTCATGCATCGTCAATTAAAAGTGAAAAATGCTTAATAATATATCCAGAATACAGTTTTTGTTGTCTTTATTTCCATTCGTATGCCATTGCAATTTATTCCTATATTTATTTTGTTGCTTCTATTCTGCTGTAATAGTTTATTCCTTGCTATAGGAATTTATGATGTCATGTGACTGATATTTTTGAGAAGCTAATTTTCTTGCAACTCAAATCGAAGAAAAACTGATAGGAACAGGAGTTTGTGGGTTCCTCCTCAAACTTTAACTGGTAAAAAGACAGTAATCACATATTAAAGGAAAATGATACTGCAGGTTATGTCCAGCAAACTTGCAGTATCCTTTTCCTGCATCATCTATTAACTTGATGTATGGTGGATAGGCAAGATATCTAATGCAACCGAGAACGTTTGGTCTCTCCCTTGCCCAGTGCCAGCACGGGAAATTGCCCTTTCTTGGTACTTTTATGTCATCAGATTTACTTAAAGCAGTGCATCATCTAGTTTCCGACCTGCGAAGCTAGAGGAAACTCTTCTGCAAATTGTCTCGTAGCATACTTAGCCCTGAGAATGGAGCTGTTTTTCCTCAATTTGATTCTTCACAGATTGAAGTATTTGGACTACTCAATTGTGTCGCTCTGGTGTGTTTGTTGCGTGTGTTGTGGAAAGACATCATATCCTTTAAGCTGCCTACTTGGGAGCCTCTAAAGAAAAAGAAAAATGGATTTGATTAATTAAATGATAGTAATTTTTTAATTGTCTTCTATATTTTCTTTTCTCTCTCTTTTGCTTTTATTAATTTATCTATTTACAAGTAGTCGGTGAAGCATCTGCCAGGTTTGCTTTGCAAAGCTGCAATTTTAAGAAAACCTTTTATTAAGGAATAACTGGGAGGAGACGAGAACATAATACTTGCTAGATCACTAGATGATCTAAACAAGGAAATGAAAGACATTGGAATTTCAAAACACCGCCACCAACTAGATGATCCTTACTATTACATTCACTTTTCTCAGTAGAACCAAAAGTAGCTTTGTGGGATTATCATATATATATATATCAAATCTTGGTTGGATGTGCATAAAACAAGAGATTGGTGCTTTCAAAGGAAATGGGGATGTTTCATCCTCTCCTGCTGCTGAACATATACCATTGTTGTTCATTCAACTTCCACAGGCAGACTATAAGCCCTCATGGGTTATACAAGGACCAACAAAATCCCATTAAAAAAAGAATACCAGGTTTAAATTAGCAGATAGAGAAATATTTTTGTAAGAAGTTGCGAAAGAAAAGTGTTGATACAAAAACATCATCTAAAACGACTAAGGCTACTGTTTTTCTCTCCACAAGAAAGGACTCCCTCTTCAGGTAAGCCCAAAGGGCATCCTTTTAACTTGATAGAAATGAACTCAATGTTTGAGCTTTAAATCCATCTCCAGAGGAAATACTTTGCCTCGATGGTTGAAAATCATGAAGTCTAAATTGGCTGGTAAAGACACCATCCTGCATCCAAAAATACACAAATCCAGAGTTCAATAATCCTACAGCCAATATTGCTAGGGGAAGCACAGTAACAATCATTGAACACTTCTGCCTCCGAAATTAATACAAAGCACAACAACGAAAAGCGACTGAGAAATTCTATTCAGATACTTTCTTTGCAGACAATGTATTAATTAACATACTAACCATTTAAATGAAACCAGAATTTTTTTTTTTTGTGTGTCAAGAAATCATCTTAGCCCCTTCAGGCATGTGCAGCAAGGCTTAGCTCTCATTATTTTCTAGAACAAGTAATATCTCTCACTTTGGAGAAAATGAAAAGACAAATCAAACAAAAAGGGTGCACAGAACAATTGACTTGAGAAGTGATGGAGAAAATAGCTAAAAGGTATTCTAGAGTTAGATATGAACCTTCTAGGATATCCAGTCTCAGAAGAATACCTTACGATATGTTTCCAAATTAGCAATTCCGACTTTAATCAAGCAATCCTTGGCACCACTTATTATTGTATGGGAAGTATATAAAACGTTGAAGAATTAACAGAGGCAACTCAGATGCATCTTTATCACATTAATTGATCAATAGAAATATAAAACAGCATGGAAATTATAAACTGGTCTGTTTCGTACTTTTTTTCCCTCTAAGTTGTTCTATTTAGTACTTAACAAGATGATGAACAGAGTCACAATGCGAAAAGCTTCATGATTTATTTTCAACTTGAAATAGTATAAATAGGAAACTGTAATGAAAAAGAAAAAAAAAAAAAAAACCACAGAATATTACTTTTTCGATTTCTAGGGGCGTTTGTACAACAAGCTCTATAGTAACTATGTGGATAGTTAATTGCATCACTAAGGCCACCAAAAGAATCTAGGTGTTCAACCTTCACAAGTTGCAACCAACAATGTGCTAAAATTTCTCTTTATACATGAAAGAAATGGCATGAGGCTTGACATCAGTCTTATCAAGAAACAGCTAAACAAATTCATATAAATGAGTATTTCAACAGGGAAATCTACTGCATAAATGAACAAGAAGATTAACTAACTCATAAATGCAAGGATTAGTTTTAGACTTCTCTTCTGAGGGTTAAAGAAATTTAATCACATAGCGTCACTCGCTGCCTTGCCTGTAGTTTCATGTGCCTCGACAGGACATAGTTGCTCTCTTCTAAAGGTAAAAAGTTTAAATATCGTAAGAAAAGTCATGCACTCTACCACATTAGATGAAAATTAGGGAATGAAGGCCGTTTGTTACTTGTTCACTCACTGAAAGAACAAAATAATTTTGAACAGGAAGTGAAGAAAAAAGGCATGCACCGGGTATAAATCGTTAATCTTGACAATGCAAAATATGATTTTATTGGAAAAATCATTCCCATCAACCCCCTATGGAGCAACTCAATGGTCTTATTTTTTATCATATATGAAACATCAAAGTAATGTCGAGTATGGTTTAAAGGTCAAAGCTCAAACACATATAGAAGGAAAGCATCTACAGAAATTCTGTAGAGCAATCCAAGGACAAGGAGACTTGAAAGTAATGTGGGCTAAGTGGCAAGAGGCTGATAGTCTGTTTCTTATATATATATATATATATATATATATATATTTCTTTTTATTGAAAATTACACTGTACCAAGTGATTTTTAAATGCAAGACTTCACCTTCATCCTGTTCTTACATGAGGAGGAGGAGAAGGTCCCATTTGATGTACAACTCATTCGCTTTAGAATTACCCTTGGAAGGCAATTGAGTTCAGAGGCATCCAGTTGTGTGCTTATATGTCAGTATCATAAATAACTATGCAAGTATTTTCGCCTATGGGTACATCAGACGCCCATATTACTTTACAGAATCAAAATCAGGTCTTTTTCATCGCCCATACTACATTGCTAAACATACAATTTATCATGTACATGCTCTTAATGTCAACTGTCGTAGGTTATATATATATATATATTGAAGAAACAGAAAGAAAGGCATAGGAATACCTATTCTCTTCGGAATGGGGAAGTATGGAAAGAAACTTCCCCGGCACCGTCAGCGCCGCCCACATACAGAAGACTAACCCTAGAAGCAACTCAACCACCACCTGCACTCCCAATAAACCCCGAGATTCATATAAACACCACAAACCCATAAATCAAGGATCAAAGAAAAGCCAATAAATAATACTCACATTCATTGGAGGTCCTGAAAACTCTTCCTCCACAATCTTCAACAGACCCCTATCTGCAACCACAACCAAATCCATCAAATCAAAACCAATAAAATAAAAAATTCAACGCCCAGAAAGCTAACTTCAAATTTCATAAATTTCATATGGATTCATGATTTTTGGGTATGCCTATATATATATATATAAAGGACTTACATTGGATGGTTGAATAAGCGGCATGGGCGAGAATTAGGCCTCCAAAGACGCCTATCACGAAGCCCAAACCCATTTCAACTGAGACCCTTTCGGCGATTTTCTCAGATCTCCGGCCGGCGAGAGTTCCAGGCACTGCTCTCTCTCTTTCTCTCTTTCACTGGCTAGTCTGAGTGCGCAACGTATAACGACGTCGTCCGCTTTTATGTATGTCAAAAGACTCGAACAGTGAACACATGCACACTTTTTGACCATTTCCTCAAAACTCACCGTTTCGTCAGCTTGTCGATACTAGAATTCTAGAAACACTCCGTTTTTGTGAGTCTGTGACCCCTGCATTAAAAAGAAGAAGAAGAAGAAGAAGAAGATAACAAAGTACTACAACGTTGGCGCTCCTCGCATTTTCTCCTTTTGATACTCGAAGGTGGCCTTTCTATACTCTTTTTTTTTTTTTTTATTCACATTCTTGCTTTTTTATGTGTGGTTTCTTATTTCGTTCAATGCAATTTACAGCTCCAATTTGGCAAAGGGAGGCAAGAGGGTGATGGGTCAGCTTCTGAATCTAGTCCAAGCAACTTTCTTTCTAAACAAATTTAGTTTCTGCGATGGACCCAAGTTGCTTGGGCAAAAATCGTGTTCATACGTAGGAAACTCTGCTCAACTTCAGATATACCATGGTCTTCAATTGCCTTTGAAAGGTCATAGAACTTGTATAAGTGGTTTAGCAGATAATTTCATTTCCCATGTTCCTCTGGTGAAATGTGGAATTACTTTTGGCAGGGGTGGTTGCAGGTCGTGTTGACAGCTTGTTTATATGTAAGGTATTTTATACTGCTCAGCTTTCTTCTTTAGCTTATTCAGAGTTACTCCTTCCTGATAGTGACTTTGTATTAGAATTCTTGTTTGTAGTAAGATAGTATTTTTGTAAGTATGATCATAAGTTTCAATTCTTTGTCTATATACTTTACCCGATGTTCCAAATATTTTAGGAATAATTACTTACATGCTCTGCATCATTAACAATTGATATTCGTGAAGCAAATTTGAAAATGGAGCTGTGGAGATAACTGAAAAGAAGCCACTTTGTCCAACATTTGTTTTTTTTGGCAGCTTCTCTCTTTTTTCTTTGTAAGGAATGAATCTTATTAAAGGAGTACATAATAATGTGGAGAGTATACAAAAGAAAGCTTTGGCGAAGTACTGGTCACCAATTGATATTGTATTTGATACCCCTTTTATACGCATATTTACTGATTCGAATAAAAGAAAAAAAATAAAGAAATGTGCTCCTTTTAGTTTCAATCTCCAGGGCGACACTTCTTTCCTGTTTAATTCAAATGAAATATCAAGGCCCTTGGAGACACATATCTCCAAATCCCTTAAATGCTGTGTTGAACAACCAGTTATTGTAGCTGTATCGGCTTTGCACGGTGTTGTCTTATTAAATCATTCAAAGTCTGTGAAAGCTCTTGTTATATGCCGGCTGTGGTATTAATGTGAAAACCGGGTTTTTGCCCTTAGGGCTATTTTTGTAATGGAGGAGAATTGGATGCCTTACCGCACATACAAACTCTTAGAAATTCTTCCAAGGAGGAGCTAGCTGCAAAAGTTGTTATGGTCAGATTTGATTCTACCATATTGCTTCGGGAAGAACTGGACCACCAGACTCGATTAGTCTCCAATGCACTTTTCACCATTAAGTACTTATATGAAGCTGGGGCCAAAGTAATTCTAGCGAGTGACTGGAGTAAAAAAAGTAACCCAAAACTTGTTCTTGCAGAGTCAGTTGCAGGTAATATCTGAAGCAATTCATGTTCCTGATGTAGAACACCTTCGATTTAGTTTGCATTTAGGATCTTGCTATCCTGGTTCATTTCTATTGGATATGAAGTGCTTAACTCAAAACTGAAACTTCTACATTGTTTATTTATTTATGGAGTTTCTTTGTAATTAATGCTTGAAGGTCTCTATTTTCAGATTTATTGTCACCAATCCTTCATTGCAAAGTTGTTCCAATACAGTTCATTTCTTGTGACATGCCATCAAAGATGGAAGTCCTTGAGAATGCGGATATCTTTCTTCTTGAGAATCTTTCCGAGTTTAAAGAGGAAGTTGCCAATTGTTCAAAGTTTGCTAAAATGTTATCATCAGGAGTTGATATTTTTGTTAATGACTGCTTTTCCCATTCTCATAAAATCCTTGCATCCACTGTTGGTGTTGCTCGCTTCTGTCATTCCTGTGTAGCTGGTTTTCACTTTGAGGAGAGCCTATGCCAACTAAAGAAGGTTGCCGAAACCAGCAGAAATCCTTACGTTGCAGTTGTAAGTCTCTGCTGCTGTATAGAAGTTTTAAACTACTTTCTTAATAGTGCAAAGTTTCTGTGGACTTCTAGAAGTCTTGAGACCTTTTCTCTATTAGTTTCTGTTCCACGCTTTTTATATATGCAATGCAGATTGGAGGAGATAATCTCTTTGACAAAGCAGCGGCCTTGCATTTCTTGGCTTCTAAATGTGATGGTTTGGTCTTTGTCGGAAAGATGTCATTTCAAATAATGCATGCATTGGGACTATCTGTTCCTTTGGAATCTGTGGAATATAGGGCACTCAAAGAAGCTTTAGATATAGTCCAGTTTGCGCAAAATAGAGATGTACAGATTCTCTGTCCAAAAGATTTTTGGTGCAAGAATGATCGTTTTCCAGGGAAGTTGGAATTGTTTCCTGCTCATGGCATTTTGGATGGTAAGGTTGCTTATAATTGACCCTGGATAGTGAAACTTTGCATCTACATTTTAATGATTGGACTATTCAAGAAGTGGGTGATCCTCATGAAAGATCAAATGTGGTCAAGCATAAATCACTCTTTTGTCTTCAATATGATGGTTGGGAATCTTTGATATTGTTAGCTTGTCATGCTGTTAATTTTATGATTCTTACAGTAAAATGTTCTAACATCTCTGTTAATAGGCTTGTAGTAAGAAGATTATAGAGAAGAGGAGGCTACTATATTATTCAGCTTCTTATTAACCTACTACAAACATCCTAATATATAGGATTATGGAAATATCGCAATGGCCAAATTAGCCCCAAACCCTAATGACTTACTAACCCTAATAACTCTTCTAACACTCCCCCTCAAGCTAGATCATATAAATCATATAAATCCAGCTTGGAAAAAAACAAGCAAACGAAAAACACATATAAAAACATACTCTAACACTCCCCTTCAAGCTTGAGTACCTTGGAGCACATAATACAAAGATCCATAAAAATAATAAGAAAATTTGCTAAAACTTCAACGCTAGTCGAAAACTCGTCGAACACTGCAATAGGCGGTTAGATCTCACCAAAGAACACCAAGGCCGAATGGATATCGCCGGAAAACAATAAAGACCAGTTGGAACCCATCTCAAAACACCAAGGCCGGTCGGACCTCACCGCAAAACACCAAGGGTAGATCGGATCTTACCGCACAACACCAAGGCCGGTCAGATCTTACCGCAAAACACCAAGGCCGGTTGGATCTTAACAACTAACAACGATCACATTTCACGTGATCAACCAACGAGTCTCGCTGGAACTAGTAGGATATAGGCATAACACGTTGGAGACACCAAAACCATGTCGAAATACTACTGAAAACCAAACAAGAACCTTCGCTGGAGTCTCGCCGAAACTTCGCCGGAGACAGACAGAACACACTGGCAACTGTTTGACTCCAAACACAGCAGCCACAAAATCAATCAATGACCACATAGCAACTTTTCAACAACACAAACCACGCTGACACTAACATAATTTTTTTTCAAACTCAACCACGAACAACATCTTTCAAGGCACTGCCCGTGTGAGCTCTAAGCCCACATGGGTGGTGCTGCCACCAAAAGAACACTCACCAAAAAAAAAAAGAAAGTGGAAAACTAAGACTACTAACAAAAGAACAATGATCTAAACCCTAAGGCTCTGATACCCTGTTAATAGGTTTGTAGTAAGAAGATTATAGAGAAGAGGATGCTACTATATTATTCAGCTTCTTATTAAACTATTACAAACATCCTAATATATAGGATTAGGGAAATATCACATTGACCAAACTACCTCCAAACCCTAATGATTTACTAACCCTAATAACTTTTCTAACAACCTCCATACCCCCCTGGCCCCTACATACAAAAAAAAAAAAAAAGAAGAGAAGGAAAAAAAATACATTTTTCTTATTTAAAAGGTTATATATGTGGTTTACAAGAGTTGATAGACAAATGTTAGCCATCTAGTTTCTTCATTGTTTTAATTCCCATTTTCTTTTTGTACCTTTCAGCTTTCGCGGTGAGCATATAGTACATGAGAACAACATTATTGTTCACTTCCAAGTTCTTTTGGGTATACGCCACAATTCATAATCAACTTATAGGAAAGATCCATCATTTAACACAAGGTTAATATATCTTCGTTTTTTTTATATATTTACATAATCATAGTTATAACAATTAGGTTCCATCTCCAGTGGCCTTCTTGGAGAAGCGTTCTACCACTGTGGGTGCGACTATAGGTCAAGGTTCTTCTCTGGCACCGGATTCTCTTTCTGTGCATGCCTCTTTTCTTCCACTAGTGGCCCTCTTGGAGAAGCCTTCTGCTGCCATGGGTTGGTCTTCTGTGCATGCCTTTCCTTTTCTGCCGAACCAGCATGCAGAGTTCTGCCGCAGATGCTGTGCCGAAGGTTTTCTGCTTGTTAGATGCTGGTTCGTCGTCTTTCTCTTTTGATGGGTTTCCTATAGGTGCCTCTTCTTCAGGGGTGGCTACGCTGGGGGAATGGCTCGCTTGTCTCTTCTTGTGATGTTAGAAAGTGGGGGTCCTACCTGTCGGTTTCCACATCGATGCAAAGATATTACTGGAGATCGATGGAAATTAGATGGAGAGGAGCAGTCAAAAAGTCTTTGAGTGCTCTATCTCAACCATAGGTCGGGACCATAGTCCAATCCACGTCATGGCTTGGAGGGATCAGACAGCTTTCTCGTGTCTACGAGGTGGGTGGATTTTCGGAGAGAGGGGTTTTGGGTGAGAAGCCACTTGTCTTTGGCCCCCCACCTAGGCTTTTGCTAGACTTGCCCTGGAGTTGGTCTTCTTCCTTTGAGGTGGGAGTTTCTTTGAGTGGAGGTGATTTTGTAGGGGCTGTTATCTCTTCCGTGGTAGTGCTGTGTCTTCAAGCTATGTGGATCTCTTTTGAGGGGAACACAATGGATTTTTTGAACCTCATGGCTCAAGTGAATAAGGGTCAGCATCATGAGGTCCCAGATCCCACTCCCAAGCTTAAAGGGAGAAGGGAGTTGAAGAACATGGAGTGTTCTATCAACATTGATGCTAGGAGTCGTGGCTCTAACCGGGGCAAAAGCAAGAAGGCTCTTGCTGTGATGTAATCTTGTTTAGGGTTTGTGGGCTGGTTTTTGTTGGGATGTTTGGGGTTTCTTGCTTTTCTTTGTTTTTTCCCTTTTTTGCGTCCTTTTTGTATACTTCCTAAATGCTTAGGGGCACACCTACATTTTTTATAAAATTTCTCTGATTGCCTATCAAAAAAAAGAAAAGGAAAGCCTTATTTGAGCTTTAGCTAAAATGGCACTTCCTCCCTTTTTAGCAAGGTGGAGGGTGAGGTCATGAGTTCAAGTCCCACCTGGTGCATGTGTAACTATTTACTTTTTATGTTTGATTAAGAGTCTCTTGATCAATTAACACAATGAGTATGAGAGGCCAGTTTAAAATGAGCCATTGAGCCAATTGATTACTGATAACAATCCATTTGCAGCTATATTTAGTAATCCCATTTGATAAATTTTTAAATGGGAAAGGATGATTGGCATAGAGGGGGAAATGACAACTGATATGTATTCTATCAAATTATACACATTTGGTGTGTTGGTTCACATATAACTCATTTATGCTGACTATAGTTAATGGGTCCCCTCTTACATATGTAGTTACCAAAGAAAGAGTAAAAATCTATTGTATTACCTGAGACCTATTAATAATACATAGGGTTCTCCTTCCCAGCCTCTCCCCTATTTAGAGATTTCTTTGTATTGCATCTCTCAGTGTGGTGCAATCATTCAAGTTTTAAGCAGGGGCAAAATGGTGCGGGGTTTTTTTTTTTTTTTCCTGGGGTGGGGGGTGTTCAAGTGGACACATTTGGCCCCCACACCCCCATATTTAAGATATTCTTGTTCTTATAGTTGCTAGGGAAACAAATATTATTGCCCCTCCAGAACCTTTTTTTTTGGAAGTTTCCCCTCAACTTATAAATGAAAGCAACTATCAAATTGTACCATTCATATCAGTTTGGACAGATGAGGTGGGATTTGTATATAACCAAAATACCCTTTAGTAAAAATTCTAATTACTAAAATGTTTGTGATAAATGAGTACTAGTTCATATATGGTAGTCCCTGCAATTATTATTAAGTTTTTTACTTACCCTCCATACTTATTTCAAGATTTAGAAAATCTCAATGTCATATTGTTTGGTTAAATTGTTATCTGTAATATTAATTAGTACCGACTTAGAATTTCTAATGCTTTATTTACTGTTCTTTTTTTTTTTTTAATTAAAAGATGTTAAAGACTTGATCTCATTGTTTATGAGCTCCCCCTCCAACAAAACTTTGGCTCCACCACCGGTTGTATGCCATCACCTATTGGGACTATCTTAAGTACTACCAAACGTGCTGATTCTTTCTATTTCTTGACTAGTTTCTAGTTGGTTTTGATCAAAATGCATTTGGCCCCATAATCCTTCAGAAGCATGAATCTATTTTTGTCATGCCACTCTTGAGTTGAAGGGAGCATTCTCTCTCCTATGAATAATAAATGAACCTAAATGCAAGAGTTCTCCAACCATATAAGAAGCATTTGAAGGAATGCTAGCGAGTCCAGAATTTGTTATACCATGTCTGAGGTCCAATACTTTGTTGCGACATCCGATGTGGTGCTTGTTGCTATCGTATATCAATGACTATGTAGAAACTTAGATAACGACATCGTTATTTTCTTACATTAGGTGAGTAATGTGTTTTCAGTATGCAAAACTACCAAAAGAATGAAAGAAAATCTACAATTGGTGGAACAGGTGGCTTTCAACATCATATTTTTGGTTGTTCTAATTATGTAGTCATGATTCCGGAAAATGATAATAATTTCTGAATTTTGAATTATTTATACATAAGTTCTTTCTGTTTTAGGTTGGTTACCTGTTGATCTCGGGCCTACGTCATTGGACGAAATAAACTCCTTGCTAACAAAGTGCAAGGTAAAAAATGAATAAACCAAATGAATTCTGTTTTTCATTTGTTTTTGTAATTGCAAACTGTCAGCATTTGAGAGGTTACTGTTTAAGTAAAGGGGTTCCATTGTTATCGCGATTAGCTTTTTAAGAGTTTTACTATTTCATTTCTACTCCCATTGAAGCCTATTATTTCTGTTTGACAAAAAAAAGAATGAATTAGTAAAATTTTAATCTTTTTTCTATGGTGGATAAAATGCATAAAGTTTTTTTCTTAAGTAAATTCTTATTTTATTTTAGGATGGCTTTGTGTTGTTAGGACCCTTTTTTTTATCCCCTGAGCTTTATGTTCTCAGGACTACTTTGCTATTGTTGCCGCTTTTGTCATGTTTAGACCTACCTGACATCTTTTTCCTTATTGTATTACAGAAAATTGTATGGATTGGTCCAGTGAAATTCAGTAACACAAATCAACATACAAATGGAGCATCTAAATTGGCACAGATGTTTGATCTTCTAAGTCAAAACAACTGCGATGTAACTGTTGTTGGGAACATGGCATGCAAAGTGATAATGCAGGAATCTAGTTCTGTCTCTGATTTTAATATGCTTGAGAATGGTTCAGTTGCATGGGAGTTTCTCAAAGGAAGAAAACTCCCAGGGGTTATGGCCTTAGATAGAGTAAGTTTCATTTAGTTCTTTAATCACTTCTGATCAAACAGAGCATTTTGTAAAACCAGGACTGTAGAATCAAATAAGACCTATGATTTGTCATTTCTGCTTGTGTTACATACCCCTCATGGTTGGATCTACCATTTGATGGGACTTTCCATTAAATTCTTCAAGTGAAAAAATTGCATGTAATTGAATGATGTTTGCCAAAGGATGTGGTGAAAACCCAATTTCATTCAAATGATCTTCATTTGTTCATTAGTGTTGTTGGATCTTGTCAATATTTGTATTGTAAAATCTAGATGACTCATCGCTGGAGGGAAGTTCTTGAAACATGTATTCTAAACCATGTAAAATGATGGATTGAATCAGTTTACCTTGTCTGTCTGAAGACCCCCCAAGTGACTTAGCAACTCTTATATTTTGTGGTCTCATTGAAATTCACTTTAGCACAAAAAGATCATCTTAGCATTGAAACATAAATATGCCATGTCCTAAAGTTAAATCCATTTGATCTATTCCCTTGCTCCACATGCATATATCACAATTTCTTGGGATTCCTGCTTCATATCTGAATATTGTGGTGGTAATTTTCTTGGCAAGCGCAACATGTGAATATGACATAAAGAGTCTAAACCAAGGGAGCTAAGGGATCTGACTTATTTATTCTCACACTTGAGGGGCTAGAAGGGCTAAGAAATTTGACACTCCATAATATAATAACAGGGTACTGTTCAAATTGCTTAAGTTAGTTGTTATGTGCAGGAATACCCATTTGAGATCAACTGGAATGCTACCTATTCTGATCCGATGCAGCCTTTGGTAGTTGATATTGGAAGTGGTACTTCTTCCCTGTACTCTTCCTGTGGTGTTTTTTTTTTTTTTTTTTTGGGCCCTGGTTCCCTTTCTGTGGTTTTAGTTTCAGTATATTAGTTGTTTCAGATTTTATAGAGCTGAAAGATAACAAGTGTTGTTCCTCTTAAGCTAAACTAGAAGCAAGATATAAGTATCTGATTGAAGAAAAAAGATGATGTAAAGTTCCTCTAAGTGATTTGATTCTAAGATAGTAACCAAAGCTCCTAAACATAAAAAGGCAAAAGAATCTGCAATTTGCAAGTACTGCTTCTTTCATGACATTTGGATTATGAATGTTAGGTAATGGACTTTTTATTCTGGGGATGGCTAGCAAGAGGAAGGATTTGAATTTTCTTGGTTTGGAGATTAATGAAAAGGTTTTATTCTTTCTTTTCTTTTCTTTTTTATTTTTTTTAGCTTCTTGATTATGTCATAAATTTCATCAATCATCACATTTGTCAATTCCTTTTAACTTTTTTCAGCTTGTAAAGCGCTCTCTAGATTCTGTTCGACAATCCGGCATAAAGAATGGGTAAGGGCTGTTGACTTGTGGCTGCACAAAAATTATGCACCTGTGAGAAAAAATTGATTTGTCAGTCTAATTCAAACTTTGTATTAAGTTTATCTTTACTGGATTCTACCAGCATTTTTCTGTTGTGTGAAACTTGTACTTTCATTATCCGTATGATAAAAAATTGTAAGTTTTGGTTTCATATTTGATAGACAAAATGACACTATTGATTCTACTAGCACTTTTGATTTCTCTCTCTCCTCTCTGTTGGCGAGTGGTGGCACGGGTAGGCGCATCCGCTTATCTTCTTCTAGCATCTAGCATTTCTGGCTTCGGCGTTAGGTTTGGGTATTCTGTCTTTTTGCGAATCATGGGTTTTTCATGGAAGCAAATTCCTTTTGAGTTTTTGGCAAAGGTGGGGGTCTCAGTTGTAAGAATATTTGAAAGGAGTAGGGGTGTTCTTCACTCAATAGTCTTGTGGAAAGTCAATGTGTTGTGGTTATTTGCTACAATGGAAGTTGTGCCTCAGGTGGAGGGTATGAAGGAGTTTGTGAGATCCTCCATGGTTGAGAACAAAGCATCTATTTCACAACATTGTTCTAATAAGCATGGCCACTTAATGACCTCGCGGAGTATGGTGGGGGTCGAAGGGGTTTCCTCACTACCTCGAAAGGTAGAGGTGATAAGGGTTGAAAAGCTTTTGCTTGTGAACTCCATGAGATGTTTGTTCATTTCCACTCGTTTTTCAGTGAAGGGCGTAGAGCATTGCCTTACTAGAAGCCTCCAGGTGATTCACCCAACTTGGGTGGTTCGACATTAGGGACGAAAGTCTTGTTTGAGGTGGTTTGAAGAAAGTTGTATGTGGAAGTGCTGTAGGGTCGGGGGACTGCTTCCAGCATATGCTTCAACGCTTAGGAACTTTTTTTGTAATTTAGTGGCAAACGGTCTGAATAGACGGGTTGGTTATGGCAAGGGCACGTCTTGGGTTTGCTCAGGAAAATCCCCCAAAAAAAAAACAAATGGCGTAGACTGTACGAAGGATGGTGGGTGCTATTTCGGTGCAACTTTTGATTTCTTCACCCTAAAAATCTCCTTTCTATTCTAAAAGGAGAAATTGAGCATTGTATTGAGAGATTAGAATTGGGCCTAGGCCTTCTTGGTCCGGAGACTTGTGTAGGCCTAGTGAAAGATGGTACAGATGCTCTCGCTAGGCCTAAATTCATCTGTGGTGGCCATACCCAAAAGGGCATCTTCTATTAGGCCTTGGCTTAACATTAAGAGTTGACCCAGACTATCTCCTCTTCTTTAGGGACTTTTGAGCTCGGGTGTGGGGGTCCTTGCCTCACCCATGATGGCCCATCCTATTAAGACTAAGGCTTGTTGTTTTAAAAGCTTTCGGCCCGAACCCAAACTCTCTCATGTGGTGGCTAAAGATTTGTTGGCTTCGATTTTTAGTTTATTTGAGATAGAGTCATGCCCCGACAGATGGTTGAGTTGATGGCTAGTTGGAGAGGTCAACCTGTAAATCTCCGTGTTTTGGAAGTTTGAGGATGGTTACTCTTTGTTTAATGTGGTGTATTTAGAGGCAACGCAATGCTCGAAAATTGAAATATTGTGCAAAGACGGTGCATGAGCTAAAAGCATATATGTTCAAATCCCTTTATGTTTGGATGGTTGCGTTCAATAGTTTTCGCTTTTCTAATTTCCTAAAGTTTTTGAATTTGTGCTCTTCCTCTCCTCCCTTATAGGGGGTTGCTCTTGTATACTTTATGTGTGCTGGGTTGCACCTCTTTGTACTTTTTTATAAAATTGATTTACTTCAAAAAAAAAAAAAAAGAGATCATGAATTTGATATATTATGAGTTTGTGGATGTGCCTTTGATTTTTCTCATAGCTAGAAGTGTTTTTCATGTTGTTGGACAACAATTTGCTTCTAAAATACTATAGGTTGAAGATGCAGCAGGCATATTTTGGACTTTATGGATTTCAATTTTTCATAGCTGGTTTAAAATTTTTAATCTATGGATTTTAATTTTTATTTCACCATCTTAGCTATGTTTTCTTGGTTTTGTCTGTTTAAGGTACTTCATTGCGACAAATGCGACGACAACATTTCATTCCATAGTTTCTAGTTACCCAGGAGAGTTGATTCTTGTTTCAATACAGGTCAGAACTACAATTCATAACCAATTTGGAGTATCCACTTCTTTTATTTAAGTAACCGTAGTTCTTGTCAATGTGTCTATTAGGCTTAGCCATGATGAAGTCCAAACACTAGAACCTTTTACATTGTGTCCTTTTATGTGTAATGGAATTTGTGTAGTTGACAACGAATTCTCAGTAAAAATTGGCGATTGGCTAGTCAAGATGAGGTTGCATTCATGAAGAATAATCTGTTACATTTTGTATTGGATTTTTTACAATATTACATGCAATTCATTAAGTGAAAACTCTGGACCTAGGAATTCAATGCCACCATCATTAACACTCCTAACTTACTGTGCATGGAGCACCTGGCACCTCAACTGACACAAATAAATGCTGCTGTAATAATTGCACCTTAATTTTTGCTGCCTATAGCGTCTTTGCTACCAGTGCCATGTTCCTGCCATCATCACCACCACCTCCACTATAGTCAACTGAGCCCCCACCAAGGCATCAGAACACCAGCAAACAACCTTGCCACCCAATGCCATCTCACCACCACTAGGGAGCTTTTTCAACTACTAGGATTGTCAGCTCTATGCCACCACTAACACCATGTTGCCTCTCCCAGACCACCACTTGTGTTACTGCCAACACCACCAACATCACATCTTGGGCTACAATGCCACCATGCTGCCAAAAACTCCTTAACTGCTATCCTACGACAACCAGTGCCTCTAACGTTTTGGTTTGTGCACTTAGCATACCACGTCTTGACCACAGCTTTTGCAAGTGTCCTTCACTACTGTTATCATTCTTCACCATGACCACCATTCATTAGAAGTGGCAATTAGAGCTTCTCATGTGTTTCCACTTATTTTTACTGGAAATGTTGGCTTCTGTCTCCCTAATTTCATTTTGACTGATAAGAGTTGGAACCAATTTTTTTGCGCATATACCTGTTCTTGTCTTCGTTATCTGTTTTTGCATAAGGGCTTTGGAAGGGAAGGAAAGAATGAAAAGGAAAGAACTCTTCCTTTTCCTTTCTTTGCACTGGAAAGAGTTTAATAAGACGGATTTGGTTGTTGACAGCTATGGACCCTAGACCTAATGTTGTAGAACATGGGGGGTTGGAACTGTTCAGATGTTAAGCTCGCTTTTGGGTGGGACTTAAAACTGCACTGATGTTATTCCAACTCTCCTGAATCATTTTGCACAATGACTGCCTTTGTTAGAATATGAGAATAATGTTTCTTAACCCTATTCTCAATTTTTTCTCACAAACAGAAGGAAGTGCGATTTCCAATCTTAGATTTCTTGTTGTAAATCAGTTTAATAACTTCTAAGGAAATTCAGAATTTTTTTTTATAAAAAAATATCAGTTTCCATTGTTTCTTGTTAGAAGTTGATGAAGGTGCATGTGGGAGTTAAAAAAGAAAAGAAAAAGGTCATTGTGTTTAAATTCAATATACTCTTTCTCCTTGAAAGTGAAACAGAAAGTACGCCACCACGTTATGATGTAGTTACAAATTTGATGGCATTGACTTGCTTTTTCCTTCTAATTTCATTCCTTCCTCAGTGTCAATTGCTAGATTTCAGCGTACCTATAGTTTCACTTTCACTAAAATCTTTTTTTCTTCTTTTTTTTTTCTCCATATAGTGTCCAAATCCTGATTTCAATAAACCAGAATATAGATGGAGAATGCTGCAAAAGACATTAGTCGAAGCAGTAGTAGATATTCTTGCATCTGATGGAAAGGTAACAGTGTTTTGGTGCAGCCTAATATTTTTAATTTTGTTTATTACTCTGATTATCATTCCCTTGAAAAATCAGGGGTATATTAGAATTCCATCTGTTTTACGTTTGTAAGTTATGTGACACATCATTGTACCATTGTGTGGCTTGCTTAAAAAACAGGCAACCAGGAAATGCTCTGATCAGTTTGAAGCCGCATAGCACAATACCATTGACTATCTTTTCTCGTATTTACTAGGTGTTTCTGCAATCTGACATAGAAGCAGTGGCTGTGAGAATGAGAAAACAATTTTTAAAATATGGCAAGGGTAAACTTTCTGTTGTGCATGACCAAGGAGACGCTAAATGTAGCGGAGGGTGGCTTGAGGAAAACCCATTTGAAGTTAGGTCAGATTGGGAACAACATGTTGTAGATCGTGGGGCCCCTATGTACAGATCGATGCTTTCTAAATCAACTGGTGTTGAATGAAGTTGCTGGATTGTTGAATTGTGAAAGCTGGCTGTAGCATATACCAGTGAAGCTAACTGGACGTCCATACCTCTCAAAAAGCATGCAAAAGTAAGCAAATGTTACTGCAGCAAGGCTCTATCGTTTCTGAGAGTCTATTGTTTTTCCAACCGACATCATCTTGAAATGGTAATCTACTAGTATGGTGCTGCATCTTAGTAACATTTTATCGATTCACACAAGGATAGATTTATGTGTGCTCACTTGCGTTTTACCTGATGATTGGACATGGAGTTTATATGTGGTGGATAGCATGTAGCTAACTGGTTCTGGAAAACACTTTTTTCTTTGTTTGGTTCTTTTTAAGGAAATTTTTTCCTTAATAAATTGGAGCAAATTAAAAATGACCTTTGGAGGAAGATGACATTCTAAGTAACTTTGCATACTTGCAGGGACGAACAGTCTTCCAAGTTAATGAAAACACAGTTGGATGCAGGGCAGCTATAGGTATACAACATGCAAAGGTTTAAAAAAGATAGGTGCAAAGTGCAATTACCAATGATTATCAGCGATCGTCAATTATGTCTACAGGGACAAGGAGAAGGGAAGACTTCATTCCTTTCCTTCCCACCTAAAGTTGCTATCCGTTTCTTTGAAAAAAAAGAAATCTTTATTATATCTCCTTCATGTATCCATATATTTTAGGACCAAGATCCTCTAGAATTCTGAGGATATTAGAATGTAAATTTCTTCAAATCCCGGCCATTATTTTCAAATTAAACAGATGGGATTTGTTATATGAGCGTTTATCACCTCTACCATCTTTACCACTTTAGTAGTTACCACATTTTCTGGTAAAATCCCAATCATTGAAGACAATAGTTGGAATTTGAGAAAATTTACTTAGTGGAATACCCTAAGAACCATAGAGGATCCTAATCCATATATTTGTTTTACCCCTTGATTTTGTTTAGGAATTGTAGGATCTGTTGTCCGTGTGCTTTAGTGTTATCTATGAATCTGCTGAACTTCCAGGACACTATCCATTTCTTCTTTGAAATAGAAATGAAAATCAGTTTTTCTTTTTGCTTCAATTTATATGCTTTTGATCCTCTTAATCAAGAGGGAAAAAAGGTGTGGTTGCCATCCTTTAATTAAATTAGTTTAGTACATGATGCAGTATGGATGGTGCCACACATTGTTTCTAATCTTCAATATATGCATGGATGAGAATTAATATCCTTTAGAGTTCTTCAGGTATTCTTTCTTCTAAATTTCTTAAAATTCAACTGTTATTTCTAACTTATAATAACTGAGATCTTGCTACCACATTGATTCTCATTCTAAGCATGGTGCTTGAGATGCCTACTGAATGTGTCATATTCAAACTCAAATTGCCAGTTTGTAAAAACAGCCTATTCAGAGTACAGGAGTTGATAGCCTTAAGCTCTTCATCAGTATTTTTCTCTTTCTCTGCTTCTGTTTTCTTTTCTACTTTTCATATACCCTATTATATATTTCTATACTCTTCGTACTGTTTTTTCCGTTCAATTTTATTGAGTAAGGTCAGGAAAAAAAATAGTAATATTTTTCATACAATTTTTTCATTGAACTTTTGGCTTTTGCTCCATTACTACTAGTATTCTGATTAAGAGCTTGTTTGGAATTGTGTTTGATAAATAGAGCTTTTAAGTCGAAAAGAGATTTTTCGCAAAAATTTCATTTTTAAGCTTTTGCCAAAAATGCTTTTTGGTCATTTTTAGGTTTTTTGGATCCTTAGAAGTGCTTTTAATTTTATTTTTTTTATCAAACGAGTATTTTTTTTTTCAAATAAATTTTTTGAGTGTTAAAAACACTTTTAGGCCCCTTAAACGCAATCTCAATCAGACCCTAAAGAGAGTAACTTGCCGTTCAATTACTTTCTCCTTTTATGCTTCTTTTTTTTTTTTTTTTTTTTGTCGGATTTTTAGCATAATCTTAAGGGTGAACAAATTAACCAGTTACCAATTATTAATCTATAAAAGCAAGGACACACAAGGATAGTCTCCAAACATTTTACTTTTAAGCTTGATTTTATTATTATTATTATTATTATTATTATTATTATTATTATTATTATTATTATTATTATTTATGGTTCTAAAAAGTGGGATTCCTTTGTTCTAGCTTTATCTTTCTTCTCATTCTTCTTTTATTTTTTCCTTGTATCTTTCTTTTTTTTTTTTGTCCAAAGAATAATGCCAACTATATATCCTCCATGCATCTAAAATAGTGCTTTTTGAAAGAAAAAAAAAAAAAATATATATATATATATATATAATAAAAAAGGAGAAGAAAAAGTGCCTTTGAAAGAAGGGAACCTGCTTCAACCATTTGAATTTTGAGTCGAAGCGGTTGGTACAATGGCCTTTTTCATTCTTTCTTTAAGGGTGTCTTGGATTGCAATTTCGTAAAAATAATTTGTGTTTTTAAAAGATATTGCAAAACGTAAGGTATTTGGCATTGCGATTAAAAATATGAAGAAAAAAAAAATCTGCAATTTCAATGAGCAGGTTAGATGATGCTTATTGGAAAAAAATGTGAATTTAAACCAAAATTATGATTTCGCTAAAAAAAATATTTGGGCCAATATTTACAATTATATTCTAATGTTATCCAAACACTCAATTGATAAAAATAAAAATAAAAAATTTTAAAAAAGTATTTCTTAATATGTTTTACCAAACGCCTGTGTAATTTTAAAAACACAATTTTTTAAAACGTAATTTTTAAAATCGCACTTATTGAAATCGCAATTCCAAACGGGTTCGATTTTGCAAAATAAGGCATCATTTTTTTAAAAATTATTAGGGCATCACCCCCAGAAGTTGTTTATATCTTGAACGTACCTTTAACCATTAGGAGCGGTTGTGTCGACAACTGATGAAATTAGAAAAGCTTTTCTTTTTTTGATTCCACCTCCTCTAGAGTTAGAACAATTGAAATTGAAATATCCCGAAAAAAACTAATAATAGATATTATATTTTTATATTACAATTGTCTAACAATGTTATCGTGCCACTCAAATTCAACCATTAAATTTTTTTATTTATTTAATAAGGATCGATTTAAGAGTTAGTTTGGAGTGTTACATCAACTTTGTTACATAATCATAATTTTTTTTTTTAAAAAAATAATAATAATCTTATGCTTAGTGGGCTTTTGATTCATTTTACTAAGTCAACATATGCTTAATTGAACAAGTCTGCACATTCACATTGGGTTCATGATGAACTAAACTAGGGCTAAGGAATTGGTTTCTCCTCTTTTGGGGTGGTTGTGAGGATTCTACTATCTTTTTTATTATTATTTTTTTCTTCTTCTTAAAGGGTCTGTTTGGGTTTGCGATTACAAAAAGTACGATTTTAAAATGTGATTATTAAAAATGCAGTTAAGTGTTTGGCAAAATGGTGGTTTGATCTTTAGAACTGCAGTTTAGCCTTTAAAATTATGTATTTTCCAAAAAGCTCATCCTTATCTACGATTTGAAAACATAAATTCAAATCGTAATTTATTAAAAACGCAATTCTAAATAATTTATTTTTTGTAATTTGATTTAAAATCTCACATTTTGTCTATGAAATTGCAATGCGAAACGCACCCTAAATTAAAAGATGTTTAATTTTTTTTTTTCAAAGTAAACATGTTTAATTTTGTTTAGTTGAAAATACAAAACACTTTTTTAAAATTTTTATCAAACATTTTTTTTTTTGGTAAACCTCATAGAAAATGCTTTATAAATTTGGATCGTACTTTTCAACTTTATATTATATATATATAAAAAAAAAAATCAAATAAAAGACATTTTCAAGTTTCAACAAGTTTAATAGGTCATTTTATATCTGTCTTGCCCTTCATGGAACCAAAGACAGGTTAGAAAAAACAAGTACTCTTTCGTGATATACTCAATAGAACCTCTTTATTGTTTTTTATTTTTATTTATTTTTTAATCCTTTTAAGTTTGAGGAATTAACTAATAACACTCGCTTTTTTTTTCCTTTTCCTTTTTTATTTTTTTCTTTTTTCCAAAGTAAAATTCGTTCTTTTCTTTATCTCTGTAACTGTAGACGTCTGTCGGAAGATTCTTTCCGGTTTCCATTACTTTTGTTCGATACCTTAAGCTCGCGCGTGCGGTTTTAGGGTTTGCTGGACCTTTCGAAATCTCTCGCAGGTACTTTGAATTCGAATTTTTGAGATTCAATTTTTATTTTTATT
This sequence comes from Carpinus fangiana, assembly GCA_006937295.1. Lineage (NCBI taxonomy): Eukaryota > Viridiplantae > Streptophyta > Magnoliopsida > Fagales > Betulaceae > Carpinus > Carpinus fangiana. The sequence continues at coordinate 17,454,188 of CM017327.1, read as the reverse complement.
TTATTTTTATGTGATTGAGAGCTCGTACCGAAGTCAACCGTATAATTCGAAACCCTAGCCCTTGTTTGTCCGCCGAGAAAGTACCGGAAAAGAATAAGAAAATGAGGTTTTTATGCTTTTAATCTTTGTTTTTGTTGCTGCTATGATCTTTGATTAAGACGATTCAGCCTAACTTAGCCAAGTGGTTGTATTAGGCGCAGATGAGTTGAATAGTTCTTATTTGGATCTGATATTACGAAATATCGAAGGTTCAAAATCCTAATGTGTTTTTAGTCTCCTACATTTTCTCACCTACCAAACGGAGTTCAAATTACTGGTTTTTGTTTGATTTATTGATGATTGAAGCTTAATTACTTGCTTGAATTTGTTTATTTTGATTTTTAGGTTTTCTAGGCTAAAGAAATGCTGATTCTGTTCCTTTAGCATGACTTGAATTGTGTAAATTTGCAATTAGGTTCCTTTTATTAAATTACTTATGCAACTTGCAATTCTAATTTCCTGTTGATTATTTATTCAGCGAACGGTTCATCTGAAGGATTGTAATAGATTTACATAGGATTGAGGAATGTAACATTTCTATCACATATACCTAGGAGCGAATCATCTATGCTTGCTAGACTCGGTAGAATGAGTTTATTGTTTGTAATGGTCCTTAGTAATAAAAAATTAAGATTCGAAAATTTATCTTTTTCAATGCTATACACGTTCGGGAGGACAATTAGCTCTTGATTTTGTTTCCCATATTTGTCTTGCAAAAAGTATTGAAACCAGCAGAGTGGTTAATAGATGGTTGTATGTTAATGTGTTATGCCATGGCTAATTGAGGCTTTATTCTGCACTTGAGACTTCCTTCAATTCGGGTGAAATATTTCAAATATTTGTGAAGCCATTTATTGCCACTTTTGTTTTAAAAATCGTGACTATAGTTCTATGGCTGCAAGTTAACTACCATGATTGCATACTTGGAATATAAATTTGATTATGCAGATAGCTGAACTGGTCAGATCACAAGTTTTATGTCTATAAGTTACTTCTACGCATTTTAGAGGTTCATGAAATTTCATGTTCCCATTTAATAATGAGATTTTTTTTTTTTTTAATCTCCCCTTCAGTATTATCACGTGGGAGAGGGGTAGGGGCTCTTTTATGTGAATAAACATCCTTCAGTGCGTGTGGACATCTATATTCTATATGCATGATTATAATGGTTTATGCCCTCTTAATAATTCGAGTTAACTTGCTCTTGCTTGAACTCAATATTTTTTGGATGCTAAGCTATTCTCCCCTTGTTACTATTAGGTTGCTGCACTTGGACTTTGGACCAACTTGGAGATTAACACAAATCATCACTTGAGTTTTCTGAAGCTGATGAGTATGAGCGTATAGTCTTCTTGTAATGTCTATAACATGCAGACAGAGTTACAGGTCTCTTTGGACTCTGAGTCACACCTTCATCCAGAGAATATCTCCTTTCAGGATGGGAATCCTGTTTTAACCTTATCCGCCACAGATGATGTTCTGCCAAAGAAGCCTGGTATGTTATTGTTTATATATTCTTTACTTGTTATCGGTGATTTAGAGAATGTGGTACATTGGGAGGTAGAAAATCTCACTTGTAATTGTTGCATAAATGCCCGATACAGCAAAAAGACCAACACGGCAATGGGCTGCCTGGACACGTCAAGAGGAGGAAAGTTTCTTTACTGCATTACGACAAGTTGGCAAGGCATGTTATTATCTGTGGATACTTTGGCATTTGATTTGATTACTTTATGGTACTCGCTAATTACGTCACTCATTCCTTGCAGAATTTTGAGAAGATCACCCGCCGTGTCCAAAGTAAAAACAAAGATCAGGTATTTGCCATTAGATTTTCTTCTGATTCTCATTTAGTGCTTTGGAAGTCTTGACTATCTTCCCTTGTCAATATTGTTTGGTCTACTTTTTCAGGTTAGGCATTATTACTATCGACTTGTGAGACGTATGAACAAGTTGCTTGGTCCAGGGCTGTGTTTGGATGCCAAGAACTCTAAAGATACTAATGCTGCAATGCTTCGATGGTAATATTAACAACTAATGGATTGCTTGTTTTTCTTGAATGCATTGATTATATCCATCAGATAGCTGTTACCACACCTAGTGATTGCGTTTCCTTTTACTATGTGGTCGATACCCCATAAATACATTAGGGACAGAATTTTTTTTTTGATAAGTAATGTGAAATATATTAAAAACGCGCAAAGGGGCGCAACCCTAAAAAAGAAATATGTACAAAAGACCCCCTAAGATATATACAAAGGACACAAGCTCAAAAAGTCTTCTAGAGTCGACATCTCCTCACGATAATGCGCCATTGCCCACATATGAAGCATAACAATCATATTCCTCCTCACCCCATCCACCGAACATTCCTTATCCTCAAACAATCTCGCATTCCTCTCCCTCCATATGCACCAAATGACACACAAAGGAACCATCCTCCAAATAACTTTAGCAATATCCCTCCCCCCCACATGATTCCAACAAACAAATAAATCTAGGACCTTTTGCGGCATAACCCACTCAATGCCAAATAATGTGAACATAAAGTGCCATAATCGAGTTGCCACTTCACAATGGAGCAACAAGTGATCTACGGATTCCCCATTCTTCTTACACATACAACACCATTCCACTACTACAATACTTCTCTTCCTCAAGTTATCATGTGTCAAGATTTTCCCAAGTACCGCATTCCACCCAAAGAACGCCACCCTTGACGGCACCTTAGATCGCCAAATACTCTTCCAAGGGAACATCTCAGTGGCTGTATTAGACAAGAGCTTATAGAACGACTTCACCTCAAAAACACCTTTTTTGGAATGAGACCAATGAATCCGATCTACATTTCCCTGTGAGATCTTACACAAGTAAAGCATTTCAAAGAAAGTCGATATCATATCCACCTCCCAATCCTGTATAGAACGAATAAAAACGACATTCCACTCCACAACCCCATTCCTCCAATTATAGTTATCCTTAACCCATGCTTCTTTATACCTTGCAATTCGATATAACGATGGGTATGCATGCTTCAACGGCTGATTCCCACACCACTTGTCATGCCAAAATAGAATTTTCGAACCTAAACCCACTTCAAATCTCACATTTCGAGCAAACAAGTCCCATCCTCGTCTAATATGTTTCCACAACCCTACTCCGAAAGGCCCCGACACCTCCTTTGAGCACCATCCACCATCCTGCTCCTCATACTTTTCTTTAATTACCTTATACCAAAGTGCCTCCCTCTCAGTCGCATATCTCCAAAGCCATTTTCCCAATAAAGCTTTATTGAACTTAAGTATATTCCGAATACCAAGGCCACCGGCCCTTAAAGGACGGCAAACTTGATTCCAACTAACAAGATGCAATTTCTTTTCATCACCCATTCCTCCCCATAGGAAATCTCGTTGAATCTTCTCGATCCTATTAGCCACACTCATAGGAACCGGGAATAAAGATAAGTAATATGTTGGAAGATTAGATAACGTACTCTTTATTAAAGTTAATCGCCCTCCCTTTGATAGATATATTTTCTTCCACCCTGCCAACCTCCGCTCCATCTGCTCTGTCACCCCATTCCACATAGAGGTATCCTTATATGCAGCCCCTAGTGGCAACCCCAAATATTTCATGGGCAAACCAGCAACTCTACACCCAAGATATGCAGCTAAATTCCCAATATTTTCCACCTCTCCTACAGCCATCAATTCTGATTTGCCAAGATTTACTTTCAACCCCGAAACAGCCTCAAAACATTAGGGACAGAATTATGTTAGCTAATGCAATCTTAGTTTGTTGTTGAGTATATGTGTATACAACTTGGGGTATCATTGACTTTTCTTAATTCTGTTGTTTTATAGTAATGCTAATTACTTGGAATTAGGCATAGTTAAACATATTCTTTCCTTTTCCTTAAAAAATTTAATCTGGCATGATTGTGTTTCTTAAACTGTGAGTTTGTGTTACAGGTGGTCCTTACTAGAAAAGTATAGCTGCAAAGCCTCCAAGCTTCACTTGAAGCCTCGAAGATTTAAGATATTTATAGAAGCCTTGGTTAGTCAAGACTGTCTAATATTCATCCTGGAATGCTTTGCTAAACATGAGGTTGATCTCTTCTGCATGTGCCAAACTGACTGATTGATTATGTTTCCCATGAAGGAGCACCAACTCTTGAAAGACCGGAGGAAGAATGTAAGGAAGCGACCTTCCCAAGGGGAGAACTGTTTGCCTCCTACTCCAAGCACTGTATCGAACCAAAATAGAGCATCAGGACAAGATGCTCGCACAGTTAAACTTGTTCTTGTAGATAGTCAAAACATTCAAAAATTAGGATCTGGAAAAACATTGAAGCGCAATACAAATGTGGGTGTTAACCGAAGTAACAACAGAGGAGAGTCTACAGCTATGAAACCGCCAAGGCAACGACGGAAACCAGGTGCTTTATCCCCCCCAGGCAATTGTTTTTGAAATATATTTGCTGCTTGATGATCTTCTCAAGTAGAGTTTCATGTGATATCCTTTCCTAGTTATGCAGTGGTGCTTTGAATGCAATTTATTATGATGTTACTGTTGGAATCCAATATGCATATCAAGCACTTCAAACGCAGCAGAAAAAAAAAAAAAAAAAAAAAAAGAACGAGCTTCAAGTATTGCGTGCTACACAATTTTCAAAAACTAACAATAAAGTGTAAAGATTAAACAGGAATTGCATACCTTGATGCTTGTAAAACAAAAGTTGATATTTTGTTTTTGAAACACCACAAGTCTTCTCCTCAATGACTATGTGAAAGGCCTAGAGTGTGAGCTCTCTAAGTGAAACTTGAACACAAAGTTTCTCCTTTTCTCTCCCCTTGGCTGTACATCTCAGGCCTATTCTCACTTGTGTATTCCAAATACACTAACATATCAATCAAAAGTCCTTATTTCCATGATCAAGATAGATCATCATGATTGATATGTTAATTGTTTTAGCATATGAAATGTCCAAATCCATCTCTGACTAGGAACTAAAATTTATAAGTCACAAGGAATTATGATTTAGATCTTATGTGCATTAATCTCATTAATACACCTAAACCATATAGAATGTAACTTATGTTATATGTTTATCAATTAAATATACAATGCCCGATGTTCTTGTAATTCTCAGAAAATAAATGACTTTCTTAATAACAAGAATGCCATATTAAATTGATTTTTAGGATACTATCTGTAACAGTTAATATCTGATAGCAGTCCCATGAAATTTTTCTGATGGCATGTGAATGTGATATACTGTCACGTAAGTAAGATGCGGATGTGGCATTTGGTCAAAGCACCATTGCACTGATAAAATGCATCACCAATATTAGTACCAGATGTCCACCCCAGTAGTAAACCTTGTTTCGTATTACTCTTGCATCAGTATAATAAAATGAATTTTCTCATATTTTCATGTTCAAAAAGTGCTGAAACATCATAATTTTTCTCGGTCTTGTCACTGCTGGATGACTGACAGGTGTTATCTCATCAGCTGCATATAAAAAATGGGAAAAGGCTGCAATTGCTGGTGTTTCTTTAGTTGCTGATGCTGCTGAGCATTTGGAACGGTCTGCTACTGATAAAGAGGTTGATCACGAGCCAGGTATTGCAGGTGGGTGTGTGCCTAGTTGTTCTTTCCGGTTCCCATGTTCCTGAAAGCATTTATATTCTAGATACCTGAAGGTTTTGACACCATGATGTGTTTCCATTCTAATTTCCAGGCCAAAAGGATTCTGATCCCATTGGAAAAGTTCTGTCTCCTCTGGCTACTTTTTCGCACAATCTTTTTGTTGAGAACAATATGCTCACTTCTATGAAACTCAAACTCCAGTTATTTCCAATTGATGATATTACTCGGAGAGCCTTGGAAATGGTGAGCACCAAAAAAAATTGAGTTTGATTTGGTATGAGGCTTTAGCAGCTGAGTAGTGTTCAGCACATAAAAGTAAATTCAATTCTTTTCTTCTGTTCGTCTGTTCACAGGATAAGCATAATCCGTTCCTTGAGCTCACTCTTAGTACCCGGAAGAAGATATCTTCAGTTTTGGAACATCTAAATCGCAAATGGGGCAATTCAAGTGTGGCATCTGGAGAGCTAATGCTTTTCCCTTATAGTTTTCAAGGGGAAAACCTGGTGGGTTGTCAGAGTTGGACACAGGATTCTGTTGTCAGTGCTGCTGATGTATATGGAATGCTAGGAAGGCCTCCAGTTTTCCGTTTAAAGTACTTGCTAATCTCTTAACCAATGAAATTCAATGACTTTCAGATACATCGTTGAACATCATAACTAACTAATAAATCTCCTTGAAAGGTATGGTTGGTTTTCCAATACCGAGCTCAGTTCTGCTGCATTGCAAGCTCCTTCAGCATCATGCTGCATTCTCAGTGAACATAACATGAATGAGGACAATATAAAGGAGAAAATCACAGGTTCAGCACCACCCATATCCATGCCATCTACTAATGCTCAATCTGTGGATCTCTATGAGGATCAACAAACCTCAGGGAACAAGAACCATGCTCTTCCTCATGCTTCAACTGATGTGCCCAGTGAGATGAATAAGTTCACTTGCAAGGGTCCAAAGCATAACCTTGTGGAGTCTGATCGTGCAACTAATATATCTTGGCACAGAAAGGAGGCAGCTGGGGATGGCACTATCGTGAGACAATTAGAATATGTGGTAATTTTCCCTTCCCTTCCCAGGCTTATAATTTTTTTTACTAAACACCTGTGCTGTCAGCTCACAGGTGTGACTGAAGTTCTTCAATGTTTTCACTCATGAGGGCCTTGTAACCCTGCTTAATATACCAAGTATTCTTTTCATGTAGCTCATCTTAAGCTTTTCTTTTTGCCATAGCATAGCCTATTTTAAACTAGAAATTTGGTCTAGATCTCGTTAGAGAATACATCTTCATGATATTAATCCCGCTTCATACTTTTGAGTGTGAAAAACTGGTTTGCTGCTAAAGCAACAAATTCGGTCTCCCTCTATGAATTTTATCATTTTTTAAAAAAAATTAATTAATTTTTTTAATTTTTTTATCTTAATGTTATATTTCGATGAGATTTGCTCTCATCATAGTGTATTAGGGACAGGTGAGATTTACATCTTAGGGGGGCTGAGCTGGGGCCCGAGTGAAACTAGATATGGATTTTTGAGGGTCCATGATAGAATACTCGGATACTATTATGTCACAATAACAAATTAAAAATTCACTTCAGGTGCATGCACTAAAAAAGGACCAGTGAGTGGGGATACTTCAGCTTTCCTAGATGTGGTAATGTCTAGTCCCATCAATCATTGTTATAAGCTTGGTTTTCTTGTTCAACATTCTCTTCCTTCTGAAATCTGAAGGCAGACCCCAACCCTCATAAGAGAAATAAAGTACCAAAAAAAGCGAAGTAAAACAAATAAAAAATTCCAGTTTACATAACATATTGTTGCTAATTAAGTGGGTTTAGACACTAGTGATTGAAATTTGACATATTTGGGGAATGGTTACCGCGGAAATGTTTATTCTAGTGCAAATATAAAGCAAATTTTGTCAAGAAATGCTTTCTGGGTAGCAGATGGTGTCTTAGATTAATAGAAGATCGTGATCATTATCATTCAAATAGCTTCTTGTTGACTGTGGAATGGAAGAACCTATTAGTGACGTCAAAAGTTTTGTCATGAGTAGTATCCATATTTATGGTGCCATTTCTTTCTTCTTCTTTTTTAACATATAATTTTGTCTGTATTATATACAGGATGAACTGAGATTAAGCGCTGGGACTGCACTATCAGCTGGGGAGTGGGCTGATACCCTTACCAACATAAGCATTGGAGATCTACTTTCAGGAGTTTCTCACGATATTGATGCTAATTGCATTGACCAACCCATTGCCGAAAGCTCTCAGTGCCTTCAGCAGATGCCATTCAGTTGTGATTCGTTTGATGCTGCTATCGCTGCTCACATATCGAAGCATCAGGACAAGATGGGATATCAACCAACTCTGTCATCCCATGCATGTTCCATCTGGGATGCTGAAGAAACATGTGATGCCTTCGCATTTAAAAAGAACCCTGTTCTGTGTCAGGAGGATCCAAGTTTATCCAGAGTTGCTTCTCCAGGGGCCTGCAAACAGACTGCCAGAACAAGCTTGGAGGGCACTGGTTGTTCGGTTGAGGTATTATTTGCATCGTTCTATAATCAAGCAATCTTACTGCATGGCAGTATGAATGGTTGCTTGTAGAGTGAAACAGACGTAATATCTATGGAATTTCTTGCAGGAGTTACCTGAAGTAGAAAAACCTGTGGAAAACCCTGCACAAGGAGACCCCGAGGATGAATCTGAGTCTGATCCACACATTCTGGACAATTCGGCAAAGGATTTCAGCACACTAGCAGATATATATTGGGTATGTTTCCTTTAGAGCACTTTCCTGTTATTTTTAAGCCCAATAACCCTTTAGGAGCTTGCTGGTTCACATTCTGAGGGCCATCTCCATAATTACACCTGAGAAACAAGGCCATTTTCGCAAAACCAGTGTGTTGCCATGCATCTTGTTCCAGCATGCTGTCAAACAAAAGTTTCTGAATTGTGAATCAGAATAATATTTTCCCGTCAGTTTGCTTTTAGGGATAGTTGACTTAGATATAATGGTCTCCATATGCAGCCTGATTCTTTAGGACCGCTGGATCTGGATATACCATCTTCGAAATACCATAATGAAGATTTGATTCTAAGTGATAGCCTCAGCGGCTTGAACCGTCTCATAGCCAGCAGCCTGGATGCATTCCAAAATTGCTCATTTTTTGGGTTGGAGAAGAAAGAATCAGCAGCGGCAGAAGCCCGAGAAGCTGCCTCCTCCTTTTCAAATTTTAAGATTGGCAGTGGGGTTTGAGCTTTTTATGTTTGGAGTCTAGTGAGGATAATCATTTTCCATGTCCCTGACTTGAGAGGTGCAGGTGGAAGGGGCTGTGTACAATTCCGGTGTTGTGGATGAAGTTTGTCAGAGAGTCTTCTCCAGTTGTACAAAATTAGACATGGAATAACTTCCTTCATACAGTTCTGTAATTCTAACGTATATCTTTTTGTTATCTGGCTGTATATTATATTTTCATAGATGATGTGAGAAAATGTACAATCCCAATAGACAAGAACAAAATCATCTGATCTGACCTTCTGATATGCTTGATACTTTTTTGCCAGAGACTGCTATACATGCTGATGAACGCAAATTTCGTAAAAAATGTTGTGGCACATGCCCATGTGCCAAATGCATGATAATAGAGCTTCTACGTCATTCGAAGTGCAAATTTTGAAGAGCATTTAAAATTATTTATTTGAAGGGGTTTGCTAGGGGTTCTCCTCATAGTGTTCTCCTGGCGTTTTCACAGTCTTATGTAGAACATGATTTAAGAAAAAATAAAATTGTAATACCGTTTTTTTGCTAACAGATTAATTTTTATTAGTTAATAGTTAACTTTTAATGCTTTAAAACTTATTTTTGGATTCAAAACTAAAACCTAAAGGTGAAAGGTTAATCCTTTAGGGATGGTATCACCCAAAATGAATTTGATCATCCTAAATTTGATGCTAATGCCTCAATTTTGGTGTTAATGCCTCACAAATTTGATGCTAATGCCTCAAATTTAATACTAATGCCTAAAAAAACGGTGGTGGAGGCCACTACAATTTTATTTTTTCTTAAATCATGTTTTACGTGTGGCTGGGAGAACACCAGGAGAACCTACGGGGAGAACCCCTAGCATTTTCC
>CM017327.1:17406756-17443836 GCA_006937295.1 Carpinus fangiana | reverse complement strand
TTTTTTTTTTTTTTTTTTACAATTATTTTATTATTTTATTTGTTAAAAGAATAGGGGTATTATAGGAATATTAAAAAATAAGTGGCCTTTTTAATACATTTTGGTAGGTAGGAGGGCTACTTTAGTACCTTTTGAACATTGAGGGACTATATTGCAAACGGTTGATAGTTTGGGGGGGCATTTTATATTTTTTTTCCTTTTCTTAAAAAACATTATGATAATTTTTTTTTGTTTTTAAAAAAAAAAAAAAAAATTGAAAGGAGAACTTCTTCAAATATTTACTCTTTCTAATGTAAAGATGGTGCATGTAATTGGAAATTGTCAGCACGTACCTCTAATGTATCAGGAAATTGATTGGTGCTTGAATTCCACCATCTCCCTAAACACCTTCTCATTGTGGGAATTTTCTTTCTTTTCTTTCACAGATTGTTCATAGGGCACCCGTTTGAAGTTGAGAACCTCTTCAATAGTAACCAATCAAGGAACTCTTTGGATTGCAAGCAACCTTGGAATTTCGAGATGTTCAGCTTGACGTCAGTGTCCCATGAAACAACATGAGCTTCTGTTGTAAGAAATTTTCCTTGCACTCCACGCCCAGCAAAAGGATTGACATGTTCACTCCCAACGATAAACTCGCCTTCTGCCTCTGCATATTGCAGTCTTAGTTGACAACGATGACCATTCGAACCACCCATGTCAGCAAAGTGATCGGTAGGAACTCTGTGTTGGGCACGCACCTGCTTCCTCTTCTGCAAAGCTATACCACTAGATATTTGGGCGCGCACCGAATCGCCAGTTGATTGTTACATGTTGCCTCTATGCGCACGTACACTTCATTCATGTCTACAAAACGGTTGCCTCTTCCCATTCAAAAAAAGTAACATGCCTCTAATACCAACTGATGCAGCATGACATCGTGGGATGCAAAGAAGAACATCAAGAAGAAGGGATAGATATTTCTAGATCTTAAATCTATCAAAGATCTAAGAATTCTTCTCAAAATGCTAGAGTCTATCTAAGGTTTGAATGAAAAATTGAAGAAAACTCAACTTTGAGGCTTCTTATTGACAAAAACTGAATAATAATCAAAAGCTACGTTCTTGAGATTATAAGCATGTATTTTATAGGCACCAAACTCCTAACTGTAGTAATAAATAGAAAATAGGTCAATTTAGACTTTTATGATTAATCCTGCTCGGATGGTTGCAGACAAAGTTGTAGACAACTGCAAACGAGGTTGCAAACGGCTACAGACGAAGTTGCAGATGAAGCTCTCAATAAGTCACTTCAGTCCTCTCATCTGACCAGTTGTAGAAAAAGTTGTAGACGAAGCTCTCTGGAATTCAACTTCATCTCTCAGGAATTATTATGGTGACTTGCTGGGAGTGTCCTGTCCCTCTTTATGAAATCCCTAGCTTTCTGGTCTACATTAATATGGTTGTTCATTTAGCTTAATTAGCGCCCAATTGCTAAGAAACTTGGATGTTCATATGTCCTAAACTATAAACTCAAAACAACAAACCAAATGGCAGCACTAGTCAAAAGACAGTTAAAATGAAATAAAAGAAAGCAAAGCAGTTTAGTGTCCCCACCACCAATGGATAAAGGCACCATGGTTTCTAAGACCCTTGAAGACGTCTATGCAATTGTAACGCCCCCAAATCTGGCATTGACCAGTTTGATAAGGTTACTAGCAATTACCCCAATCTAACTAATTAGTAGTTTAGCTGGGAAATCGCCCTTCTAAGACACATCAAAGTTAATGCATGGGAATCTAAAATAAATTTGAGATATTTAATAAACACAATGATGAACAAGTATTATCCTCAATACATAAAAAAGAAGCAACTAGTAGGATAACTTAAGCAAACCTGGTGACAATGTGAAGATATTATCCTTAAGCAAGGTTCGTAGTGGCAACCTTGCCACTCTCTTTTCTTTCTAGGAACAGATTTCCTATGAGATGTAATAACTGTGTAAATCTAAATACTTAGTAAGTAAACCCCATATTGGGTACGACATGAGCAAGTTTATAAAATTAAACGTGCCATTTGGTAAATATTTGCAACAGGTGTTGGCTCTGTTAATACGTTGTAAAATATGATTTTGTTGTAAAATATGATTTTGTTGACAAAAGATGGTGTACATCCAGTGGCAATCGCCTAAGTAGTTTTAATGCAAAAAACTAATACTTAGGTCATAACTATCATATATAGTTTACCCGAGATAGTACCCCTTCTCAGTAAGACTGCCGCTATCCCGAGAGACCTATACTACAATGCCAATGCCCCGAACATTGTACGTTACCGTCCAAAACACTAGCAACACGACCGAGTTCGACCTAGGGTGGCCCATGCTACTAATGATGTATATTCCATATTAATTTGCCTCTCCCCATTCATAAAAAGTAACATGCCTCTAATACCAACTGATGCAGCATGACATCGTGGGATGCAAAGAAGAACATCAAGAAGAAGGGATAGATATTTCTAGATCTTAAATCTATCAAAGATCTAAGAATTCTTCTCAAAATGCTAGAGTCTATCTAAGGTTTGAAGGAAAAATTGAAGAAAACTCAACTTTGAGGCTTCTTATTGATAGAAACTGAATAATAATCAAAAGCTACGTTCTCGAGATTATAAGCATGTATTTTATAGGCACCAAACTCCTAACTCTAGTAATAAATAGAAAATAGGTCAATTTAGACTTTTATGATTATTCCCGCTCAGATGGTTGCATACAAAGTTGTAGACAACTGCAAACAAGGTTGCAAATGGCTACAGATGAAGTTACAGATGAAGCTCTCAATAAGTCACTTCAGTCCTCTCGTCTGACCGGTTGCAGAAAAAGTTGTAGACGAAGCTCTCTGGAATTCAACTTTATCTCTCAGGAATTATTATGGTGACTTCCTGGGAGTGTCCTGTCCCTCTTTATGAAATCCCTAGCTTTCTGGTCTACATCAATATGGTTGTTCATTTAGCTTAATTAGCGCCTAATTGCTAAGAAACTTGGATGTTCATACGTCCTAAACTATAAACTCAAAACAACAAACCAAATGGCAGCACTAGTCAAAAGACAGTTAAAATGAAATAAAAGAAAGCAAAGCAGTTTAGTGTCCCCACCACCAATGGATAAAGGCACCATGGTTTCTAAGACCCTTGAAGACGTCTATGTAATTGTAACGCCCCCAAATCTAGCATTGACCAGTTTAGTAAGGTTACTAGCAATTACCCCAATCTAACTAACTGGTAGTTAGCTGGGAAATCGCCCTTCTAAGACACATCAAAGTTAATGCATAGGAATCTGAAATAAATCTGAGATATTTAATAAACACAATGATGAACAAGTATTATCCTCAATACATAAAAAAGAAGCAACTAGTAGGATAACTTAAGCAAACCTAGTGACAATGTGAAGATATTATCCTTAAGCAAGGTTCGTAGTGGCAACCTTGCCACTCTCTTTTCTTTCTAGGAACAGATTTCCTACGAGATGTAATAACTGTGTAAATCTAAATACTTAGTAAGTAAACCCCATATTGGGTACGACATGAGCAAGTTTATAAAATTAAACGTGCCATTTGGTAAAGATTTGCAACAGGTGTTGGCTCTGTTAATACGTTGTAAAATATGATTTTGTTGACAAAAGATGGTGTACATCCAGTGGCAATCGCCTAAGTAGTTTTAATGCAAAAAACTAATACTTAGGTCATAACTATCATATATAGTTTACCCGAGATAGTACCCCTCCTCAGTAAGACTGCCGCTATCCCGAGAGACCTATACTACAATGCCAGTGCCCCGAACATTGTACGTTTCCGTCCATAACACTAGCAACACGACCGAGTTCGACCTAGGGTGGCCTATGCTACTAATGATGTATATTCCATATTGATTTGCATGTTAAGGTTGCGCCCGTCACGGAATAACCGTTGGATCTAAGGCTCATATAACACATCCACACACAGTTTGACTATAGAATCAGGTGTATATAGTAAGTCCATGGCAATTATACCACACGAATCGGTGTACCATATCATACAATGCATCTTATCAACCAGTCATTTAATTAGTTACAAAGTTGTAACAAATATAGGTATGCTCATATCATACGCGTGCTCGGTCAACCAACATATCGCATGTTTTTAAGGAAAGTAGTTGTAAATGTTTACTTACCTCATGTGTTTGCTTGAGTCCTTTTACTTCACAAATCCCTTCTATAATGAAATACGACACATCATTATAAGTAGTGCTAGAGAACTCTCCCAGTGACATAATAAGTTTCTACCTAATGAAAGGGGTTGTCAAAACCCTAAACTCACCAATTTGGATTACTAGGCGAATGTCCTGCTCTCTAGTCGAACACTTCGCCCCAAGGGCTTACATTCGGCCAGAGAGCGAGAAATCTCAGCTAGAAGCTCGAAACATGGTCTTAAGTTCCTATGGCATGGTGTATCTCATCCTAGACTTCTAGTGAACACATGCAAGGTATTGCAACTTAAGCAATAAAAGGCGGTTTTGAAGCTCTTTGAAACATTCTTGGTTTTTGCAAGGAAAGAGGTGCAGGAACTTTTCAAAGCATCTCTAAAACTTGTGTGAACATAAATAAGAAGTATAGCTTAAAAATGCTAGATGTTTCAACCAGAAGTTACCTTAGAAGATGACAAGGCTCGAATATCTCCTTCCTCTCTCTCTCCAAGTCACTTCTCACACTAAGGTAGGGTTTTTCTTGGTGTAAGGAGAGGCTAAAGTCAAAGGGCATGGTTTATATAGGGGCTTGGGGTGTGCTTTGTTATGAAAAAAGTAAAGAATGAGTTAAAATTGCCTTTTAGACTTGTCATCATGCGTTCGAGTGCTATTGAGCAAGCGTTATGGTACTACTACACAATGGATAAAAGGGTTCAAGCGTACATTTGGGGCATTGCTTAACAGCTCGAAGACTGGTCAACGAGCGCTTAACATGTTCACCCTAGCGTACTCTGGCACTTAGATCAAAAGCGTATGCTCAAGCGGTCCCTTAGCTTACGTTCGGCCAATGAGGGTGGTTTTGGGTTCTTGCTTTAAAAAGGCTCAATGAGTTGGGTTACTTGCAAAAGGCTTAGCTCTTTTGGTTTATAAAACCTTGTTTTATGAAAACATTAGCCGTTTCATAGTGAATCATTAACCCTTTAAAAATAGGTGTTTTTTGTCGGGGTATTACAGTAGTCTCCCTTTAATGCACCTTCAATGTCTACACATATTTTTGTTATACCGTGGAAACATCAACATTTTCGGGTAATGATCATTCAATCTCTCGTGTTATCCCTTCTACTGCTAAGTGTTAAACAGCAGCATTGTCGGCTATAGATAATCCAATCTTAGGTGTTCTTTGTTCAATTGGCAAGTGTGGGACATCAGCATTGTCCATGAATGATAATTCAGTCTTTGGTGTTCTCTTTTCAACTACCCACTATTGATAGTTGCATCGAGCGGCAACTAACACAAAAAAAAAATCGGACTTTTTTGATGTGTTTACAGTAACCTACTTTTTGCCACATCAAGAAAATATTTCTTGACGTGTTAAAGTTACCACATCAATAATTATTGACGTGACAATTTTAACACGTCAAGAAATAGCAACGCATTTAATATTTGCATGTTGCTAAATTTAAAATTCGTTTAAATTTTAAAAAATATTTATTTTATATACTTTAGTAACATGTCAAAATGTGCACATCAATAAATCTTAATGTGCCAAAATGGCATGTCAAGAAATATTGACATGTCAAATTAACATGTCAATAATTATTGATCTGTCATTTTGACACGTCAATAAATACTAACGTGCCAGTAATTAAATTATAAAAAAAGGTCAATAATTAAATTATAAAAAATATATATATTTTTTAATCATATATTAAATATACTTAATTTTTAAACCTTATTATTCATGTGCCACATGTAACACGTCAAAAAAGTGTTGACACGTCTAAAACTTGCATTCAGAAACCTGCTTCATAAACCAGTTAGCGTGTCTTCAAGGGGTAGATTAATCGACTGTAGACCACGCCTAATGAAACGGAGATCACAAGTTCAAATCCCCCATTCTCCTTCTTTATGTAGATATGTTAAAACAAACAAACAAAACAAAACAAAAAAAACCGATTAGCGCCGGGTAGCATCACAAACATCCCATCACCTGATCAGTACTCATGAGTACACTTCAATTCTTTTTGCTTTTCATTTTTTTTTTTACTCTCCCTCCCTTTTTCTAATTCTCTCCCGCCCAAACATGGTGAGCTGGTTCTTTTTCTTCCTCTACGCAACTTTATCTCTTCCTTGCGCAGGTCAGTCTTTCTTTTCTACTGGGTTTGGGATTTTGATTTTGATTTTTTTTTTTCGCTTACTGGTTAAGGGATTTTTTTGCTCTTTAATTTTGATCGGGTTTCCAATTTTTGGTTTGATTCTGGGTCGGGTTTTCTGATCTGCAGATAATGAGCTGGGTTCCGGTGCCTTGACTATATGTAGTTCCAATTTTTTGACAAAATTTTTACCAAGATGGAAATTGTCGTAGAGAGAGAGATGCAGAGATCTAGAGTTTTGAAGATTTTTTGGGTCTAATTTTTCTGGTTGGTTTGGTTTGATTTTTAGGTTGGTTTGGTTTGTTGGGGAATTTTTCTGGGCGGAGAAAAGAAGAGAGAGAGAGAGTGAGAAAAGGAGCCGGTGTTGGGTGTGCTGCAGCGCTGGCCATGGAGAAACGAAGGGAGAGAGAGAGAAAGAGATGGTGGTGAAATTTTTTTTTTTTTTTTTTTTTTTTTAAAAAAAATAAATTAATAAATTTTTTAATTAAAAGAAAAAATTCCAGAATTTTTTTTTTAAAAAAAAGAATTTTTTTAATAATTTTTTAAAACTTACTGACATGGCAAAATTTGACATTTTAATAAATTATTGATGTGTTAAAATATAACACGTCAATAAATTATTGACCTGCCAATTTTAGTTAATAAAATTTTTTAACGTGCCAAATAGTAACAAATCAATAAATTTTGACATGCTATACAATGCTACGTCAGTAAAAAAAAAAAATTATTAACTCTTATGTTTTTAACCTTCAACACACGGAAAAAAAGACACGTCATAAAACTTTTCTGATGTGTCATACACCATAACACGTCAAAAAACTCGGGTCAAGAAAAAAAATGATTTTTTGTATTGTAAAATGGATACAATAAAACTAATGGAACTCCAAACTGCGAGTGATAAACACCAAATATTACACATTCAAGACCCTTAATTTGCGTGTGTTAATTTTTTAGCATCGTGTTATCATTTTGATTTTGTGTTGTTTTTAGATTCTTAAAGAGAATACAAGAAATTTCATTGATTTTGGGCTTAGAATATGATTTTTCGAGATGCCGAAGAAGTAGGCTCAAGCTCACTTTTGATGGGATTGAGCACAAATCAACCCACGTGTAAATGCGCTAGAGCGCACCACAAGTGAGCTCAAGTGCATTCATGCTGAGAAGTTCGAAAGATGCTTAAATTGATAAATAAAGCTTTTTTAGGTCTCCCAATTAAACTAGGAGATTTGAATTACAGTTTTTCTTGGATTCATAAGGCTTCTAGGTTTCGTTTTACACCTAATAAATAGGCCTATAAGCCATGAAGAGAGGTTTGCTTAGTTACCAAAAACTCAATCAATCACATGCCTTCATTTCTTTTAAAAAAAAAAAATTTATTTTAAGAAATTTTTACACAAATTTGTCTTGTAGATTGGAAGTGTTGCATAATCCGTCTTCATTTTTTATTATTTGATTTAAAGAAATTTTTACACTAATTTGTCTTATAGATTGGAAGTGTTAGATAATCCTATCAGAGAAGATTTTTAAATAAAAATAAGTAATATTTAATTTTTTTTTTTTTTTTAAAAAAAAAAAGAGTTTCACTTAATCTTTTCGTCTTATGCCCTAAAACGTATGGAGCGGCCGGAGGCCCGGAACTCTCCTTGCCCCAAGCAGAAATTTACGAAAAAAGAAAAGAGAACCCAATTTAGAGGATGATCGGATGAACCTAGGTGGCGCCGATCAGTACGTAGCTACTTCAATCAC
The DNA here is from genome assembly GCA_006937295.1 of Carpinus fangiana. Taxonomy (NCBI): domain Eukaryota; kingdom Viridiplantae; phylum Streptophyta; class Magnoliopsida; order Fagales; family Betulaceae; genus Carpinus; species Carpinus fangiana. The sequence goes on along the minus strand of CM017327.1, from coordinate 17,435,750 downwards.
GCCCTCTCGATCAGGGCTCCTCACTGTTCTCTCTTTCTTCTTCTTGTTCGTTTCCACTGTAAAGAATTTTCTATATATATATATATATATTCCTATATATATTGATATTTGTAAGTATGAACATGTAATGTATATAAGAATGAATGATATGGATTGTAGAAGATAGAATGTATGTAGCTAGAGAAGGGAATCGAATGTATAAATTAAGGAATTGTATTTGGTAGATGGGTTGTTCGAGAAACTCACTATCGATCCAGATGAAAGCAACAACAAAAAATGGTATTATGCACCCATAAAAATAACCTCGCCACCTTTGCAAACCCATAAAATCCAACAAATCTGGATGGCAAATCCGACCACAACCTTTATTTACGTCTAAGAGCTAGCCGTAGACGTTTATATCCGTAAGAGTCCGAAGCCGTGTAGGCGTGTAGAACTATGGAGTCCCAATCCTAATCCAATTCTAAAAAGTCAGCCTTGTAATCTCTATTTAAGAATAATATTGGAATAAAGCTTAGGCCTATTTCTACGGCTCTGTAGCTATTTGATTGAGATTTTTCCTCTGTTCTCGATCACCCTCCGATCACCGATCAGTCATGGCAATGGCAGAAAAACAAACTGAAGGCGACCTGGATCTTGAGGCCTCAATCTCACGGCCAAGCAAATCCGAAGACCACATGAGTCCCACTGAGAAAAGCCTCCCCATTCTCTTCGCCGTCGTCATCGCCGGCTTCTTCCTCTTGTACAGCTTCAGCACCTCCAGCCTCAAGGTCCATGTCACCGACGCGTCTCTCGCGCAGTTCAATCACACCACCAACAACGGGCAGCTCCACTACAACCTGGCGCTCAACATCAGCATCAGAAACCCCAACACGATGATTGGCTTATTCTACGACACCATCGAAGCAAAGGGTTACTACCAAGACCGGATATTTGGGAACGTGAGTTTACCGGTGTTCTACCAAGGGCACAAGAACAGGAGTGTCTTGAGCCCCGTGTTCCACGGACAGCGTTTGTTTTGGCTAACAAATAGCGAGATCTCCAACTTTGATTCGGAGACGAGTGATGGGGTCTACAGTTTTGAATTGATACTCGTTCTTAAAGGTACGGCCAAGGCGGAATATTGGTTCAAGACTGCGCACTTCCAGCTTGCCTACGTCTGTGCCTTACAGGTTCCTTTGACCTCCACTGGAAAATCAGCGGATCAGACTACCCCATGCCAGTGTTATTACTTTTAAGGGTTTTTTTTTTTTCTTTGTAAAGCTTAATTATTTTTGACCTGATTTAGTATACTAGCTAACAGATTTATTGCCTTAATCCTGTTCCAAGGAATTTTGAGAATTTATTTTCTCTCTCTCTTAATCTTTTTTGTAGCCCTTCAAACTGTCACTTAATTGACAATATTCATTTCAAACACCAAAAGTTAACAATGACAAAAATACCCTTAATAAAATTATAAATCAAAACAATGTTTTTTTTAACAAAAAAAAAATAGTGTGTGGTTTTTTTATTCTTAAAGAGTTTGTTTTTTTTTCTCGAATTTATTGGAATATTTGTCTTATTTAAAAAAAATTTAGGGTCACTTTTGTCTTTTTTCTGTTCTTCCTTAGGGTGACGTTATCAATTTTTTGTCTTGTCGCAGTTGAAAATTTGAAGAGACAATATTGTCAATTGGGTGACAGTTTAAGGGATATGTGATTTTTTTTTTTTAAGGGTTAAATACTTTTTTAGTACTTGTATTTTGTATCATAGATGATACATAAGTTTTGACTAAATTCGAAAATGGTACCTCCTCCGTCCATATTCCCTTGTATTGGCATGAAGAACTAATAAGAAACATAGTAAAGCTAATAAAGTTGACATGACAAGGTTTAGTAGCCATTTAACAATATTATTTTTTTTTTAGTAAGGGTTGATCCAAGGGCTAGCTGCTAAACCTTGCAACGTTAGCTTCGTGGGATATTTATGAAATGTTTGTGGTATGGAGCATTACTAGATCTATAAAAGAAAATAAAAGTACGTTATGTGAATGATTTCACAAACACATGCAATGAAATAGATTATTAGGTTTTGAGGAAATTTAGACACTTTAAATTTGTTAAAAGAAACCTATAACTTTTCAAACACATAGTTTGCGATTAAATTCTGTTTACTTTTTATTAATTACCCAACCCTGTAAAATAAGATAATTACAAAGATATAGAATAGGAGATGAGCTCTTATCTCTACTCGATCAAAAATAAACCCCTAATACAAATAAACTACTATGAGATAACTCCTACTAAAACAAAGATAACTAAAACAACATTGACTCTACGACTTGGTGATAAAACAAAGATAACTATTACAATAACTTGAGAAATTGTGATCAAAATACGAGGAAGATAAAATTTCACTAAGGCTAGGCCACGTCATACAAAAGTCCCATGCCCACGCGTCAGTTGCACAACTGTTTCAAATCTCTCTCTCCCCACAAAATCCAAACTAGGAGGAGGTACCGTATTACTAACTTGTTTGCTTAGTTGTTGGTTTGAATGTGATGCGTTTTTCTTTGCTGTGATGAAATGATTCCATTATGGATTGCACATTGCATGGTATAGGCCTTTAAAAAAAAAAAAAAAAATCAATTCACTTTGGACATGTGTCAATCTTTAGCTTTGCCAACTTTTTTTTTTTTACTTGTTCTGAATTAATAATAGTATATGGAATGGGCTTCAAGAATAAATTCGCATTGGGCCACTACTGTAACCCCCAAGGGAATGCTGTACCACTGGAGTGAGATTAAACTTCGCATCATAAGCCCAAAGAAAGCCCAGCATCTGTATATATAAGTGCTTGGAGGCCCAATTCCCCTTGTTAGACCTAAAAGCCCAGGAAAGAAAGGGCCACCGATGCACCACGGCTCCAGTTCAACAAATCTATAGAAATATGGATCAAGATCCCCAGCAATTTTTTAAAAATTACTAGCTAGGTTTTTTGAAAATCTCAATCATTGAAGTAATCTAATAGCTCAAAATAAAACACTCTATTTTTTTAGTGGATATCATAGATTTCGAGGTTGAATTTCAAAATTCAAAATTTTGAATTTATCTCTCCTATATTAAATGTGTGTTTAATTTTGAGCCATTAGATTTTTTCAATGACTGAGATTTTCAAAAAAACTGGTTAACAATTTTTCAAAATTGCTGAGAATCTTGATCCATATAAATATAGAATCATGTAGTTAATCAACTACACTGATCCACCTTCCAACAGAAAAAGGTTCAATCTTGATTCTAGCTACCAAACAACCTCGATTCCGCCAAACATACTCAAATATAGTCACGGAAAAAGATTTGTCGAGCTCAACATAAAAAATAGACCCTCTATGTAGGGAAGCCAAGTGAGAGTCCCTCTACAACTTATATACCCAGCAACTCTCCCTTCTCTCGCATGAGCTTTTGCAGCCGAGTAGAGATTTTCGGCTGTCTCTTGTATCCGCCATCTCTTAATTTAAAATAAGTAATAAATAAAGAGGAAAGAGGTTAAAGGAGGAATAACTAACAAATTTAAAATTGATAATTATTTATTAGTAATTGATTAAATTATATATCAAATTTATTGGCCTCCATGAATCATTGATTATAAATTAGTATCAGCAAAACTATATAAAACTGAGATAACATTTTAGAGCATTAGTACCAAATTTAGGATGACCAAATCCCTTTAGGGTCATACCATCCCTAAAAGGTTAATCTTTCACCCCTAAATTTTAGTTTTAAATCCATAAATAAGTTTTGAAGCATTATAACTCAAATATTAGCTCATGAAAATTTAGGATGATTGAATCCATTTAAGATGATATCATCCCTAAAGGGTTAACCTTTTACTTTTAGGTTTTAGTTTTGAATCCCAAAATGAGTTTTGAGGCATTATAATCTAAATATTAGCTCATAAAATTTGGTTAATATCACTCAAATATCTCAAAATACAATTCAAAACATTTTCTCTTTCTTATGGAAGTTTCATCAAACATATAGAATGCAAAAACATAAAAAAATCTATATATATATATATATATATAAAAAGAAGATATCGACGCTGGTCTCCAAAAATACAAAAAAATGATCGACGCTAGTCTGCCAAAAAAAAAACAAAAAAACAAATTGCAGGACTCTTTGGAGCCAGCCCACACCCAGCATACCTATTTTGATTGGTAAAAAGAATATGGATTAGTTATGACTATTATGAGTTAATTAAGCAATGGGATGTGCGTGTCTAATGTGTTTACTCAATTTCGCAAGGCATGATGATTCTCATAATAGTTGTATGAAAAAACATTTTCATAAAAAAAGAGTAATTTTGCGTCAAAATAAACACAAAACCGGTGGGACAACATAATTAATTTCAACAAATTTGTACAAAATACAAACATTAATACCAAGAGAAACCACAACCCACATGGGCCGCAACAGAAAGAAACTGTACCACTGTGTTCCCACGTGTCACCCTGACTTTCTTTGTAATTTCGATTTCACGTCATTGATGAATTGATTAAAATTCTTTTCAGATGATCCATCGGTGCTCAATGCATTCTCTACTATCCTTTTGAGCTCCTTCATATTCTTCCTCAATTCATCACCCAATTGATCTCCAACACTCATAAGACCATTAATTTTTTCTGCAACTTCCTGCCGTGTGATTGGCTTCTTGTCACAAAGATTAAGTCCGATCCTCCAATCGTCCACCACCAATTTTCTATTAGTGAATTCATCACTTTGCAAAGGGAAACACAACAGTGGAACACCACACCATATGCTTTCCAAAGTTGAATTCCATCCGCAGTGACTTAAGAATCCTCTGATTGCCGGGTGTGAGATCACAGCCATTTGATGGCACCACGGCACGATCAACCCTCTACCTTTGATCTCATCTTCAAATCCAGCAGGCAGGAAATCGGCTTCATCAGATTTCACAACATCAGGGCGAAGCACCCAAATAAAGCTCACTCCACTAAGTAAAACCCCATAGGCTATCTCTACAACATCTAGTTTACTAACATGGGCACAACTACCAAACGAGATGTACAAAGCTGATCCATGAGGCCTGGTGTGGAGCCATTGGGTGCAGTCCGACTCGGACCATAGGCTAGTAGGCACAATGGTCGTGGCTAACCCAGTTGGGAAAACAGGTCCAACTGCATATATTGGCTGCTTTTGTTGTAAGGCTGAGATGGTCTCTGATTCAAGCTCTTGAACAGTGTTACAAACAATAAAGTCAGCTCTTTTTACATCATCAAATGCCTTGTATGCGGTAAGATGCGCCACCGTCGGTACGTTATCGGCCGTAGCTTGAAGAAAATATATCAAGTCCTTTGGTTCGATGGCCCTCACACCGGGTATGTAGTCGATGGTATCCTTCCGATTATCTAGTATTCATATTATAAAGTAAAATTACCAAAAAAAAAGAAGATTTGATTGACTTATTTTCTTGTCACGAAATTGCTTTTATATATATATATATATAGATTGATTGATTTTATTATGTAATAATTTCCTTTTAGTTTATTTTAACATAGAATGAATTCGAAATCTACTCAATAATTATTAATTCATTGCATTTCACTTAAATATTTCTGTGTATGAAAAATAAGTGGGTCGATAATTTGTCTATATTTTTTTTATATTCTCTTATAAATTTAATATATTAATTATTAAATTTGTAAGGTATAATATTAATTTATGAGAGTTTACAAATCTAATTGTTAATTTGTAAAATGATAACAAAATATTGACATAAATCATTTTCTTTGTGTATTGTGGTTAGCATTAGTATTAAAATATTAATTAAATTCTGTAAAAATCGGTGATTTAATAAGGATAAATATCTATAAAAAATAAGAAAAGAGAGGTTAAGTGGTACCTTGAGAAGCAAAGTGACCATTTTGTCTAAGGAGGTCCAAGTGATAGCAGAGAGCAAGAACCAAAGCTGGTTCAGTCCAGAAAGAAACATTAACGAGGTTGTACTTGTCGGCAATCATTGATGTCCAAACGAAAAAAGTGTCTGCGATCAAGCAAGTGACCGGAGGGTCGGAGTGAACCACTTTTCCGACAAGTTCATCGACGTGGGAGGAGAAGACATGTAAAAGACCCTCCATGAACTGGTCATGGTTGAGGGAACGGTCGAACCCAAGTGGAAAACCATCGCTGATGGTCATGTAACGTATGTCCAGACCAGATTTAGCTGCTCCGGCGAAGATGTTATTGTCGGCGCTACTGGGTTGGGATTTTCTGATACGGTGGTGGATTGATAGGGTGTTGACGAAGGTGATGGTGAAGCCATTTGATGCAAGCTTCAAGGCTAGACGGACGGAGGGGATTACATGGCCTTGAAGAGGGAAGGGAAAGATGATGGCGTGAGGCTTCTGGTGGTTGTTCGCCATTGCCATTGGTGTTTATGTTTAAGACAAGAGTGACAGAGACAGAAAGAGATCGATGAAATTACTAAGCTAGTATACCGTCACTGTCTTCTGTCTATATCAAACAACAGCTGCGCTGGCATCCACAAAGCATTCTCATATTTATTATAAAACTAGTGGGGTTGCACGTGCCGGTTCTCTGTATTATGGATTTTTTTTTTTTTTTTGAATGAATCTATCTGTATTATGGATCTAAATATAGTGTTAATAATACAATTAACATATGGATTATTGAACAAATGTATATATATTGAAATTTTTAAGTAAAACTATAACATTGAGTAAATATGATATAAAACTCCTGCTTCTCAGAACTTTTCAAAACGCACAGCTTAAAGTTAAAAATGGGGAGGTCAAACATTTTGGTGAGATGAAGGGAATAATGCAACCGAAGGGAATAATGCAACCAAAAGACAAAAATGTCCAAACAACTTTTTAAATTGTTTTCATTTCGGAAGGGTATAAGAGTAAAACATATATACAGATTAAAGAAAAGGTGGAGGACAGCTTGAGTGGGAGATGATGAGAGTAGAAAGGTGAAATACCCAAAAACCTTGTCAAACAAAATCAACTCTTTTCAAACGCAAGAGGTAAAACAGTAATCATAACAAAAAGATAAAAATACTCATAAAATTTCTAATCAAGTCGAAGGATAATTTGGATAAAATAGTAAACTAAAATGTTAAAAGACATACATAACCTTGCATAATTTAAATCTGATGAACAAAGATCAAGGCCAAAATAATAAATTCACATTGTCAAACAAAATGCACTATTCTAGAGCAACTCACTCTTTTAGTATAACCCTAAGTATAGAAATAAAAAAATAATAATATCTTTAATGTTTTAGTTTTTTTATATTTATATTTTCTTGTGCTCTTTGTTGTAGTTCTTGACATCTTCTTGTTGTCTTTGTAGTTTTTGGTGCGCCTCATGCTTGTAAGTAGGAGTGTAAATGAGTTTGAGTTTGAACGAGCTTCTCTTATTTGAATTCGGCTCATTTGAATTTTACGTGAACTCAAGTCGAGCTCAAGTACAAGCCAAAAAATCGAGCTCAAGCTCATAATAATTCAAGCCGAACCGAGCCAGTTCGCAAGCTAGTTCTTATATTTAATTTAAGGGAAAACTTCACTAATCTCCCACAAACTTCTGCACTTTTTGCAGACATCCTCAAACATTCAAAAACTTTTACTTTGATGTATCAAAGTTTAATTTACTTCCATTTTCACTCTTCCATTAGGATTTTCTGTGAAATCCTAATAGATCAGTGTTAAATTACTAAAATACCTTTTATTTTTTATTGAAATTTTTTTTTTTTTAAAAAAAAAAACTCTCTTAATCCGTGGGTTTACCGATGGATCTAACCCACCCGTATTGTGACCCATAGGTCATATTATTATTATTATATTAAAAAGAAGAAGAAGAAGAAGAAGAAGAAGACGGGTGGGTGGGTGGTGTCGATGACTTGCTGTGGGTCACCTTGGTGACCCGCCGGTGGGTCACAAGGGTGGGTGGTGAGTCTGGTGACCCATCGTGGGTCACCAAGTAACCCCTAGTGTGTCACTTTTTTCTTTTTCTTTTTCTTTTTAATTTTTTTTTAAAATATAATAATTATAATAATAATTTTTTATTTATAAATAAGGGTAATTTGAAATTTTTAAAAAATTTAGGGGTATAAAGGTATTTTACTCATTTGACCGTTTAATTTAACTACAAAATCCAACTGAATGGGCAAAGTGAAAGAAAATAAAAATTGAATATACTAAAGTGAGAGTTTTTTAAACTTGGGGGTGTTTGCAAAAAACGCGAAAGTTTGTGAGGGTAAGTGAAGTTTTCCCTTAATTTAATTTAATTTTTTTATTATAAATTTAAACTTCAAATACTCTTAAAAGGCTTAAGAAGCCAGTTTGCATTTGTTTAGCCTGATTAGCTGAGTATAGAGCCAGAGTCAATCCAGCAAAGCATTTGGTTTCAAAGAAAGGGGATATGCATCCTTATATAATAAAATGATGCTATTAAGAAAAAAAAAAATCAATTTTTAATATTAATATGAGCAACTATGTTAACAACTATCAATTCGAACCTTATACAAGCTGCTCACGAGTCTAACTGAGTCAAGTTGAACTTGCTTTGTTTAATATTTGAGCTAGTATTTGTGTTCACGGAACGCCTCATTTAATAATCAAGTCGAGCACGAGTTGAACTTAGGGTCCCTTTTTGAAAAAATAATTTGCGTTTTTAAACCAAATAGCAATTCTGGAGTGTTTAAAATTATGATTTTAAAAATGTAAATTTTAAAATCATGAAAAAAATAAAAAATAAAAAATCTACGATTTCAATAAGCTAACTAAAGAGTGCTTATTTGAAAATGTGCGAATTTAAACTAAAATTACGATTTCGCTTAAAAAAATATTTGAAACAATATTTACCTATTTGGCATAAAATTGCAATCAACACTCAATTGATAAAAAAAAATAAAATAATTTTTAACATGTTTTACCAAATGCCTGTGCTATTTTAAAAAGTAGTGATTTCAAAAACATAATTTTTAAAAACGTAATTTTTAAAATCGCACTCCTAAATGGTTCCTTATACGAGCCGAACCCGAACTTGCTCGCGAGGATTTCGCTGACTTAACATCCCTACTTGTAAGAGATCTGCTAAAAAAAAAAAAAAAAAGAGGCATTTTAGGTCATTGTCGTTTACCCAAAATGACTATAAAATATTTAATACTCGTCAGTTTTTTAGTTAGAGCACCCACTGCAGGCTCTTCAAACACACTTTTTTGTTAGTTTGAAGAGCCCATTTAACAAAAAGAGCAAAAAACACTCATTTTCAGCCTCTTTATTTTAACAAAAAACTTAACAATATGAACAGTGTTTCTTCAAACTTAACAATTACTATTCACTCTCTACTCTTTAAACAATTATATTTTATCTCTCCTCATTTTTCCTTTTCAACTTCTCTCTCATCTTTTCAACTTCTTTACTTTATTTTAATGAAAAATAAAGTAGAGAAGGAAAGTGAAAAATAATATTTTAATAAAATAGTGATAGAGAATTGTTAAAGTAGAGAGGCTGAAAAGTGTGTTATAAAAAGGTGAACTGTTAAAATAATCAAAAGTATACTTCTAATTATTTTGACAAGAAAAATTTAAAGCGGCTACTGTGTATGCTCTTACGATGTCATTTATTGTCTGTTTTATATAAGGGACGAGCAAAATAAAATATAACTTGTCCTTTGCTTACGAAAGACTAGATATTAATATATTTTAAAAGGTGTAACCGACCAAATATTAATGTAAGAGATCCGCTATAAAAAAACCGCATTTTAGGTGTTGTCGTTTACCCAAAATTACTATAAAATATTTAATACTCTTCAGTTTTATAGTTGCGATGTAATTTATTGTCTGTTTTATATAAGGGACGATGTTTTATATAACTTATCCTTTGCTTACGAAAGACTAGATATTAATATATTCTAAAAGGTGTAACCGACCAAATATTAATGTATTCTTTTAAGATAAATGCCTGAGTCAAGTCCTCAAGGGGTGGGTAGCTTAACGGTTATTTACGCTCCATAAAATAGAAGTCAATAATTTAAGAGTAATATTATAAAAAAACGAATCCTCTCTATTTTATTTGAAAGGGAGAGAAACCGGTTCACGGTTAGGATGACTTTTAAACAATATAAAGGCTAACAATTTGTCATGTCATCACAAATAAAGTTAACGGCATCTAGAAAACGTTGAAACCTCAAACGTTAGTCTCTCCCACCAGAAACCGTAGGCATATACCTATAGGCTCAGTGATATCTTCTCTAAATCTAAAAGCTATATATATACACACACTAGGGAGAGGATCCCGTTCACGGTGCCTATTTCATTCATTTTGTTTGGATTCTTGCTTGGGGATAAGTTCTTTGGTATGTCAATCCGTTATTTTGTGGTATAAGCTCTTTTGTGGTATTTTCAGTCCTTTATTTATTTTTTTTTTTGTAGGAACATAGTTTTTTTTTTTTCCCTTTTAAAATGGGTTTCTAAAATAAATAATAAAAATAGAAAGACTGAGATTTTTTCTTTTTCTACCAGAAACATCACAGTTACAGATTTGATACTAAAGTATCCTCCACCTTGTAGTTGCAGAATCATCGTTCTTTATGTCCTTGACATAATATGAATTTGTGATACTTTATCGGATCTGTCTTTCAACATAACAATGGCATTATCTCAATTCCCTATAGAGTTGACGGCAACGAAGAAGCCAAACAAGAATGCAGTGAAAAAACCAAAAATAAATAAATTCCTGGTCGTACTAGCAAAATAAGTGTGATCTGGTGGTGACGAGAAAGTCAAGGCGGTGGTGCTTGCTTGGTGGCGGAAGCGAGCTCGCAGGCGTGGTAATGGAAGGGGGAGGATTTGGTTTCGGTTTGGATGGCAAGACGAGAGAGATTAACGTTTGAGGTTTCAACGTTTTCTTTTCTGAGATGACGTTAACTTTATTTTTATGATGTGGCCAATTTTTAGCCTTAGATTGTTTTAGAGCTAATCCTAGCCATGAACCGGCTCCTCTTCATTTCATTTTTTTTTTCATATTATAAGTCTTTTTATGGTCATCTTAGGATCTTCCTAAATGTGATATAACTTTTAAAATTACTGTTAAATTTGATATGTGATTTATTGAACTTTGATTTATTGATAATTTTAAAAACCACATCATATTTGAGATGATTCCAGAAGAACTTAAGGAAGACTTATAGCATTAATCATAGTTTAAATCTCCATCTCCTTTCCCTTGAGTAAACATATTAAAAAAAAAAAAAAAAATCATGAGTCAAGCAGATAATATCTTCAATTTTTTTTTTTTTTTCAATTTTAATTGCATAAATTTATCGAAATGGTGTGATTAAAAAGACAAAATTACTCATTCAATATAGCTAACTAGATATTATTCGATTCAAATGAATTAAAGAACGATCTTACTCCCAATGAGAGAGGATATGTTCCCATATTAATACCTTTCCATTCCATATTAATGGATTTTGTTCTTTTATCTAGTGCTTTGTTGAATCTTACTAGCTTTAGGGCTGGTAATTTAACTCGTGACACGCGAACTCGACACAAACATGATACGCGAAATCCGGGTTAGGGTTGGACTTAATTGGGTTCGGATCATAAACGGCTCAACCCGTTTATGACACGTTTATAGTCGGGTCGGATCAACCCGTCGGGTCGCGGGTTGACACGTTTAACTTTTCTTTTCTTTTTTAAAAAAATTAAAAGTTAAAACAATAAAAGTGTAAATTATCAAAAAATAAATTTACATTCGGGTTGTAATCGGATTCGTATCATAATCGGGTCATATTGGACACATATTAGCTCCCAAACGGGTCAGGTTGATTTTTTAAACGGGTTCGTGTCGTGCTACCCGTTTATGGAACATATTGTGTTCGGGTTGGGGGATTCGACACGTTTAGCTAATCGTGTTGTGTCGGGTTGGGCTTAATCGTGTTGGGTCATAATCGAGTCAGACCTGAACCCAACATGCCAACCCGATTTGACAGCCTTACATGGTGTCTGAGATTGGGTGGTAAGCCATCCTGTAGTTTCCTTGGGAACTGAGAAATTATGGACCTTTGTGGTGGGCAATGAAAATAATATTTAAAAAAAAACAATTTTAATGTCATTCAACAAAAATGTTGACATGGAATTGACGACGTTAAAAGTGTTCAAAATAATTTTGAATGGTGTACAAATTTTTATTGATGTATAAAATAATTACAATTTGAATATTAGCAATAAAATAAATACAATACAAGAAATGAAAAGTAGAGTATGGAAAGATCTCACAATGCTATAAAATTACGCAAGAACGTTGTTCTTATAGGTTGATTTGTACCTCCCGAAGTGTATAATTCAGTGCGATTGGATATTTTCATACGCAACCTCCTAAGATTAGACTATAATGTCTACTTTCGTTAATGACGCATTTCCAATAACGAAGAGCAATAAAACAACTCAAATGTCAAAGTGGATGAGGGACTTTGATGCAACCTGACTTGGTGAGATGCAAAGAAAAAAGTACAGGAATAAAGATAAATAATTCTTAGATCTTGAATCTATCAAAAATCTGATAATTCTTCTCAAAACTATAGAGTCTATCTATGGTTTGAAGAAAAATATGAAGAAAACTCACATATGAGGATTCTTATTAGAGAAAATTGAAATAATAATCAAAGCTGCGTTTCTGAAGACTATAATAAAGTATTTATAGACCCCTAAAAATTTTAAACCTATAAATAAAGGAATTAAAGTCGGTTTAAGCTAAAACAAGGACGGGGCAGTGGCCGTTTGAACAGTAACTAAACTGAAAACATAAAAGTGTGAAAATTAATATAGGTGTTCGAATGGTCTTCGAACAGAGCATTCTCCCAACTCCCTGGAACTCTCTAAAATGCTACGCGTTCGAACAACCTTCCCTTGTTGCACCAGTTTGTGATCACGTCACCATCCTTTAAGGCATCGCCACACTCACATCCTCACGGGTCTTCCTCATAAACTCTCAAACACTCTAGTCTACATCATCCTCCCCAGGTTGAACATAATTCTTCCTTGAATTCACATCCTCCTCCGATGAGTCTCCCATAAACGGCACAAGATATTTGACATTGAAGACATCCAACGTCTTGATGTGGCTGGGCAACTTCAACTGATAAGCATTGGGGTTGATCTTCTTCACAATCTCTACCAGGCCAATCTTACAAGCCGCTAGCTTGTTGTACTCCCCAACTAGAAACCTATCCTTGGTTAGGACTGCCCACACAAAGTCACCCTCTTTAAACTCTTATGTAACACTTCCAAAATCATTCTTGGCTAATCCAATGGTGTCACTGATAATTCACCTAGTTAAGACAACTTGTGACCAAATGGGTAATCACCCATGTAAAAACGTCAGAGTAAATGCAGGGAAAGGCGAATAAATCTGAGCTACTACATTCATCAAATTAAGAACATGGAGCAACTATGTAGTACATACAAACCTGTATAGCAAGTAAAGCACAGCCAGACAAGTAGTGACATCTCTTGCCATTTCTACGGCGATAAGCCAGATCACCTAAAAGATGATAACCGTGTAAGTCTAACGACTTAGTAAGTAAACCTCACACGTAGGTATGATATGAACTCATTTAGTAAAAGTAAACGTGCATTTTGAGTAGTAACCAAAAGAGGGCATTACCTCCGCTAATACACCATTTAATGCATTTTAGGGTTTTTCAAGCCTATGGTGTAGAACCGGCGATAAATACATAATGGATTTGATGCAGAAAAGCTAGTGCATTATAAGTCATAACTCCCATACATGGTCTACCCGAGATATTACCCATTCTCAGCAGGGTTGATACTGTCCCGAATGACCTATAATACAATGCCAGTGCCCCAGTCATTGTACAACATACCATATATAACATTAATGGCACGATCGGGTCTAACCCTAAGTGGCCCACACCAACTAATGACGTCCGTCCTATAGTGACCGAACTATTGGGAATTGTTGCATCAAGGTCACGAAACCAGTGGATTCACAGCACTCACATAACACATACATTTGACCATAGTATGCAGTTTATATAGTAAGCCCATGGCCGTTTATACCTCACGTACCGGCGTACCATGTCTTACGATGCATCTTAGTAGTTTATTTAATAATGCAGTTACTAAGTAATTACAGAAAATAAATATGCTCATATCATTCGCGTGGTTAGTCGGCTGACATATCCCACAGTTTACGTAAAAAGGGTGTAAGTGTTTACTTACCTCGCACACTCGAGCAAATCGTCTGACCAAGCTAATTCCTATTATAATGGATACAAGCCACCGTTATTCTATGCCTTATAAATCCTAGAAATACGGCTAAGTTAAAGCGTACACGTGTAAAATCTCAAAACTAGTGTTCTGTCCACTGACCGTACGTCCGACCTCGAGGGCGTGCGTCCGCTCAGTGTGCTTAGTACACCGTTTTAAGATTCGGGCACTGCACGATTTTTATAGCACTTTTAGACCTCTAAACCTTTTCTTAGACAAATAAAAGAGCACATGCAACGTAAGAATCATAACACAACGGGGTTTGAAAGAGTCCTTTCGCAAACGTTATCACTTTAAGAAGAAACTTGATAAAAACCTTGAAAACTCAATGAAGCATAAAATAAGGTTACAACAGTGTTGAATACAAGAGGGAACGGAGCTTACCCCGAAGCTAAGCATCGACATAACCTCTTCCCTTTGGATCTCCGCTTGGAAACGCTCTCCCTCACCAAACTCTCTCTAAAAACGTGGAAGGGATTCTGGCAGCCTAAGGGCACAACAGAGGGCTAGAGAAGGCGTAAGGAATGGGAGGAGGGGCATCCTATTTATAGGGAAAATCCGCCACCAACTCTTTGTAAGACTTGCGGACGTCCGACAACCCTAGCGTACGTCCGCTGGTCCTTACCAGTGGTCCAAAGAGTGTTTTGTACGTCCAGGTATTATCCAGAGGGTTTTCCAAAAGGAGCGTACGTCCGGTACTTTGGCGTACGTCCGTTGTACGATTTGCAGAGCGTACGTCTGGTGGTCCCCCCACATACGTCCGCCCTACAGACAACAGCGTACGTCTGCCAGACCTAGCGTACGTCCGTCACCTGAGGATCAGTATTTGGCTTCCATTTCCTAAAAGCTCAAGGTGTACTTAGGTTAGCTTTAAGGGTCTTAGGTCTTTGTCTAAGCGGCTCTATCAAAGGTCTAGGTTAAACGCTCCAATGAAAGGGATCTCCTAAATAAAAGGTTATTTTTATCGGGGTACTACACTCTCTCCTCCTTATAGAAATTTTGTCCTCGAAATTTAGAGTTTCCAAAACTTAAGGTAAAACATCCGTTTCCTTTTTGAGAAAGTTTTGCAAATCCGGTGTTACCAATCGATAGCCTTGAAAAGACAAGAAAACGTATTAAGCTAGATTTTGCAACTTTTGAAGGAATGAGTAAAATAGGTTAATAAGTCACATCGCAATAGTTAGCAAACACAGACGATCATAAATATGTACAGGACAAAATTGCCACCCTAAAAATGGTGGACTTAGACTGTAGCAAGATACATCAAAATTGCCACCCCCATGGTGGACTTAACAAAAACAAAAAAATAACCACAAAAGAAAATATAACAGGGCAATCACAACTAGGAGTGAGATCGCCTCCTCGAAGTCCGCTCGTCGGGCCCTCGTCCTGGCGTCCCCTGAGCGCTCGGACTTGCTCTCCCTCTAGGACTCCCTCTACCACAGCTGAAGTGAGAACTGGAATGCCATAATCTCGAACATCGAGGGGTCCCATCAAGTGGTCCTGTAGCTCCTGAACGGTTTGCGTGAGACTCATCATCGCGTGTCCATAAGTCTCGAGCGTAGTCTCAATCATGCCTAGCCGCTCCTCCTGGCTAGCAGAGGTGGATGCTCCATCTGCTCTCGTTGTCCTCCTTCGTCGAGGCCTCGGGGCTGGCACAACATCCCGTAGATGTACATTGCTAGCATTGAGATAGCAGGCGGTGATAAGCCCCTTCTCAGGTGCTAGCGCAATCATGCCGTTGGTATCCACTCAGGCATGCTGAAGGATCCGAGTAATCAATGCCCCATATAGCAACGCAGTGCATGAGTCCGCATGTCGTACCGATATCATTGTAACTGTGACTACGGAGCCATAGTTG
This sequence comes from Carpinus fangiana, assembly GCA_006937295.1. NCBI lineage: Eukaryota > Viridiplantae > Streptophyta > Magnoliopsida > Fagales > Betulaceae > Carpinus > Carpinus fangiana. The sequence goes on along the minus strand of CM017327.1, from coordinate 17,419,571 downwards.
ATGGAAGTCTCCATCAAAAGGGTGTAGAGGTATCGAGCCCTATCCATAGTGATCATCGTGAGGCTCAGCACCGGAAGTACACGGCTCATCACTAGATAAATGCATCTGACCTCGTTGCTAAAGTCATGTATCTAAAAGCTGCCCTCGCCCTCAGTCTCCATCCGATGAGGGCGTCCCTCTGCGAAACACACCACCATCTCCGCTCGGGTCGGGAGGTGGTCAACAAGCCAAGGGTACTCCAAGTCAGGCATTCTTGGTGCTCTGGTAATGGTGCTGATGAGGTCAGGGGTCACATGGATCTCCGTGCCTCTAACCCAGGTGAGAAATGAATCGCCAGCCCTCCAATGGAGGTTGGCGTAAAACTCCCGTACCAACTCCTCTATCGCCTGACGGTGATCCTCTATCATCTCAGCCCAACCCTGGGCCTCTAACACAGCTCGAATGAGTGGGGTGCGCTTATCAAAATCTGCCACTACGAGTCCTCTCTCTACCGCCACTCGGCGCCCTCTGTAGTCGTCTGTAAATCGTTGGGAAGCCTTATACTTACGAAAACGGGTACGGTCGTAGACAAGATCGGTGTTGTCCGTATCTGTGGCATTGCTACCATTTATCACTGGGGCCTCAGGACCTAGCCCACCTACTGGAGCTACTGGGACCTCTGGGCCGGGTCCCTCTGCTGTGGCCTCCTCCATATCCGAGTCCATCTCGAACTCCGGGTCCTGTGTGAACTGCTATGACTCAAAATGGAGTCTGCGTGACCGCGTACGGGATGAAATGGATGCGGCTGCACTCTTTTTTGTCCGTGCCATCCCTCTGTATAGAAAATTCTAATTAAAACCGGTTATCGTACCAAATTCTACCCCATGCAAAACCTTTGCAACCTATCCTAGATGCCATAGTGAGGTATGCTAAAAAAATATGTAAGTCATTAGGTGGATTGTAAGTGACTAGAAGGATTAGGGAATGGAGTTTACAGCCAATATCGAGGATCATAGAGTACTTGGATAATTCATTGAATGATTAAGAATTTTAATTTTAAAAGCTTGGTTGAAACCTGAGTAGGAATACTCAAGTCAAAGCTTTTAAAAATTTTCAACATGTTCGAGGCTTCAGTTAGCTAGATAGATGTAAAGTATCTAGCGTTGATTTGAGGCATTTTAGGATAGTGCAAGTCTCAAAGGTTAAATTTGCCTCTCTTGGGAAAAGAAGGGTGTTTTGGTCATTATGGGGTATGGGCACGAATTTAAAGATTGTACCCGTGATTTAGGTCATTGACAAGAGGGCTTACGGGCACAATTTGACAACAAAGCCAAAGGGGTCTTGCGGGATTGAGTTTCGGGCAAAACCTTATTAATTGGGTAAAGAGGGTACTTTGGTAATTTTGAGATAATCGAGAATAATGAGGATCACGATCATCCGAATGGTATTTGACTCCATGGTGATCATTCTGAACCCACTCGATAAGGCCAAGTGGTAAAAGACAAAAATGCCCATTCTCAGAAGAAGAAGGGCGTTAAGGTAATTGGGGGGATTGGACGGGATTTTCAAGGATCGGGTTGAATTTGGGTCCTTGAAAAAGATTTACATCCTGGAAATTAGGTGGGCTCAAGCTTCCAGCTTTCGGGATCAAATTAGGGTAAAATCTCTATCCCTTGAGGGTGAAAGGTATTTTGGTAATTTCATAAATTTAGGCAAAATTTCGAATTCAAGAGTTGGGATCGTAGATCGGGATTCCAATTGTGGGTATTGGGTTTCAATTGGTCCAAATGACCCAATGAAGGTCACGAAATTGACGAAACCCAAATTTAGGCAAGAACCCCCAAATCAAGAACCAGGGTTTGGGCTTTTCGAAATTGATCAATTTTGGTCAATGGGTGGTATGGGTCTCATCCCTAGGTCATCATAGAAGAGATTAGGCTTCAACTTATGCATCAATTGCATGAGAAAATTGGAGAAATTCAAGGGTTTCGAATTTTCAGACTAATTCCCCAAAATTCGAAAAACGACAATCCAATCGGTTCAAATGCAAGAACGCAACCCTATACGACCTAAAATGTGTCCCTAGTTCACAATCAAGCCAGCTATATGCAGATTACGCAAGAAATCAAAGTTTGAAAAATCCAAAACCCTAAGTTGCGAAAATTGGGAAAAACTTTGAAAAATTCGCATACCTTGATTTTAATTCGAAAAAGAGCTTGAAAACCTTTGGAAACCACATAGACTTGGCCGAAACCCCCGTTGAGAGTGTTTGGTTTGAGAGAAAATAGTGAAAAAATGGAATAAATAGTGTTTAGGGTACGTTCGGTTGTTTTAAAGAGAATATGCTGGGTTAAGGCGTATGTCCGGCATCGGGCCCGTACGTCCGCTTAACCCTAATTTTTTTTTTTTTGAAAAGGTCCTTCAGAAATTTGTAAAGCTTAGAAAAGACAATTAAAAGTAGATGAGACGTGCCAAAATGATTTTATTATTCTGAAATTTGGGGTACAGTGAAAATTCCTTTGTGTTCTACAATCAACCCCAGGCATTCAAACGCAAAACTCACCATTGCTAAGGGTGAGAGAAAACCTAGCTATCTAACATCTAGCAATCACTACCCCAAGACCTATAACTCCTCAGACGGGTCTTCCTCACCCTTAACTAGTGCCTCGTAGTCTTTATCTATGCTGGAGAGAAATGCAGTCCTTTGACGATCAGATCCTTCTGGTAATGCTCCTGCTTTCAGTAGTCGAATCTCCTCTAGTTCTAGTTGGGCATACTCTTCCAAAATCTGGGTTAGTTGGGTATGCATTGCTCGCTTCTGTTCATTGCTGAGATAAGGGTTAAACCTCCCGGGGATAGGTGGGAAATCTCGTATCGCCGAGATACTGCGACGCTTAGGTACGGCTAATCTCTTCTTAGTCGTTGTGCGTGTCTTCTTTTCTTCAATTTTCTTTGGAACATGCAAGGGTTTCGGCTCCTGGTCAGCCTGGGTTGAGACCCTGCGTTTACCAGAATGAAGTTGGTATCCAGGTGCATAGGGTCCGAACTCAGCTAGCCATTCGTGAACAGTCGGTAAGCGTCTATAACTATCATGCATCTGAGTATGAAGCAGGATCAAGTGCTTGCAATGCAGAATAGGCGATCTTGTTCATCCCAATTCAAACAATCAAATAAGCCATCATAGTGGCCTGCACCCATAAACAGGGGAACTAAACATATCCTATGCTCCAGTTCTTTTAAGATCAAACCTAAATACTACATCCTATGCTCAGATCTATATCTACAGCTACGGTCGGCAAGACCGTATGCTCTGATACCATACTGTAACGCCCCCAAAATCAGCCTTGGCTAATTCGGTGGTGTCATTAGCAATTCACCCAGTTAAGCCAACTTGTGACCAAATTGATAATCGCCCTTGTAAAAAGGTCAGAGTAAATGCAGAAAAAGGCAAATAAATCTGAGCTACTACATTCATCAAATTAAGAACATGCAGCAACTACGTAGTACATACGAACCTGTATAGCAAGTAAAGCACAACCAGACAAGTAGTGACGTCTCTTGCCACTTTTACGGCGGTAAGCCAGATCACCTAAAAGATGATAACCACGTAAGTCTAACGACATAATAAGTAAACCTCATACGTAGGTATGACATGAGCCCATTTAGTAAAAGTAAACGTGCATTTTGAGTAGTAACCAAAAGAGGGCATTACCTCCGTTAATAGACCATTTAATGCGTTTTAGGGTTTTTCAAGCCTATGGTGTAGAACCGGCGATAAATACCTAATGGATTTGATGCAGAAAAGCTAGTGCATTATAAGTCATAACTCCCATACATGATCTACTCGAGATATTACCCATTCTCAGTAGGGTTGATGCTGTCCCGATTGACCTATAATACAATGCCATTGCCCCACCCATTGTACAACATATCGTACGTAACATTAGTGGCATGATCGGGTCCGACCTCGAGTGGCCCACACCAACTAATGACGCCCGTCCTGTAGTGACCGAACCATTGGGAATGGTTGCATCAAGGTCACGAAATCAGTGGATCCACAGCCCTCACATAATGCACATAGGGGTGTAAACGAGCCGAGCTTGGGCGAGCCTAGGCTGTTCGGGCTCAGCTCGTTTATTTTTTGCCCAGGCTCGAGCTCGAGTCGAGCCTGGCTTCGCTGCTCGAGCTCGGCTCGACAAGGTTTGAATCGAGCTCGAGCTCAAGCTCAAACCCTCAAACTCGAGCTCGAGTCGAGCCCAAAGCTCGAGCTCGATTCCTCTTAAAAAATAGTAAATACAAACAAACGAAAAGCAAGAAAAAGCGGAGCTTGGAGGAGCTCTGGTTGGCGCGTGAGGAACACGTGCCGGCTTCTAGTGGTCGAATGGTGGCATAGCTGGTGGCGACTGAGAGCTGGAAGGCCCAGGATTCCGGTGGAGTGGTGAGTTGATGGATTTGACTTCCTCAAGCATATAGATCTAGTTTTGAAAATAACAAATCCAAAAATATCACCAAAAAATAGATAAAGGCAGAGATGTTCGCGAAAAACTGAGAGAACGAGAGAGAGAAAACAGAGAACGACGGAGAGAACGAGAGAGAGAGTGACTGTGTGAGAGGGGACTGAGAGAACGAGAGACAGAGAGGGGCGGAGTGAAAGGAGCTACGGCTTATGACTTGAGACTTTGAGGAGTTAAGTTTGAGTTAGGAAAGAAGAAAGAGGCGCATAAGAGATATTTTGACATTAAAGTGGGAAGTCACACATGTATGGTGGACATGAGATTTGAGAACCAAGGGTAAGGGGTTCTATGACTTCTGTCGGCAACCGAGTCCCAAAGAGTCAAAGACAAATTGGTATGGAAAGAAATATTCAACAAGAAGTAATTTTCTGTCAGACTCTATTCAATATACATATATATACTTATTTTAATATATATATATATATATATACTTATTTAACTTATAAATAATTATTATAATTTTTAATATATATTTATATATATACGAGCTTATACGAGCTGATTCACGAGCTTAGTCGAGTCGAGCCGAACTTGCTTTGTTTATTATTCAAGCCAGGAATAGGTGTTCACGAAGCCCTTCATTTAATATTCGAGTCGAGCTCGAGTTGAGCTTATGCGAGTCGAGCCCGAGCTTGCTCTTGAAGCGTTTCGCTCATTTAACACCCTTAAACGCACACATTTGACCATAATACGCAGTTTATATAGTAAGCTCATGGCCGTTTATACCGCACGTACCGGCGTACCATGTCTTATGATACATCTTAGTAGTTTATTTAATAATGTAGTTACCAAGTAATTACAGAAAATAAATATGCTCATATCATTCGCGTGGTTAGTCAGCTAACATATCCCACGGTTTACGTAAAAAGGGTGTAAGTGTTTACTTACCTTGCATACTCGAGCGAATCGTCCGACCAAGCTAATTCCTGTTATAACGGATATAAGCCACCGTTATTCTATGCCTTATAAATCCTAGAAATATGGCTAAACTAAAGCGTACACGTGTAAAATCACAAAACTAGTGTTTTGTCCACTGACCGTACGTCCAACCTCGAGGGTGTACGTCCGCTCAGTGTGCTTAGCACACCGTTTTAAGATTTGGGCAGTGCACAATTTCTATAGCACTTCTAGACCTTTAAACCTCTTCTTAGGCAAATAAAAGAGTACATTTAACGTAAGAATCATAACACAACGGGGTTTGAAAGAGTCCTTTTGCAAACGCTATCATTTTAAGAAGAAACTTGATAAAAACCTTGAAAAATCAATGAAGCATAAAATAAGGCTACAACAGTGTTGAATACAAGAGGGAACGAAGCTTACCTCGAAGCTAAGCACCGACATAACCTCTTCCCCTTGGAACTCTGCTTGGAAACACTCTCCCTCATCAAACTCTCTCTAAAAACGTGGAAGGAATTCTGGTAGCCTAAGGGCACACTAGAGGGCTAAAGAAGGTGTGAGGAATGGGAGGAAGGGTGGCCTATTTATAGGGAAAATCCACCACCAACTCTCTGTTAGACCTGCGGACGTCCGGCAACCCTAGCGTACGTCCGCTGGTCCTTGCACAGTGGTCCAAAGAGTGTTTTGTACGTTTAGATATTATCCAGAGGGTTTTCCAAAATGAGTGTACTTCCGGTACTTTGGCGTATGTCCGCTGTACGATTTACAGAGCATAAGTCTGGTGGTCCCCCCACGTATGTCCGCACTATAGACAGCAGCGTACGTTCGCCAGACCTAGCCTACATCCGTCACCTAAGGATCAGTATTTGGCTTCCATTTCCTAAAAGCTCAAGGTGTGCTTAGGTTAACTCTAAGGGTCTTAGGTTAACTCTAAGCGGCTCTATCAAAGGTCCAGGTTAAACGCTCCAATGAATAGAATCTCCTAAATAAAAGGTTATTTATCGGGGTATTACATCTTAGGCACGTCACTTCTTATCCGCATTTGCCTTGTACTTTGCTGCTGACTCCTGTAGATTCTTGTTGGTTAACTTATGGCCCACTTGTATATGGACAATAAGATCTTATGCCTTGGTTTGTTTCCTCTCCAAATCAGGGAGAAACGCTAAGTCCAACGATGCCTGTGGATTACCTCCATAGATGATGGTGAATGGGCTAAGGCCGGTGCTGGTGCTTTGGTTGCTGACTGATTGTAGACAAACTTAGCTGTGTACAACTACTAGTTCCATGCCTTGAGGTGCTCCCCCACCAAACTCTGAAGCAATGCTCCCAAAGACCGATTAACAACCTCTATTTGTCTGTTCGTCTATGGATGATATACGCTACTAAAATCAAGCTTCGTGTGAGACAACTGCCAGAAGCACCAAAAGTGGCTAAGGAATCGTGTGTCGCGATCTGAGACTATCGACAATGATAAGTTGTGGAGTCAATAGACCTCTCGAAAGTACAATTGCGCCACATTCATGGCATCGGCAATCCTTTTACATGCAATGAAACGAATCATCTTAGAAAATCAATCAACTACTACAAAAGATGAAATTATTACCTTTTTAGGTTCGAGGTAGACCCAACACAAAGTCTATGCTCACGTTGGTCCATGGGCCGTCCGAAATAGGTAGCGGCATATATAATTTGGCATTAGTGGCTGCTCCTTTTGGTACTTGGCACACCCTGCAGCACCGCACAAACATTTTTCCACCTTCTTCATGCTTGGCGAATAAAACTGTTCCATCACTAGTTGAATCGTCTTATCTCGCCCCATGTGCCCCTCATTATGGCGCTTTTGGATAATCTTCAACCATATGCTACAGTTGGGGATGTGTAATTGGTTTCCGTTGAATAGGAACCCGTTATACAACCCAAAGTCACTCCTCGCTCCCAAGGTTACATCACCGAGGATAGGACCAAAGAAAGGATCAGTACATTAATAATCTTTTAAGAATTCAAAACCAAGTTTCTCACTTTTCATGGTAGTCAAAACTGTTGACTTCCGGTTGAGGGCGTCGTCCACCTTGTTCAAAGCTCCTGACTGGTGTTTATTGTTCATTTATTATTTTGGGCCTTTAATGGGTTTATTAGGTTAATGGACTTTTAATGGGCCTATTAGGTTAGATGGCCTTTATTTGACTTAATAAGTTAGTCTTGCATTTTATTTTGTATTGCTTGCAAGCCTACTACGTTTTGGGCTTGGATAGCTGTAGGAGTTAGAGCATGTTTGGGTCTGCGGTTGCAGACCCCAAACTCACGTTTAGAGCAACAAAAGCTCATTTAATTCAAAATACAGTCGTTTGGTAAAATAGCTGTGAAAGTGCTTTTGAAGTATCAAACGTTCAAACCCACGTTTGAGCATAAGCTTGATCTTGAAGCTTCTGATCAAACGGGCGATTAGAAGAAAGGCGCACCGCAATTNTGTGAAAGCTAACACTAATCATTTATATATATATATATATATTACATGTCCTTATATGTCATTTTTTTCAACTAAAAGCATTTTTTTAGTTTTATTACCAAACATCAGTAATATTAAAAAAGTACTTAAAACATGCAGTTACCAAACATGTAATGGCTTTTTAGTAACAGCGCTTTTGACAAAAGCTATATATCCAAAAGCTCTATTTTTCACCGCAATCCCAAACAGGCTCTTAGACAGCTGTATGGGTTTTAGAGAGAAAGTGGGAAAGGAAATTAGAATAATGTATTGGCTTGTGACTCAGCACTCACGTATTGTTCCGTATTTTTAAAATATTTTCTTCGGTAATGAAGTGGCTTATTTATTTATTTTATTGTTCATTTATCATTTTGGACGAACATGGCCGTACAAGCACCAGGGGCCACGTCATATACAGTAGCCAACTATAATTTTATCCTTTGAGATTCCATATCGATCTCTTTCTATCTCTCTCTAGCTTGAAGCCTAGAACGAACATACACACCGATCGATGGAGAACAATCAGCAGAAGCCGCACGCCATCATGTTTGCCTACCCTCTTCAGGGCCATGTAATCCCCTTCGTCCATCTGGCCTTGAAGCTTGCATCCAACGGCTTCACCATCACCTTCGTCAACACCCTATCAATCCACCACCACATAACCAAATCCCAACCCACCAGCGCCGCCGCCGACGACAACATCTTCGCCGGAGTACGTAACTCCGATCTAGACATACGTTACATGACCATCAGCGATGGTTTGCCACTTGGGTTCGACCGTTCCCTCAACCATGACCAGTTCATGGAGGGTCTTTTGCATGTCTTCTCGTCCCACGTCGATGAACTTGTCGGAAAAGTGGTTCACTCCGACCCTCCGGTCACCTGCTTGATTTCAGACACCTTTTTCGTTTGGTCATCAATGATTGCCGACAAGTACAAGCTCGTTAATGTTTCTTTCTGGAGTGAACCAGTTTTGGTTCTCTCTCTCTACTATCACTTGGACCTCCTTAGAAAAAATGGTCACTTTGCTTCTCAAGGTATGTCTCCTCATTTATTTATTTTATTTTTGTAATTAAAATAGACAATCTTTAGTTTTTGGTGATTTTTTTTTTTTTTTTTTTAAATTTTAATATCGTTAATTACTAGATAATCGTAAGGATCCCATCGACTATATACCGGGTGTGAGGGCCTTCGAACCAAAGGATTTGATGTCTTATCTTCAAGCTACCGACAACATATCGACGGTGGTGCACCGTATCATATACAAGGCATTCGAGGATGTGAAAAGAGCTGACTTTATTGTTTGTAACACTGTCCAAGAGCTTGAATCCGAGACCATCTCAGCCTTACAACAAAAGCAGCCAATATATGCAATCGGACCCGTTTTCCCAACTGGGTTAGCCACGACCATTGTGCCTACTAGCCTATGGTCCGAGTCGGACTGCACCCAGTGGCTCGACACCCGGCCAAATGGGTCAGCTTTGTACATCTCATTTGGTAGTTATGCTCATGTTAGTAAAGAGGAAATTGTAGAGATAGCCTATGGGGTTTTACTTAGTGGTGTGAGTTTTATCTGGGTGCTTCGCCCTGACATTGTGAAGTCTGATGAAACTGATTTCCTGCCCGTTGGATTTGAAGATGAGATTAAAGGTAGAGGGTTGATCGTGCCATGGTGTCATCAAATGGCGGTGATCTCACATCCGGCAATCAGAGGGTTCCTAACTCATTGTGGATGGAATTCAATATTGGAAAGCATATGGTGTGGTGTTCCGCTATTGTGTTTTCCTCTGCTGACCGATCAATTCACTAATAGAAAATTGGCGGTCGATGATTGGAGGATCGGACTCAATCTTTGCGACAAGAAGCCAATCACACGGCAGGAAGTTGCAAACAAAATTAATCGTCTTATGAGAACGGAAGATGAATTGGGTGATGAATTGAGGAAAAATATCAATGAGCTCAAAGGAATACTAAAGAACACATTGACAGCCGATGGTTCATCAGAAAAAAATTTCAATCAATTCATCAATGATGTGAAAAGAAAGTTACAAGGAAAATTGGGATGACACATGGGAACACAACGGTCATCTTCCAATCAAGCGTAGCTTTCATTACTTGTATTATTTTTAGATGATGATTTGATAGAATCAAACTCTTGCGGCCCATGTATGTTGGTAGTTGTTTCCACCGAATAATATCGTCCCACCGAGTTCATGTATTGTTCAATATTGATTGAAATAACGAAATTTATAAACAAAATTCTAAAGGTTTGATGAAGCAGGTGATGTGGTTTTCAAAATCATCGATAGATCAAAATTTAATAATGATCATTTCAAATTCAATGGTTATTTTAAGGGAAAACTTTACTTTGACCCCCCCCTAAACTTTTACACGATTTTACAAACTCCCATAAACTTTAAAATCTCTTACTTTGGACTCGTGAATTTTGAATTGCTTTAAATTAGAATCATTCCGTTAATTTTAGCTATTAAAAATACAAAAAAGAAGACCAAAATATCCCTGGTTTTTGTTTTTTAAAATTAAAAAAAAAAAAACATTTTGGAAGTTGGAGTTTTATACAAAAGTCAGGGGTATAAACGTCATGCAACGTTTCAAATTTGACGGAGGGGTTCACATTTAGAGCAATTGAAAGTTCAGAGGTCCAAAGTAAGAGATTTTAAAATTTGAATGAGATTTGTAAAATCGTATAATAGTTCATGGGCTAAAGTGAAGTTTTCCATTATTTTAAAAGTCAATCACATTTGAGAGAACTCTTTTTTTTTTTTTTTTTTTTGACATGTCCACACAAGAGGGGAGAGGGGGGATTCGAACTAGTGACTTCTGTTTTATTAGGCATGGTCCCAACCGATTGAGCTACCTCTTTATATATGGCTTTTAAAATAAACATTAAATTTGATATAACCATTATTAAATTTTGATTTATTAATAATTTTAAAAATCACATTATATATTATTTTCCTCCTTATAACATTACTACTCATTAGGTAAAGACTCGTAATTAATATTTTCAAAGTCTTCCATTTTCGTATTATCAAAACTTAATGTCATTTTAATATTCCCTCTAGAAGTGGTATATACTTTATAGCTTGATAGTTGGATCCTTTCCATTTCTGTCTTCTAAATGATTTAATTCAATAATGACTGAGCCCGACATCTCCAGATATATTAATTGACTGAGCCCTTGTGTTTCTCATAAGTCCATGAGAGAAAATGAACAAAGACAAAACATCATTAATTAGCTTCTTTCTTGTGATATCTCAGCTCATTTGTCTGCATGCTGCACATTATTGGTGGCTGCTAAGATCGTAGATCTCATCTTATGGTGCGTTTGAGATTATGTTTTTAAAAAAATAATTTATGATTTTAAACTAAATCGTAATTTTAGAGTGTTTAGGATTACAATTTGAAAATTGTAAATTTTAAAATCATGAAAAAATCTACGATTTCCATAAGTTGATTAGAGGGTGCTTATTCAAAAAAATGTGAATTTAAAACAAAATTACGATTTCTATTAAAAATATATTTGGCTCAATAGTTACCTATTTTGTGCAGGAATTAAAAAAAAAAATATCAAGAATACCCACTTAAAACATATAAACCATTCATGTCTCTTTTCTCTCTCAGTCTCTTCTTCCTTTCTCCATTGTTGTTCATCCTTTCTCCGCTCCTCTACCAGGTAAAAATCTGACCTTAATATTTTCTTTCTCTCCAAATAACTCTTTTGTGTTTGGTGTTTGGTGTTATTTTCTGTGGTTTATATGATTATTGTGTCTTTTTATGTGTTTATGTTCTTCGACCGATTTTTATAGAGTAATAAGCGTTTGTGATTTTTTTCTAAAAATTTTGTTTAGATTACTGTACAAGTACAGTGTTGGCAATTTTTTTTTTTTTTTTTTTTTTTTTTGAGAAAAAAAAAACCATAAAAAATTTTAAGGTTTTTTTTTTTTTTTTGGGCAGTGTACAGTAACAATTTGTGATGAATTATTTTATTTTATTTTTAAATGGGTAGTCCACTGTAACAATTTGTGATTTTTTTTAATGGGTAATGCATAGTGATAATTTGTGATTTTTTTTAAAATTTTTTTATTGTGCACTGCACAGTGATCCGTCACTGTGGATCGGTTATGCACAGTGATGTGCACAGTAACAATTTGCAATAATTAATGACTTTTTAATTTTTTTTTTAGTGCTGTTTCGTTTCAATGTTTGTAACAACTCACATGTCCATATATGAAATACTAGTGAAGGATAAATTATAACTCAATGTTTTTATAATTCATACTTTGTTTTCATAGGTGTTAAAAATGGAGGCATACAGACAATGTTAGTTATTTTACTGTTATAAAGAAATGTCCTTATCAGTAGTTTGGCCAATCAACCGCAATTATATGCTAATGTTATTCAAACACTCAATTAATAAAAAAAGTACTTTTTAGCATGTTTTACCAAACGCTTATGCAATTTTAAAAAATAGCGATTTTAAAAACGAAATTTTTGAAAACGAAATTTTTTAAATCGCACTTATTAAAATCGCACTCCCAAACGGGCCCTTAGAGTAATGATCTTAAAATTAAGGATTTGATGAAGATTGATGAAGATTAGATTATCCTAATTTTAGGGACTTAATTATGATTTGAGTACCTTAAATTAGGTGATTTAATTATAATTATATTAATGTGTAAGCTCTATAAATAGAGCATTCTGTATTGCAAACATTAATTCAACAAAAGCGTAATGTAGCCTTTAGGCTTTATCTGTGGATGTAGGTTGTTGACTAAACCACGTTAAAATTTTTTGTCTCTATTTTATTTTATTTTCACATTTATTTATGAATTTCTTCATAGTATCAGAGCCAAGCTGACTCAAATGTCCGATCTAGTGGTCCTTTATTTTTCTTTCAATTTATTGTTTTGCTCCTG
>CM017327.1:17333796-17406069 GCA_006937295.1 Carpinus fangiana | reverse complement strand
TGTTAAAGAGAAAAGAAAAAAGAAAGAAAAAAAAAAAACAACGTGAAAGAAGAACGTGAAAGGGGGTGGCCGAACCACCCCCTTAGGCCACTGGGGTGGCTGGGCCTTGAAGGGAGCAAATCTCTGGTTAAGTCGCTGGCTTTTCACCAGGAGGTGTGGCCCCAAGGGATTGTTTGCACCCATGAGGTGTTGAACCTTGGGCCTTGAAGGGAGCAAACCCTCAAGACCAAGGCCTTCACCACTTGGGCCAACCCCTTGGGGTTAAAAGCATCAATAATATTTTAATATTTATGACCCTAATAGAATGCAACTAGCTAATGAAGAAACTTAAAAGTCATGAAACAACAATGAACATATTACTAACCTGAATGAAAATAATAATAATAATAATAATATAATTAAAATAAATATTATTTAATAAATATTTAAATATTAAAAAAATAAGGCCAACTCCAAAATTTAGCCTAAGGCCCCCAAATACACACATTGGGAATAAGATCCTCTCCATTTCAAATGAAATGGAGAATATCCATTTAGTGTAAAATGAGGGATAATATTATAAATTTAGTCCTTCAACTTTAATGTTAAGACAATATTACCCCTTATTTTACACTAAATGGATACTCTCCATTTGAGTTGAAATGGAGAGGATCTTGTTCCCATACCTTGGGCCGGCCTTGTGACGACCACAAAGCCATCGTGTCGTCTCTACTGTTCGCCGCATCTCCATCAGTGCCGCTTCATCTCCCTCAGCATCGATTTCTGCTACCACATACAGAAAACCACGTTGCCACTGGCTGGCCATCGCCAGCGGTAGTCCACCACCCAGAAAGCGCTGCTCAGCTGTGCCGTTCGCATCCCAATCTCTTCCGCACCCAGCCGTAGCTGCCAGCACCGGTCTTTGCCTCGCCGTTCACTGCCCCGCTCCATCCGGTTCTAACGCATCAACTGTCGTCGTGCCGTCCAGAAAAATCCCATCTCGTCGACTCCGCTACTGAAGTTGCTAGAGCTGTTAAGGACTTCATCTCACGCCAGATTTTTCATGAAGTTTGTTTTGTGGAGAAGATGGAGTGTGTTTGGTTATGGGGTTTGTTTTAATTCCTATTTGCTATTTCTGTGCACAGATATCCCTATTCTAGTTTTAGGGATATGTTACCTTGGTTTTGGTTTTAAACCTAGATGTGTTTGATTACGGGATTAAGGTAATTCTTATCCGAATTTTAATGTAATCTGTGAATAGGATATCCTGGAAAAATAAAAAATAAAAAAAAGGCCAAGAATGCCCACAAATGAGGCCCAAGTTGCCTAAAAAAAAAAAAAAAGGCCCAATATGCCCACTTCTTCTCCCCCCTTAGCCCAAAGTTGGCTTTCCCTTTCTTTCTCAGCCCATAGTTGGCTTTCCCTTCTCAAAAGAGGCCATAGTTGCCCATTTATCTTCTCCTAGCCCATAGTTGGCTCTTCTCTAAAAGAGGCAAAGTTGCCCATCCATTGGCCCATAGCTGGCCTACTTTTTCTCGGCTTTGTGGTATTGTTTAACACCCAGGCCATTTCAGCCCAAAGTTGGCTCTCACTTCAGCTCAAAGTTGGCTCTCTTTTATTTTATTTTTGGCTCTGTGGTATTGTTTAAAACCCAGGCCTACTTCAGCTCACATTTTGCACTCATTTCAGCCCAAAGTTGACTTTCTTTTTTGGCCCATAGATGGCGCTCTCTTGTATTGTTTTGCTATCTAAAGAAAAGAAAAGAAAAGAAAGAAAAAGAAAAAAGAAAAGAAAAGAAAGTCAAACTCAAGGTTTCAGATCTTCCACCTTGAGTTTGAGTGAGGATGTTAGAATAATCACCCTAAAATTAGGGATTTAATGAAGATTGATGAAGATTAGATTAGCCTAATTTTAGGGACTTAATTAAGATTTGATTACCTTAAATTAAGTAATTTAATTATGATTACATTAATGTGTAAGCTCTATAAATAGAGCATTCTGTATTGTAAACATTAATTCAATAAGAGCGTAATGTAGCCTTTGGGCTTTATTTGTGGACGTAGGTCGTTGACCGAACCACGTTAAAATCTTGTCTCTTTTTATTTTAATTCCGCTTTTATTTTATTTGTCTAAAATTTTTTTACTCTTCTATCTCCTGAATGATTTAAAAATAATTATATATATATAAAAAGAGACACAAGATTTTAACGTGGTTCGGTCAACAACCTACGTCCACAAATAATATATATATATATATATATATATAAGTAGTGAAAGGCATAGGAAATTTGATGCTTGATTCACTTTAAATTTAGTAAAGTAAATTTTTCTCTTTAAATTTAACTTTTATTTGAATTGTCAATTGTGAATGTTCTTAGCTAATGACTTTTCACAAGCACCAAACAACAAGCCCTCTAAGTATTTTTTTACTTTAAATAAATATTATTTTTTATTGGTTTTAATTAATTAACTGCTATGAATAGTGATACAAACCCTCTCCTCCAACTAATAGTTCAGCAACAATATTAGAGAACAATTTGTAAAAAAACAACCTGGCAAAACCAACGCAACAATGCTAACTACAATTTTTTTTTTTAAAAAAAAAATTGCAATACCAACTACAATTAGCAGAGCAATTGAAAACAACACAAAAATATTTCCAATTACATTGGCAGCTTGAAAATAACTCAAAATTTTGTATCAAATGGCTGACTTTTCATCCTTCTGGCCTAGCTATTTGCATTTGGAGGATCTAAGCCCATAAAACCAATCAACCAAATTGACCTACATATATAGCTTCACAAGTTGGTGCTTAGTAGATTTTTGGGTGATCTCGTTCCATCCATTCTTTAGCATTAAATCATCTTCAAACAACTGTGAAAAATTACCTCATAAGTCATCAAGAGCATTGTAGTCAATGTTGTACGTACTATACCAATCATTATCAATCTCAACTCCCAATTTTCCAATTTCCAGAACAAGTTATTCAACATCTAGTCAAAGTTTGTTGGTATCTTTAGGATGATACTATGCCCCCTAGACATGAGCAAACTTATATTAATCGACTACTTTTAGATAATCCAACAGTAACTATTATTGATAACTGAGGCTGCCTAAAACCAGTTTCTCTAATAACAAAACACACCTAACTCCGACTTTAGATGGCCGACATGAGATATGAAATTTGAAGAAAATACAGGTATATGAGTTTCACTATAACTATAAATAAAACAACACATAATAAAAATAATCAAGAAGATAAAAGACTGAATATAACAAAAGATGATAAGATTGATTTATTTGCTTGAAATACAATCTTGCAAAGACTAAACAGTAATAGTAATTTACAGACTACCCAATATAATAATAATTATTTTTCCCTATAAATTTAGGGTTCCGGCTACCCTAAGAGCACTTACATCAACTTTTTTTGAGCTTGTTTATGATTGTGTTTGAGAAATAGAGCTTTTAAGTCAAAAAAAGCTTTTGGGCAAATGATGAGTGCCTAAAAGTGCTTATTTGAACCCCTTAATTTATATTTGTTAGGCTCTTAGTATTGTTAATTTCTAATTATTTGTGGTGTTTTTAGTGTTTTNGTCTCTCTCTCTCTCTCTCTCTCTCTCTTCTTCTTTTTTTTTTTTTTTCAAATGGGCTTTTTAAGTGTTAAAAGCATTTTTAGGCCAATCAAACATAATCTCAAACGTGCCCAAATAACCTCTTCGTTTCTCTAAGATATAAAAATCTATAAAAAAAAAAAATCATACAAAGTCATACACAAGAGTTTGCTATTGCTTCTTTAAACGTTGGGTAACATTTTACCTTCCACATCTATTATTTTAATACAAAATATTTCTCATTCATTTATCATCTTTTATTTTTTTTTTTGTCTTTAGTTGGAAATTGTGTCGAAGTTTTACATAAAAAGTGAGGGCAGGTAAATAATTTGTATTTTGTAAAGAAATAATATTTTGATAATATAGAGAAAAATAACATAAGTTATTATATAGTGTATTTTGATTGAAAAGTAAAAAATAATTTTATTTCCTAAATTTAAGCGAGAGAGAGAGAGAGAGAGAGAAAACCCTGTTGTGAGAGCTTTAACCCTTCCCCCCTCCTTCTTTGGGCCGATGTCAAAACCTGCAAATGAAATTAATAGAAACCAATGACAAGAAAAATATTGTTAACGGAATATAGCCCATCAAAAGCGACCAAGTTTTGTTTTAGCATGTCCGTTGAAGTAGAGCGGTCCAAATTCTATTTCCAGCCAACAAATAAAGTAAACCTCAACACAAATAAGAAATAAATAAGGACAGATGGGATCCTATTGTCGTATTCCCCTTGTCGGTTGTATATGTCCACGTGGAACACCATTCACCAAAAATGCATATTGTATGGAAGTTACACACATCATAACTGAATGGATCCATTGTGTATCAAAACCCATCCGTCTCATTTCTTCTTCCAAAAAAAGTCACTCCACCCAATCATAGGCCTTACTCATATCCAATTTAACTACCATAAAACCCTTTTTTGCTCCCATTCTTGTGTGCATTGTGTGGAGAGTTTCATACGCAGCCAATACATTATCAATGATAAGCCTTCCTGATATAAAAGCACTTTGGGTGGGTGAAATAATTGTAGGCAAAATTTTCTTCAACCTATTGGGTAAGACCTTAGAAATTAATTTGTATAAGACATTACACTAATTAATATGCCTAAATTTCGTAACACATGTTGGATTCTTCACCTTAGGAATTAAAGCAATATGCGTCAATTTAATTGAGATGGCATGATACCGGTATTTAGTGTATCCATAACAACCTGACGAACCTCATCTCCCAATGGTTTTGGAAAAAGCCCGCTGAAAAACTATCCGATCCTGGCGCTTTAAGCGGTGCCATTTGATGAAGAGTGTGGTTGACATCCTCCCTAGTAAAAGGCCTCAATAAGTCATCATTCATGAGGCTCAAAACTCTTCCTTCTAGATGCATTAGACACGGTTCCATGTCCCCTATAACACTAGCTAAAAACAAATTAGAGAAATAATTCACAAAAGCCTTCCCTATCTCATCGGGAGACTCCCATACTGTGACGACCCCAATGGGCAAATCAATTAGCTAGCAATTGATCCAATTGCTCGTCTCCTAGCCCTGTCCATTGATCGTACCAAATTTAGTACTTGCAATAGAACGAACTGTGGTTCGTATAGCGTTTGCGCAAATATGTGTTCGTATCCACAGGGACAAGCGTTTTGTTTAAAAACTAATATTATATCTAGACTAACCCTATTTTAACCTAGTTCCAAGTTTTGGTCATTTAATCGAACATAAGACTTGCAAAAATATAAACTATTCTAAAAAGCTTAAACGAATAAAGAAAAGCAACTAAGGTTAAAGACTCAACCTTAGCCAATATTAAAGTGCATGCTTAAACGTAAAACTCACACATTCGTCTATCGATTTCACCCTTAATCATACTCTATCGCTGTTGTGACACTAGTCGAACCTATTTGATGTGTTTACCATTAAAGAGCCACAATGGATATTAATCATCGATAGAATCATCCACTGTATCCATAGATCACAGTGGTTATTTAATCGAGTTTCAATCATCCGTTGTGCCCCAGATTGGAACACAACAAATGTTGGACTTTTGATGCATCACAAACCGCAATCACTCACAACTTATGTCACTTAAATTGAAAATGAAACAAATACGATAAGTAAATGACAGAATGTAATGCGCTTAACGTAAAAGAGTAAAATAAACGCTAAGGGTGAGGCTTCATCTTCAACCTTAGTTGAAGATTTAGCTACCCATAAAAGTAAATGACAATAAAGTAAAGGTAAACATAAAAGATTGAAAGGAATACAAAGTTTGAGGTTTAAAGGGGCAGAGGCAAACCTAAACAGAGGGTTTCTGCTCTCTGGTTGCGCTCCAAAAAATGTGGAATGAAAATTTACACAAGGGGTCTATTTATAGAAAACTAGACTGTTGCTAGGTTAGAGGTCTACGCTCGATCTCAGGCGGTGCACTCGAGCGCATAGATGTATGCGATCGATCGCGGGAGGTACGCTTGATCGCTCGTAACTGCCTTGAAAATTTCACGGCGCAAGGCTGGCAGCAAAGGCGACTAGGGCGACCACGTGAGACGTGGGCTGACAAGGCATGCGCTCGATTGTAGGCCTTGCGCTCGATCACAGTGCGCTCAATCGCTCCTTGTGCGCTCGAGCACAGTGGCAGGGAGATAACTTCACTTCTTTTGCCATTTTTCACCCTTTCAACCGTGGTTTGGATGCAAGGACCTGCAACACCAAAATACACTAAAACAGCACAAAAATGTTAGATATTAACAACGCTAGGAGCTTAACAAATATAAGTTAATGGGAGGTCAAATATACA
This sequence comes from Carpinus fangiana, assembly GCA_006937295.1. Lineage (NCBI taxonomy): Eukaryota > Viridiplantae > Streptophyta > Magnoliopsida > Fagales > Betulaceae > Carpinus > Carpinus fangiana. The sequence continues at coordinate 17,399,688 of CM017327.1, read as the reverse complement.
ATATTTGGCACCAATGATCCATCGCAGAACAAGACTTAGGTATTTCAACATTTTTCATCGTAACAAGAAAGTTGCAGCATAAGACTTTACTAAGACTATGTGAATAAGAGATAATAATTGAAATATCACATAACATGCACTAGAGAAAATATAATATCATTACCATCACATAGATAAACATCTAATGTACTGGTCATTAGACCATCATCAAGTGGGGGATACATACCATAAATAAACATAGCATCATTGTTTTTCAAATGGATCAACATATCACAGTTTAGACTTAAGCTTTAGAAGAGCTAACGAGATCAGAATCTCTATCATATTTGTATGAGCAATGCCTCCATCCTCCCACATGGTCCTAAGCCAAATGGAGTCCATGTCTTAAAAAATGACCAGCATTAGATCTTGCGCAATCACCCAAGTTTGCTCTGACGACATCCTCGTCTAATACAACTAAATCATGCAAGTATTCGTAATGATGGGAAAACATAAATAAAAAGATAAGTTTAAGACTTAGTGATTTTTAACGCAAATGATGACCATGCCAGTTTAGTAATGAACTTAGATGCTTTTATAAAGAAAATGACAGTTCCATCATGATAGTTTATATTATAAGTGATATATATATGATACAAAGTAACAGTCATAGTTCAACAGTATGGTCTACCCGAGATATTACCCCTTCTCAGCAGGGTTGGTGCTGTCTCGAGGGACCTGTAGTACAATGTCGGTACCCCAACCATTGCACGTTACCGTACATAACACTAGTGGTACGACCGAGTCTGACCTCGGGTGGCCCACACTACTAATGATGTTCGTTATGTAGTGATCGCCCGTTAAGGCTGCACCGGCCATGAACAACATTAGATCTAAGGCCCATATAAAACACACATTTGAATATAAAGCTAACATGTATAGTAAGCTCATGGCCATTATACCGCATGTACCGGTGTACCATGTCATACAATACAATTATCTTGTCTATATTTTACATACATATTCTTTATAAGTCTCACTTTATTAATATATTCAGCACAACATTTTTCTCAAAATACCAGAGTTCATGTGCAACATGTACAAACTGTAAAAGTTGTAAAATATGCATGTTTTCTTTGTACACAAAATAGACATGCAGTGCATGGACAAAATTAGCATCGAGCATTATGTGAGTTAAAACTCACCTGGGTCGAAAAGCGTCTCCGAGTAATCCGACTGATCCGAGTTCTCCAAATCGGTGGAAAGCCTCCCATTAGTCCTATTTCTACTAAAATAACTCTAGAGCAAGGAAAGTAGGAGCTATGGGATGACTGGTAAAAATGGAGTTCCCCTGTCACACTTTGACTGTACATCTGGGCTTGGGGCCGTACGTCCATAGTGACACTTCAGGCGTATGTCCGGTCTCGAGATTGTACGTCTGCTCCGAGGTTTTTAGGGTAAACTTCATTTTCTCTCCACTGTCTGCCTATTCTCCGACACCTAGGCCCATAAAAGACTCCCCAAACCCTCTTAACTTAGATTATAGCCTCCATGCAACGTAACAACATTAAGTTAACAAAACGCTAACCTAAACAAGATTTAAAACATAATTAGGCTAACAAATACAACTAGCTACACAAAACAACAATCGAGCAGCATAACGATGTATATAAAAACCTAGGTAACCGAGCGTTACCTCAGTGAAGTGAAACCTCAAGAGTTCCTCCTCCGACAATATCGAAACACTCACGAAACCTCACAAACAATCTTCTGGCAACTTGGGGGCATATGAGAGTGTGAGAAAACTGAAGAGGTAAGGAGGTATTTATAGCTGAGGGGCTCTACCAAATCCTTAAAAAAGTAGCAGATGTCCGCCAACCCTAGCGTATATCCGACACTTTTGCACAGCGGTCCAAAGAGTATTTCGTACGTCTAGGTATTAACCAGGGGGTATTTCAAAAGTAGCGTACATCCAGTGGTTTCACGTATGTCAACTATACTATTTGTAGAGTGTACGTCCGTACTAAAAATAGTAGCGTATGTCCACTTGACCTAGCGTATGTCCGTGCTACAGTCCAAATTGCCCCTTAAGTGGTTTTAGTGACTCAAGCCCAAAATCATCCCCTTAACTATGCTACTTATGCCTAGTTAATAATATGGGTTACTACACATACAAACCCACGCTCATCTTTGATCGTATGAATCTGGTTGGATTTCTTATGTTGCAATTAAATAATTAATGCAATTACCTATGTATAATAAAAGTGGCTAAGCGTGCTATTGAAATTGGCTTAACTTAATATGCGTTTAAATTATATTAGGATCAAGCATACATTTGCAACTTAAATATGTAAAGTGATTAATTAGAATGAGTCTTTAATTATGTTTGTTTGTAAGAAGATTGTGTTGTCTACCTAGTTGTGGGAGAGGTTATGTGAGAGCACACTGGTAGTTATACGTGCAATAGAATTTAGAGTTTGATAGTGTAACCAAGTCTAATGATACTATTAATTGCAGGCATGTAATGTGATATTGGAGGCTTAGGATTGAATATAGTTCTTTGTTAAGTGCTGATCGGTGCCAAATATTGATACTTGACCCCCCTTAACTTATATTTATTAAGCCTTTAGCGTTGTTAATATCTAGCATTTTTGGTTGTTTTAGTGTCTTGTGGTGTTGCAGGTCATTGCATTCAATACACAGCGACAAAGGGTAAAATGGACTTAAAGAGAAGTTTAGAGTTCCTGCCAGTGCGCTCGAGCGCGCTGTGGTCAAACGCAAGGGGCGAGATTGATCGCACTCCACGTAGACTCGCGTCTCGCGCGGTTGCCCTAGCCGACCCTAGCTTCCATCGCTTCCAGCCTTGCGCCATGGCAGTTACATGTGTTCTATCGTGAAGATCACGATCGATCGCATACATCACTGAGATCGAACGCATGGCTTGCGATCGAGCACAACCCTCTTACCTGGCAGCACACTAGTTTTCTATAAATGAGGCACTTGTGTAATTTTCTGAGAGTCCTTTCTTTTGGGCGTGTTTTTAAGAGCTTTTGCCTCTGTTTAGGCTCTGCTCTGCCCATTTTATTGTATAACTTCATTATTTATTTTAATTTAATGCTTTACTTTAAGTTTTGCTTGCTTCCTTTATATATGGGAGGCTAAATCCTCAACTAAGGTTGATGATCTAGCCTTACCATTGATTTTATGCTTATTATTTACATTAAGCTTATTTAAATTCCGTCCTTAATATAGCTTTATCGCTTCTATTTGGTTTAGTGACAAAATCAAGAATGATTGCGTCAAAGTCATTTATTCTTAGTTTTTCGTCCGATAGATACATTTCATCATTCGGTTTACGTTCATTTATCCATTGTAGTTTGTGTTAAATCACATTCACTTTGGATCCTTTGGACCTAAATCGTTTATGGTTTGTCTTTTGTCAAAGGGACGGATTCTTTGAATCCTTCGATAGGCGCAATAGATTAAGTGTTGTTTTAATCGATAGACGTATTATTTTATCTTAGTTTTTTTAATTACCATTCTTGATTTGGTGAGGTGAAATCCTTAATCTTAGTTGTTTAGTTGTTTATTTTACTGCATTAACTTAGTTTACATTTCTGTTGTTACACAAACACCCATTCGGAGCTAGGTTAAAGTAATACTAACCTAGACGTAAAGTTAGTTTGTTTAAACACTCACGGTTCTTTGTGGATTCGATCTCGATACTTGCGCAAACGCTATACGAATCACGGTTCGTGCAATTGCGAGTACCAAATTTTGTACACTAAATTTTGGCACCGTTGTCGGGGAACCGTTTGAGTTGTTGAAATTAACTTTGCTTTTAGATTAGTGTTATTTTTTTTACTTGTTTTTATTTTCAGCAATTTCAATACTGTTCTTAGTTTATTTTCGTGTTTTAGTTTATTTTTGTTAATTTTTAGCTTAGTGTTTGGTTCTGTTTTTAGTTTCTGGAAAATCAGGCACTGATAGTGCGATCGATCGCACCTTTTGCGATCGAACGCACTTGAGCCTATTCCTTAACGTTCGTGTACCTGCGAATGCTCGCTATGTAGCTGCGTACGAGCGTGCATCACTGACAAAAAGCAGTGCAGTGTTACGTTCGATTGTACCTCAGTTGTGATCGAACGCACTCGCAAAGCCTGCTACATAGTTGCTTGTATGCGATCGATCCTACTGCCTGCACTCGAGCGCACCTCTTGTGACGTCCCACATTGCTTGGGTATGGAGATGGGGATGTACTTATATGTATACTTACACCCCTAATGATAACGACGCGTTTTAAAACCGTGATGGTAATGATCCCATCAGAACTCCACAGTTAAGCGTGCTTCTGCGAGAGTAGTACCAGGATGGGTGACCTCTTGGGAAGTCTGGTTTAGGGGAGCCAAAAGCGGACAATATTGTATGTCATTGGGGTGGGATGTTACAAATGGTATCAGAGCCATTGCCCAGCCTAAGATGTGGGGGAGCGTGCACAAGCCCATGAAGGTCGCTAGCGGACGCTCGCTGGGACTGATGCCAAGAGTGGGCTAATCCCATGAGGCCGCCAGCGAGGACGCTGGATCTTAAGAGGGGGTAATTGTGACGTTCCACATGGCCTGGGTATGGAGATGGGGATGTACTTATATGTATACTTACACCCCTAATGACAACAACGCGTTTTAAAGCCGTGATGGTAATGATCCCATCAGAACTCCGTAGTTAAGTGTGGTTCTGCGAGAGTAGTACCAAGATGGGTGACCTCCTGGGAAGTCTGGTTTAGGAGAGCCAAAAGCGGACAATATTGTGTGTCATTGGGGTGGGATGTTACACCTCTCCTGACTGCATCAACATACCCGAGGTAGTATGTTCAGTTTTAGTTTCTTTTTGCTTTAGTTAATTGTTAGATTAGTTTTAATTGTTTAAACTGCCTATTTTGAGTATGTTCTCTACTGTTGATAGTTGTGCTTAGTTTATTTTTGTTTTTAATTGTTTATATTATTTGCATGTGTTTTGGTTAGTCGTTTGGTTAGTTAAATTGTTGGTGTTTGAATTGTTATATTTCGTTTCTGTTTAATTGTCTTAGCTATTTTTTTTTAATTTCCTGTTTCTGTTATTGTTTCTGTATTATCTGCATATGTTAATATTTGTTTAAGATTGTTTAGTTTTTATTCACATGTTGTTTATAGTTTATAGTTAATTTAGTGTTTTGTTTCCTGATTGCATATCTAATTCTGTTTTTGCTGTTTTCTTAGTCCCTGTTTTTGCTGTTTTTATTCATTATTGCTTACTTAGTTTATTGCTTTAATTTCTTACTTATTGTATGCATGGTCGGCGATCCTTGAATTTAGAGTTAACACCTTTAGACCCCGACTTAGAAAGGAATCTTCGGAGATCCCTTAGAGCACGTGTTGAGATGGAGGAGAATCAAAGAAATGAGGAGCAAAAGGAATACCAAGATGCAAGAGCTGGGAATGGGGAGCAAAGAAGAGCTTATGATGTGGATTTCACAACGTCATTATGGGAACTGTTTGCACCAGTTGCGACTAGTTCCCATTCGTGCATTGTGTTGCCACTGACTAATGCAACCCACTATGATCTAAAGCCACATGTCATTCAAATGTTACCATCTTTTTACGGCTTAGATTATGAAAACCCATTTTCCCATGTCAAGAAATTCAAAAATATATGTGCCACCACCAAATTCCAAAATTTCTCTGAGGAAGTTGTCCACCTCAGACTTTTTCCGTTCTCTCTTCATGATATAGCTATGGAGTGGTTGGATTCCAACGCTCTTGGATCTATTACATCCTAGGAAGAATTGTTGAAGCAATTCTACAACAAGTTTTTCCCAATGACCCGAGTAAATGAAGCAAGAAAGGAGATCAGTTCCTTTACTCAGGACGAGGACGAAAAATTCTCTGAGTGTTGGGGGTGGTTCAAAGATTTGCTCATCAAATGCCCTCCTCATAGGTATGAAAAGTGGCGACTCATCCAATTCTTCTACCAAGGGCTGTCTCAGCCCAACCGTAGCATGATAGAGTCGATGAATGGATGAGCATTTTTGAATCTGACTGGTGATTTAGCTTATAAAGCTTTGGATAAATTATCCAACAACTCACAACAGTGGGATTTTATGAGTTGTCGTGACAAATCAGCCCGAAACCCCAAGAAAGGAGGCATCCATGAATTAAAAGGTGAAGTAGAGTTGAATTTGAGGATGAATGCGATTGTGAAGAGACTTGATGCTCTGAGTTTAGCAAAGCCCATAGCTGCTACAAATACTTTCCCTGTCAAGAGTTGTTCTGTCTGTGCTAGTCTCTTGCACTAAGCATAGAATTGTCCATCAATGACAGTATTTTCTGAGATGGAACAAGTGAATGCTTTAAACAATTTTCAAAAGCAGTCAAGTGGCCCATATTCCGAGTCTTACAATCTAGGGTGGAGGAACCACCCTAATTTCTCCTGGAAGTAGAATTAGCCCACGAATCAAGGAGGAGCTCCACAAGCTCAAAATCATTATCCTTCTGAATTTCCTCCTACATATCAAAATCATGGACGCTCGGCTCAGCCAACGTCATCTTCTTATCAAGCCCTAACGTCATCAACACAGTCATTAGAAGAGACAATGAGGGAATGATCGGTGCCAAATATTGTATATTTGACCCTCTTAACTTATATTTACTAAGCCTTTAGCACTGTTAATATCTAACATTTTTTTAGTTGTTTTTAGTGTTTTATGGTGTGCAGGTCATTGCATCAACACATGGCTACCAAAGGTAAAATGGACTTGAAGAGATGTCATGGAGTTCCTGCCAGTGCGCTCGAACGCAGTTGGTGCGATTGAGCGCAACTGCGGTCGAACGCAAGGAGCAGGTTTGAATGCAGGTCCAGTCAGCCCGCGTCTCACGCTGTTGCCCTAGCCCGCCCTACGATTCCATCGCTTCCAGCCTGGCGCCATGACAGTTATTTGCTTTCGATCACAGGGTGTACGATCGAATGCATGCATCAGTGCGATCGAACGCATGGCCTGCGTTCGAACGCAGCCCTATGACCTGATAGCACACTAGTTTTCTATAAATAGGCCCCTTAGTGTATTTTGACCGAAGTTCTTATTTTTTGGCGCGTTTTTAAGAGCATTTGCCATTGTTTAGGCCCTGCTCTGCCCATTTATTTGTAGCACTTCTTTATTAATTTATTTTAATGCTTTCTTTTAAGTTTCCTTTACTTTCTTTACACATGGGTAGCTAAATCTTCAACTAAGGTTGAAGATGAAGCCTCACCCTTAGCACTTCTTTGAGCTTTTACGTTTAACGCTTTACATTCCGTCATTTACAGTTCATGCTTGTTTCATTTCAATTTATGTGACAAAGTTGTTGTGATCGTTGTTGCAATGCATCGGAAGTCCAACCCTTATTGTGTTCCAAGCCGGGTGCACAATGGATGAGTGAAAATCAATTAAATATCCACTGTGATCCATGGATACAGTGGATGATTCTATTGAGAATTACTATCCATTGTAACTCCTTAACGGTAAACACATCAAGCGATTCGACTAGTATCAAAACGGCGATAGAATATGATTAAAGGTCAAATCGATAGACGGATGTATGGGTTTTACGTTTAAGCAAGAACCATTTTATATTGGGTGAGTTTGAGTCTTTAACCTTAGTTATTTTTCTTCATTCATTTATGTTTTTAGAATAGTTTTTATATTTGCAAGTTTTGTGTTCGATAAAACAACCATTTTCGGAGCTAGGTTAAAATAGGGTTAATCTAGTTTTAATATTAGCTTTAAAACAAAACGCCTTTCCCTGTGGTTCGATCCCGCATTTCACAATGCTACACGATCAACGACTCGTGCTATTGCGAATGCAATCAAATTTGCATAACATGGAATTCATGAAAATGACTAGTCAATCAATCGATGACGTAAGAAACTCCACCATGGTGAACACCCAAGCAATCTTCAAGTTGGAGATACAAGTGAGATAGTTGGCAAATCACCTAGGTGAGAGAGACAAGGGAAAGCTCCCCAGCCAACCAGTGAACAATCCTAAGGCGTGCACTATCGAAAATTCTTCAACTCAAGAGCATGCACATGCGATTGTCACACTGAGGTCAGGGAGACAAGTGGACAATCATGTGGTTGAACCAGAAGCAGATCAAGAAGCAGTGCCAACAACAGACCTTGCCAGGCAAGAGATGAAAGAAAGTGACAACAAAGAGGAGAGAGATGCTGAGACATCTATAGTCACTCCCATTGAGAAAGACCTTCCGATGTCATTTATCCTAAAGCTCCCTATCCTGAGAGACTGAAAGCGCCAAAGAAGAATGCGCAATTTGCTGAAATTTTAGAGGTGTTTAAGTAAGTTCAGACAAACATCCCGTTCTTGGATGCAATTCAGCAAGTGCCATCATATGTAAAGTTCTTGAAGGATTTGATCACAATTAAGAGAAAAACAAATGTCCCAAAGAAAGCTTATTTGACTGAGCAAGTGAGCTTCATCCTCCAGTGCAAGTTGCCAATCAAGTATAAGGACCCAGGGTGTCCGACCATTGCTTGCATGATAGGAGTGAGTCAAATCAATAGGGCATTGTTGGACTTGGGAGTAAGTGTGAATTTCCTTCCCTATTCAGTGTATTTACAGTTGGGACTGGGAGAATTGAAGCCTACCACAGTAACACTCCAATTGGTTGATAGGTCAATGAAGAGACCATGAGGAATAATTGAGGATGTGTTGATAAAGGTTGATAAATTTTATTTCCTTGTGGACTTCATAGTGATATACACGGAGCTGGTGTATGATGCGGTGAATCAAATTCCAGTGATTTTAGGGTGACTTTTCTTAGCTACAGCTAACGCCCTAATCAACTGTAGGATGGGAGTGATGAAGATCTCATTTGGGAATATAACAGTGGAACTCAATATTTCTAACATCAATACCCAACCACTCGATTATGATGAGATCTGTCCTGTGTGCTTAATTGAAGAAATCATTGATGACTTTGATTTAGAGGACCCTGAGATTGAGTGCTTTACTTAGGATCAAGATGACCTGGATTTTGGCAGGCTGATTGGGTAAGAGAATGATTTGTATGAGCCCAGCCTGGAGGATTGGTGTACCAAGAATAAGTACTCGCCAATTACACGAATCGTTTGCAATAAAGTCCCACAGAGAATCGTGTTTGTGTGAATTAATTTTATGCCTAAACTAATATTACCTTAACCTAGTCCCAAAATCAAACAGGTAACGTGCATTAAATAAAAACTAAATTAAATGCTTAAAAATAAAGAAATAAAAATACTAAGGCCTAGAATCCACCTCACCATATTAAATACATAATATCATGCTTAGTCATACATAAAAAACAATTACGCTATTAGGTGTATTCTATTGACTATTAATTAGTGCATACATCCGTCTATCGATTAAGCACTAATGCATGTCCTATTGTTATTACAAAATCTTGTCGAACTAATCGATATAAACACTGTTTTAAGAGGTCACAACGGATATTGGTCTGAAGACGAATCATCCGATGTATCTCCGGTTGCAATGACTGTTGACGTTTAACGATTCATAAACAACAATCAACGAAATTTTGTCACGAAATTGAATTGAAACGAACAAGAAAAACAGTAAACGACGAATATAGTATTAAACTAAGCATAAAAGTATGTAGATAAAAACATTGTGAGGCTTCATCTTCAACCTTAGTTGAAGATTTAGCCTTTCATGGAAACAAGAGACTAAAATAAAACAAATGAAAACATTAAATGATAAAATGACGTTTAAAGGGTTTTACAGTGATGAACAGTGAGGACTTAGGCCACTGAGGGCACCTCAAAGCGTTTCCAAACGTGAGAAAAAATGAATTGCACAAAGTCCTATTTATAGACAAAATTAAGTGTGCTGCCAAGTCAGGGGTGCGCTCGATCGCAGGTAGTGCACTTGAGCGCAAACGCATTTACCCTAGATCATAGGCAAGGCGCTCGATCACAGAGCCGTGTGTTCCTATATGTGCTCGATCGTAAGCATGACGCTCGATCACAGTGCGATCGATCTCGAAATATGTGATCGATTGCAAATAACTGCTCTGAAATCCCACGGCGCAAGTGTTGAACCGATGGAGCATAGGGCAGGCTAGGGAAATGCGGGGATTATGGCTGACATGGTGTGCGCTCGATCGTGACTTATGCGTTTGATCGCAGTGCGCTCGAGCGCACTGGCAGGGGCCAGGATTCCAACATTGCTTAAATTCTCCCCTTTTAGCCACAATTTGCACCAAGGACCTACAACATACTAAAACACTAAAACAATGTAAAACATTAGATATTAACAAACATAAGTTAAGGGGGGTCCAATATACAATATTTGACATCGATCAAGGATCATGACATGGAGTGCTTTGCACCATCTGGAGGTCAGTTTGATTTGAGTGAGCCACTTCAGCATGATGAGCCGATGTATGAGCTTAGTTTAGAGGACCCGAGGTTTGAATGTTTCGCTCAGGATGGAGGAAACATAGATTTGTGTAGGTTACTTGAGCCAACTAGGCAACTAGTTGAGCCAAGATTGGAGGACATTGAGCTTGAGAGTTTTGCTCATTTGGGAGATGCACAGTACTTTGATGAGGTAGTTGAGCTATTTACATTCCTTTTCGATCCCATGTCTGAGTTACAACCAGAGTTTGGGGAATCCATGGAGTTATCTTTCTCCACTGCTTATTTGTCAGCATTTGAGCCACCCGATTTTATTATTGAGAGCAAATGGATTGCACCCATTTCTAGGTGGCCAAGGTGGTCGAGATTGACTCTGGGAAGGAATGATCATTTTCCTCCCTCATTCTATGATCATCTGATGATAGGGCTAGTTGGATGTTTCTTTTTTATTATTGATTATCCCAGCGCCATTACCCGTTTGACCCTGGCAAGATAGTGCATACCATTCTCGGTACTGCAGTTGATGTGTCTACCTAGTGTCATAGGTAGTTTGGTCCGTATCACGAGTCTGGTTGAAGATGTTAAACTTAACTTAGCGCTTGTGGGAGGCACTCCTCATTATGTTTCTTGTTTTATTTTTAGCATTTGTGTCTACCAGTCAAATTTGGGGGAGCATTCTTTTATGCTACACCTGAATTGACCTGTTCCCTAGGTTTTGTAAATTCGGTCACATTGTGGGCAATGTGACATTTTAAGTTTGGCGGTGGGGTAGATTTGTGTGTGTAAATATTTTTGCTTAATTTTTTTTCTTACTTTGCACTGTGCGATCGACCGTACCCTGTACGTTCGATCGCAGACACGGGCATGTGTTCGAACTCACTTGCGTTTGTTCGAGCGCAGAGGTCCACAACACACACCCACACCCACTCAGCATGAATGCGATCAAACGCACATACGTATGATCGATCGCATGCGCTCTGAGCCTTCACGTGAACTCTTTTTAGGTCACCTTCCCCTTCTCCCCTTCATTTTCTCCACTGCGCCGTACACCATTACCCTCATTTCCTCTCATTATTACACAACACCATAACCCCAAACCTCCACCAAACCACCAACTCTTCACCTCCAGCCATCCACCGTACCACCACACCGCCGACCCTTCCCATCATTCCCATTTCCACATTTCTCCATTTTTCCACTTTCTCTCACAAACCCATTCTTCCCCAAATTCCATCATTTTTGTCCCGATTTTGAACTTTCATGGGCACAAATCCACCCACAGATTGTGCCCCTTTGTTTCTGTGTTGGTATTTTCATTTTTGTAGGGGCTTGGGTTAGGATTTAAAGTGGGTTTTTCAAACCCTTGTTTTGAGACTTCCCCACCACGTGTTCAATGAAAATCTCCAAAGAGCTCCAACATGCCTAGAGGGCAAGGTTCGACTTCTTGGTCCTCTGGGACCCAAGCCATGGTAGCCAAGCCCCCTTTTGAGAGTCGAAAGCTCATCCTGGAGACCACATTTGCCATCAAAGAAGATTTCTCCAAGGATGATGCAACAAAGTGGGTAGTTCAAGAGCTTAAACGCCGAGGTTTGAAGTGGCTGTTCAAACCGGTCGCCTCCACTGCGTACGAACGTCTGGACCGAACTTTTTATGAGAATCTGAAGTATGACTGCAATCAACTAGATGTCCTTGTCTCTTCCATCGATGATAGAGACGTCGAGGTGACCATAGCCGACATAGGGGCTATCTTGAAATGCCACCATGAGCCACATGAAGCGGACGAGCCGTGGATTGTTTGCCCTTCCATGCTCACTATTGAGGATATTGTTTTCGACATGTGTGAGGGGCAATATGTAGACAGGCACAAGAACGCCGCCAGCAAGGTGAAGATACCTCCCAAGCTCTGGTTTGTGGACGTTGTGCTTCAGAAGAACGTGTGTCCCTTGGGACACAAGACACAAAGGTAGGACATGTTTCTTAGTGCCCTATATGCGTTCCATAGAGGCTTTTGGTGCTCCATTCCTAAGATCATATGAAGGCAAATATATAAATTATGGGAGGGTGTACACCACCGAGTTGCCGAGCCTACCAGAACTTGGGGTTTGCCTTTCCCTTTTCTCATCACTCATATGCTTCAAAAGAAGGGGATTAAAGGCAATGCGATGGACGAGCCAATCATTGCGCATCCACGGTTCGGGCGAATCCAGTGGAACCAAAGTTGTTCCCACATGCCCCGTGCAGCACTAGAGCCAGAGATGATGGACATGGATGAGCCAGCAGCACCAAAGCCAGTACAACCAGCACCAGAGCCTGTAGAGCCACCAGTTCAACAAGTGGCAAAGCCAGACAGAGCTGATGATGAAGAAGAAGATTATGAGGAGACGATCACCCTCAGAGCTGTAGATTTCTATGCCTTGCAGGACACCCTGGATGACATGCGATTTCAGATTGCTGAGATACAGAGACATGCACGCCAGGATAGGCTTGAGACCTAGGACATGCTGCAGGCCATTTTAGACAGGCTGCCACTAGCTTCAGGTGCTTCTTCAGCACCTCCTCCATGATGTATCGAGTATTTTTACACCCTTTGCATTACTTTTGTATTTTCTATATCCGCACACTGTGGACAGTGCGAATTTTGAGTTTGGGGGTATTATTTTTGCACATTTTGTTTTTAATTATGCAATTTATTTTAATTATGGTTTTATTTTCTTTTGTGAGCTTAATTTGATGAACATATGATCACTTTGATTTAGAGAATTTAAATTGTGTTACTTTCTTTGGCAGTATGAGATATTATAGTTCAATTTGATTTTCATGAGCACATTGGCACGTAAATTGTGGGGTATGAATTCTGAGTTAGTCATGTTAGTTTTGTAAGCTTGAATGCAGTTGGATAACCCATTGGAAAAATAACCTTTATTTTTGTTAAAAAAAAAATAAAAATGAAATGATGATCATTTTGAGCTTTTCACCTAGTAACCGGATCTCTTGCCTCATTAAGCATTGAGCTTTTGCGTAAAAAGTTGAGAAGTTAGACTTGGTTAGCGAAGCTTTATAGCCTTTTTTACTCGAGTTAGTAGGTCCTTAGGGGTGTTTTTACACCTAATGCCCTAAAACCTTTTGGTTTGGGAGTTATTGACTTAACGCTTGTTACATGGGTCAATTAGAAAGCTTAAGGGAGCTAAGCAAATAATAATAATAAACCTTGTTTATTGTGTTCAATGGATAGTCTAATGAATTTTGAGTGTCGAAGCATGCATGATTAAAACTAGTTTTGAAATCCCATAATTATGTGCTTAATTCACTTTCACTAGAATTGAATTGTGTGATGTCTCATAATGCCATGTTTGTAGCTTGATTTATGATTTCCTGAAAAATTGTGAAGATGATGTTTGTTTGGTTAAGCTTGCTCATGAATAAGAACCATGATTGTTATATTGTTGCATTGTTGAGAATAAAATGATTGTACAATGTTTGCGGGTATCATTCCTGAAAAACCCTCACGAGACTTCACTCGTCCTCTAGGGAATCCCTAGGGGTTTAAAAGGCTTGTTGCATATGCTCAATGCAATCGTTCTCCCATGAAAGTGGACCTATGCTTTTATTGTGTTTTTAAATTTTGTTTTGCTAAGGGACTAGCAAAATGTAAGTTTGGGGGTATTTGATCGATGCCAAATATTGATACTTGAGCCCCCTTAACTTATTTGTTAAGCCTTTAGCGTTGTTAATATCTAACATTTTTGGTTGTTTTAGTGTATGGTGGTGTTGCAGGTCATTGCATTCAATACATGGCAATAAAGGGCAAAATGGACTTAAAGAGAAGTTTGGAGTTCCTGCCAGTGCACTCGAGTGCACTGGGTGCGATCGAGCGCACTGCGGTCGAACGCAAGGGGCAAGATCGATCGCACTCCACGTAGACCTGCGTCTCGGGTGGTTGCCCTAACCGGCCCTAGCTTCCATCTCTTCCAGCCTTGCGCCGTGGCAGTTACGTGCGTTCGATCGCGAAGATCAATATTGATCGCATACATCCATGCAATCGAACGCATGGCCTATGATCGAGCACAACCCTCTGACCTGGCAGCACACTAGTTTTCTATAAATAAGGCACTTGTGTAATTTTCCGAGAGTCTTTTCTTTTGGGCACATTTTTAAGAGCTTTTGCCTCTGTTTAGGCTCTGCTCTGCCTATTTGATTGTATAACTTTATTATTTATTTTAATTTAATGCTTTACTTTAAGTTTTGCTTGCTTCCTTTATACATGGGAGGCTAAATCCTCAACTAAGGTTGAGGATGTAGCCTCACCAATGATTTTATGCTTGTTATTTACATTAAGCTTATTTAAATTCCATCCTTGATATAGCTTTATCGTTTCTACTTGGTTTAGTGACAAAATCAAGTATGATTGTGTCGAAGTCATTTATTCTTAGTTTTTCGTCCGATGGATATATTCCATCCTTCGGTTTACATTCATTTATCCATTGTAGTTTGTGTTAAATCACATTCACTTTGGATCCTTTGGACCTAAATCGTTTATGGTTTGTCTTTTGTCAAAGGGATGGATTCTTTGAATCCTTCGATAGGTGCAATAGATTAAGTGTTGTTTTAATCGATAGACGGATTATTTTAGCTTAGTGTTTTTAATTAGCATTCTTGATTTGGCGAGGTGAAATCCTTAATTTTAGCAGTTTAGTTGTTTATTTTATTGCATTAACTTAGTTTACATTTTTGTTGTTACACAAACACCCACTCAGAGCTAGGTTAAAGTAATACTAACCTAGCGTAAAGTTAATTTGTTTAAACACTCACGGTTCTCTGTGGATTCGATCTCGGTACTTGCGCAAACGCTATATGAATTACGGTTTGTACAATTGCGAGTACCAAATTTGGTACACCAAGTGCTAAAATATTCATATTTTAAGGCCTTAATTTACATTTGTTAATTTCCTAGTCTTGTTATCTTGAGCAATTTTACTTCTTTTTTTTTTTTGTGTGTTTTTTATGTTTTTACAAGTTTTTGAAGAAAATGAATCAATTTCGGAAATTGAAGCATAAAAGGGCAACTTTGGGCATTCAGCATTCTGTTATTGCGATCGAGCACATAGGACTTGCAATTGAGCGCATAAGCAATCGAGCGCCCATGTAACTCCCACAAAATTAGCCTCGGCTAATCCGGTGGAGTCACTGGCAATTTACCCATTTAAGCTAACTTGTGACCAAATGAGAAATGACCTTATAAAACTGTCAGAGTAAATGCAAGGGAAGGTGAATAAATCTAAGTCACTATAATTCATCAAGTAAAAACATTGAGCTACTAAATAGAAAAGACAAATCTGTAATTATAAGCATAACCAGTGAAGTAGTAGCATCTCTTACCACTTCTAGAGTGATAAATCAGATTACCTAGAGAATAATAACCACGTAAGTCTAACGACTTAGTAAGTAAACCTCATAACTTAGGTATGACATGAGTCCAATTAATGAAAGTAAACGTGTAATTTGAGTAATAATAAAAAAAGAAGGCATTACCTCCGTTGACACATCATTTAACAGGTTTTAGGGTTTTTAAAGCTTATGGTGTAGAATCGGTGATAATTACCTAATTGTTTTAATGCAGGAAAAGGCTAATGCATTATAAGTCATAACTCCCATATATGGTCTACCCGAGATATTACCCATTCTCAGCACGGTTGGTGCTGTCCTGAGAGACCTATAATACAATGCCAGTGCCCCAACCTTTGCACAACATACCGTACATAACATTAGTGGCACGATCGAGTCTAACCTCGAGTGGCCCACACCAACTAATGGTGCCCGTCCTATAATGACCGAACCATTGGGAATGGTTGTACCAGGGTCACGAAACCAATGGATCCAAAGCCTTGTATAACACATACATTTGACCATAATATGCAGTCTATATAGTAAGCCCATGGCTGTTTATACCGCACGTACCGGCGTACTATGTCTTACGATGCATCTTAACAGTTAATTAATAACAAAGTTACCAAGTAATTATAAGAAGTAGGCATGCTTATATCATACTCGTGGTCAGTCTACTGACATATCCCGAAGCTAAGTCCTATCATAACGGATACATGATACCGTCATTTTAGGCCCTATTTATCCTAAAAATATAACTAGGCTAAAGCATACATGTGTGAAACTCAAAACTAGTGCTCTGCCCATTGACTGTATGTTCGGCCTCGATGGCGTACATCTGCTCAGTATGTTAAGCACACCGTTTTAATATTCGAACAGTGTATGGTTCCTATAGCACTTCTAGACCTCTAAACCTCCTCTAAGCTAATAAAAGAGCACATACAACGTAATAAATCACAACACAATAGGATTTTGATAAAGTCCTTCGAAAACATTATCATTTTTAAGGAGAAACTTGATGAACACTTTGGGAAACTCAACAAGGCATAAACCAAGACTACAAAGTATTAAAGACAAGGGAAACAAGGATTACCCCGAAAATGAGCATGGACATGGTCTCCCTTCCTTGGAAACTCCTCTTTAAAGCATTATTTCTCACCAAATTCTCTCTTAAAACATGGAAAGGGGTTCTGGCAACCTAGGGGCACACCAGAGGGCGAAAATGGGTGTGAGAAATGAGAGGTGGGGGTGGATATTTATAGGAAAAGTTCACCACCAACTCTCTGTCAGACCAGCGGACGTTCGGTAACCCTAGCGTACGTCCAGTGGTTCTTACACAGTGGTCCAAAGGGTGTCTCGTACGTCCAGGTATTACCCAAAAGGGTATTCAAAAAGTAGCGTACATCCAGTGGTCCAACGTACGTCCACTTGTATGGTTTGTAGGGCGTACGTCCAGTGGTCCCCCCACGTATGTCTATAGTATAGACAACAGCGTACGTTCACCAAACCTAGCGTACGTCCGCCTCATGAGGGTTAGTGTTTGGCTTCTATTTTTTAAGGGTTCAAAGTGTGATTAGGTTAACGCTAAGGATTTTGGGTCTTGTCTAAGCAGCTTTATAGAAGGCCTTGTTAAACGCTCTTAATGGGCAAAGTTTTGTTTAGTAAAAAGGTTTGTTTTTATTAGGGTATTACAGCCTAAGTCAAAGGACGATCACAATATGCACTTGTGCGCAAGAAGAGGCTGGCTCAAGCGCATAAGCACTCGAGCACCTAACAGAGGATCGATCGCAAGTGTGCGATCGAGTGCACTCATGTACAGGAAGATAGTATGGCGGCTGACCTTGTTTTGGAAAGAGCCTTTAGGTTAAGTTTACAATATCTAGGGTTTAATATTTAGACCACATTTGGCCCATAATTGAGTTTACAATATTAGGAAATTCATTTCTAATATTGTAATTTAGAAATGCAAACTCTTTACTAGGATAGATTGAAGCCCTAATTGTGTTTCTTTAATATTTCAATATTGACGCCTGTGTGATGAACATATTGTGATGCTTAATTTGATTTATTCTTGTTTAATCGAATTCCTTATATGAATGTGTCTGGCCAACATGTGCATGTAGTATGGATTAGCTATTTAAGTCAATTTGGATGATCAAGTCTTGGGCTTAATAGAGTAACAAAAGAATATCCTCACGGGTTCTTGGGTTAATCAACATGGGGAACCGGGAGTAGACTCCCATGCCCTAGGCCTCATGTGTTTGTCGATTTTCACAGTTTTATGCTTTCTTAAAGAACAACTTAGTAGACACCCATGCTAAATGCTTTAAGAAATAAAAGAATTAGAGTAGACACCCATGCCTAATTCGTTGCTTAGAGAAATCTATAACCTAAAGAGTAGACACCCATGCCCTTAAGTTGGCAAACTTTAAGTGTTCATAATATGATTGGAGCATTAGCATATTATTATATTAATTAAGCATGATTAGTGGTGGATATCAAAGCTCTACCTTTTTATTTTTATTAAATCAAAAATCAATCTTTGTTTTGTTTTAATTACAAAGTTAATTATAATCAAAATTTACCAATCATTGTGGGAATGATCTCCTATTTGCACATTATACTACTGTTTTGATTTTGTACACTTACGAGTTAAAACGTACATTTATTTGCCTATTAATTTATGTGGATATTTGCACAACATCCTCCAATCTGTAGTATGGGTAATTGAATCAATGGAGCATTTTGAAAAAATTGCTTCAGTCGTGGGTCACTTGTTGTCTACTAGAAGTAAGTATTTTACTTACTGGGAAAAGGTTTTTTGCTTTAATGTTTTAAAATGTGTTTAAGGAAAAATAAAGCATGTTTTTGTGATACTTTAATGATCTAATGATGTTTCATGAGATGTTTTGACAAATGTTTGATAAAAGGTTTCTATGAGCTTTTAAGGGTTTACAAGTTAATATAATGATTATGTTGTTATGAGTATTTTTATTTTTTATTTTTTATGGTTTGCATGATTTATGACATGGTTCTATGATTTTATGATAAGATTTATGATAGCATTTGAGTCCAAGGATTTATTGACATAAGCATGAACATAGCATATACAATGAAATGAAATGAGAACAGCATGAAGACACGAACATGAGTACAATGATGAAACACAACGAAAAAGATAAACGTGAATGATGTGACGATGTATGAAAATGATGATAAAGGCACAGTAACCCAACCTTACTCTGTAGATAGCTCAGATAGCAGCAAGCAAAGTAAGGTCAGAGACAAATGTTGATAAAGGAAAGTTAATTAGTCTTGCCTTTGTAGATTGCACAAGTAGCGGCAAGCAACGTAAGAATGATCCTTGTTTTTTAAATGGTACAAGTAGTGGCAAGCAAAACAAGGATTGGCCTTACTCTACAGATGGCACAAATAGCGGCAAGTAGAGTAAGGACAAGGACAAACGATGATAAAGAAAATGTAACTGGTCTTGCTTTGTAAATGAAACAAGTAGCGGCAAACAAAGCAAGAATGGTCTTTGTTTTATAGATGGCATAAATAGCGGCAAGCAAAACAAAGACTAACCTTACTCTGTAGATGGCATAAGTAGCAACAAGCAAAGTAAGAATATGGACATATGATACACAGAGAAACAAGAATGACAATGATGAGCATGAGCATGCATAGCATATGAATTTTATGATGATGATGATATATGATGTATTCATATGATGATTTTTATGCTAGATGTATTAGTATTCATATGAGACGAGAGATGAAACCGTACGTATGTATATCGTTATGGATAGATGATGCATGATGACTTTCCATATGTTTAACTGCTTAGCTATTCTTATGAACTTGTGTTCACCCGAAATAGTGAATACACGTCTATAGGTGTAACTAAACTATGTATTATATAAGTACGTATGATCTAGATGGGATTGGTTGGCTTATTTTGGGAAAATTAGTAAGTTCTATATTGCTGAACATCTCTATTTTATGGAGACGACGGGCTCATAAATCTGTCTGCATCATGGGTGGTGGTAATTCTTGTGGTGCAGACGATGTTATTGATACAGGTACAGGGATCATAGATGATGACCTAGTGGCTATGTATATGGGTTACCATGATGTTAGAGGCCTAGATGCGTTGGATGTTTATTTTATTAGACTAATTGTTTGTCCTCTTTTGTAGAGCATTTATGTATATGCTTAGACATTGGTATTTTGTATATGACTTGTGTTACCTATGACACTTTTGTACAACTATTCTTTTATATATAAAACTTTATTCACATAGATGTACTTGTCAGCTTAAATGTGTCATGTATGTCTAATACTATTTACATTCCACTGCAAAAATTTGAACTTTGATGAATCATTGATGATGCATGTAGCTCTGCATGGCATATGATATTGTCAATCAGGTTAATACATGGGTTTATGGCATACTACAGTGTCGACATGCCACTGACAATCCACTTTGTTGTGTGTTATCAGTTTTTAAAAGAAAAATTTTTTGTCATGTTTTTATCAAGTGAGTCGTCACAAGTGGTATTTAGAGGGAGAGGCGTGCCTTGGTTTGAAAAAGTGGATAATGAGTTAAAATTGCTTTTTAAATTGCTATTGAATGTTTGGTGTTATGTGCAAACGTTGGTGTACTATTACAATGTGGTTGTAAGGATGCAGGTTGAATGTTTGGTCAATGCCCAATGATTTTCAATTTGGTCAACGGACTTTTGGAGTGGTCCCTAGGCAAATGTTCACACTAAAGGTTGAGCTCGAACGTTCGGTGGTCCCGTAGTGGATGTTCAGTCAAAACCTGAAATTGGGCTTTTGAGTTGTTTATCAAATAAAGGTTTTCTCCAAAAAGAGGACTTTTATGGTTATAATTAACGCTCTTTAAAATTAATGGGGCGTTATTGATTTAAAATAAGCAGTTGTTTTTAATAAATTCTCTTTTTAAGGTTTTTTTGATAATTTGGGACATTGCAGTTTCGTCGTGACACCTTTGCAATCGTTTTGACGAAATCCTAGATTCTCAGATCGTTATCATCTCATCATCATCAGATTTTCATTATCATTTCGTCTTGACNCCCCCCCCCCCCCCCCCCCGCCCTCCGCGGCAACTGCATAGTATTGTTGCATTTATTACACTGTTCATTGGGAAGATATATATATAGAGAGAATTGGAGGTTCCCTCTCAAGCCAAGCAAGATAGTGGTATTCTGCACCCCCCCCAACTGAGTAGTATTGTTGCATTTATTACACTGTTCATTGGGAAGATATATATAGAGAATTGGAGGTTCCCTCTCAAGCCAATCAAGATAGTGGTATTCTGCCTAGATTGGTTTCTAGATGTATTCTTGTTTCATTTGTTTTTACCTAGAGTGATTCTAGAGGTGATTCTTACTTTATTAATTGTTTTGTTCGTAGTGGGTATATTTCAAGAGAATATGTATTAAGCAGTTGCTGCCTTCCTTCCTTAAAGTCTGAATGTGTTCTTGTTGTGTTCACTGAGTGTTAACATCTTCACAAGTCAGCTGGAGGACCGATAAGGAAATTGGCTAAGTGAAAATTGTCAAGCTTGGAGGCGTCCCGCCAGAATGACGATGATGACCCACTTGGCAAAGAGGGTGGGCTCTGGAGGTTGCCAAAACACAACGGAGGCAGTGGAATCCGTGTCGTCTTCATTGAAGGTGGAGACGTTGTTGTGTTCACTCTTTTATTGAAGGGCACAAAAGTCTTGATTTGTGTTTAGACCTTATAGAAGTTATTTGTTTTAAGATGACTTTTAAAATGGAGAAACCTATAATCTATGTTGCATATAGCAGATTTAATTAGAATAACTGTATTTCAATTAGTAACTCCAAGTCTGATCAACGATAATACATGTATACATTATGATTACTATATATCTCAAGACTATCATTTTCACATTTCACTTACATTTATTTTGAGTATGTTAGACGGGCGATCCTTTAATTAGTTGCTAGTTAACTCAATTGGAAGAATTACCAGTAACCCAACCAAAATAATCAAGGTCAGTTTTGGAGCCGTTATTGCAGTAACATATTTTGTTTTTTTGAGATAATTAAAGCAGTTCTATAAAATGCCTAAAGTACCCTAACACATACCACACAAAAAGGACATCAAAATAGAAAAACCCACTAAAATACAAAAGGCATATCAGGCATACTAAATATTTTATCACACAGTAATTCAAACAATAAAGTTACCTTTATTGAAAAAGTTACCTAAATATTTCAATAAGTTTCCTTCCTTTTTTTTCTTTTCTCAATTCAGGTAAATCATGGATTTTGGAGATTCAAACTCAATTGTAAATGACAACTCATTAAGCACAGGCAAGCTTCTTGAGGAAAATCTTGGCAGCAGCAACCAGTTTTTTGAGAGCTGGGTTCTCCTTAGTGTATTTGCGAGTCTTGACTCCACAGTGAGGGTTAAACCACAAGACGTCTGCGTCAAGCATAGCAGTTATAGCAAGCATATATTCAATTTTGTCAGAAAGCTCTTCCATTGATGGTGTTCCGTGAGAACAGACACCCGCACCAAGCCCAATTCCAGCACCAAAATTGACTCCCTCACAGAAGGCCGAAACGAGGTTCTCATCAGAACGGGAGTTCTCAAAGGTGATCACATCGGCATCCATGCCAAAGCAGATGTTCATGTCATTATAGTTGGAGTAGCACATGTGCGTGTTGATCTGTTGATTGTTAGAAGATGAGCATAATGCCAAAAATAGAACCAAGAGAAGGGAATGAAAAGCTGTACTTCAAGGTATGAAGTAGGGAGTGAAAAGGGAATAAACCTGGGTAGTGTCCTTGACACCACAGTTGGTGATCCTGAAGGAGTGAAGAGCCCAATCCAAGTAGAGAGGTTGTTCAGATTTCCTAAGGGGCAGCCCCTCTCTCAAAGCAGCCTCGTCGATTTGGATAACACTGATACCAGCTTTCTCAAGATCCTCCACTTCGTCCTTGATGGCCAAAGCTATCTGATGGCAAGTCTCATGTCTGGGAATAGGAAAATATATCATGTTAAAGAGCTGCAGTCTAGAAAAGATCAACCAGTAAAAATAGATTTTGTTATCCCCTTTTCTTCTCTTTTTTTTTTGGCATTTGGGTGTTGAAGGATTTTTATACCTGGGCTGGTCATTACGGACAAAAGACCGGTTGAGAATGGTGACAGGCCCCGCAAGCATTGCCTTCACTGGGAAAGCAGTCATGCTCTGAGCTGCCAAGGACCAGAATACAGTCATTGGATTGGGACGGCTCACATCACCATAGATGATAGGTGGCTTCACAAAACGAGATCCATAAGATTGCACCCACCCATTGACAGTAAAGGCAAAACCTGACAACTGTTCCCCAAAGTACTCAACCATGTCGTTCCTCTGTAATGAAATTTTTTTCCACAATTAGCAACACATGGAAAGGTCAGAAACCACATATAAATAAGGTAGCTCAGTCATATATGGTGTTTCATTAAAACTTTAAATCACAAGAAATGCACAAAATAATCTGAGATACTAATATGGGGTAATCCCACCTCTGGCTCTCCATGAACCAGAACATCAATATCAAGTTCTTCTTGGAGCTTGACAACTTTGTTAATTTCCCCCTTGATGGCCTTAACATATTCATCCTCAGAGATCCTAAAGAGAATAACATTGATCAGGAATATATTACATAAATTGTCAAAACCTCACTAGGTGAGTGAAAAAAGGAAAATTGTCCGCTTGCTTACTTCTTGGCCTTGTACTCACAACGGACCCTTCGGAGTTCAAGGGTCTGGGGGAAGGACCCAATGGTGGTGGTTGGGAGAATTGGAAGGTTGAGCTTCTTCTGCTGGGCATCCAGTCTGGCACTCACATTTGTGGCACGGCGGTGGTCAGAACCCTTCAAAGCAGCAGCCTGATAAAGCAAAGATATCAAGTCACCAGTAAATATAGAGCCATGCAGCACAGCCACTTAAAATGCAGAAAAGTGAAAAATGAAAAATGAACTCACAGCTTTCTGAACAGCCTCATTTGTCACCCTTGAGGACGACTCCCTTGATGCCAGAGCTGCAGCATTAGCAGAGAAGAATGCCTGAAAATAGAACCACAAACAGTGAGTACATTGCATTTATATCAACTAAAGAAAAGTAATAAACAAACTCAAAGTCAAGTTGCTTTCAAGGTTGCTGTTTTAAGAGATTCTCTCAGAAGTACAAACAAAAACCTCAACTATATTTTCAAAGCAAACAATGCCGCATTACATAGCCAACTGTCCCTTCTAAATTTATAACTCTACTAACCAATCTTCACCATTATCCTCATTATTGATTAGGAACCAACCACCACAATGGGACCTTGTATTTCCAGTGGTAATATGAAGAAAGGAAGGCTACCTCATCCTTGTGACCAGCCAATGCCTTAGCCAATGCATTCACTTCAACAACTTTCTGTGCTGCAAAAGCAAGCCATGATTTGATTTCCTTGTCCAGCTTAGTCTCATTAACCAGATCAACAGCAGTGTGGAGAAGCGAGCAGGAGGTAGAGACCACAAGTTTATCTGCACGGGCAAGATAAAAACATTAATAGAACTTCATACAATCAAAGCATCTATCACCATGGGCAACAAATTGCACGAAAAATGTGTTGAAATATTTTTTTAAGGAAAGTGACATTGTAACATACTTTAGGAGCATTTTCGTTTTCTGTAATACTCCTTTTTTGTATAACAAAATGTGTACCTTTGCCTACAATGCCCTCAAGAGCCTTTAATGTACCAAGAGAAGCTGCAAGATCATTGGCCCAAATGTTCCTTCCATCAACGACTCCAGCAAAGAGGTATTTACCCTTAGGGAATTCACCCTTGATCAAATCAAGGGTCTTACTACCACGGACCAAATCAAATCCAAAAGCAGTGACTCCCTTCAAAGAAGTGAGTGTCTTGTATGCCTCAGCAGGAATATCGGCAAAGTACGTATCGATGAGAACATTCAAGCCAGAGAAAGATGACTCCAGTTCAGAGTAGGCATCAGTGAATGCTTTCAATTTGTGAGAATCAAGATCCATCACAAGGGTAGGCTCATCAAACTGAATCCAGGAAGCACCAGCTGATTTAAGCTCAGAGATCACTTCCCTAAAGTGTTTTTCATTGATACAACAGTAAATTTAAGAAGTAGAATCATTTTAGATCCATAATCAAAATGACATACATGCAAGGTAACAACATCTTACTTGTAAATAGGAAGGATTTTGCCCAGAAGGGAGAGAAGAGGGAAGTTCTTCTCAACACCCTTGGCAGGTTTGGACAGCAACAAGTAGGACACAGGGCCAACAAGGACAGGAACAGTATCTACTCCAAGCTGCAAAAGAGAGAGAGAAACTTGATACTCAAAAATATTATTAATAAACTTATTTAAAGTAAAATAAGTCCAAGAAAATCATTCAGAAAAAAATAATATGAGATTAAAGTTGTACAACAGTTCATTGGGTCCACATGGTAGGAATACCCCCCAACCCCCCCTCCTACCAAAGAAAAGGTGAAGGGGGGAAAACTTGTAATTGTGATCATAAGAAGCAAACCCAGCAGGTACATGCTATGTTTGTTCCTATATATTTCTTAAATTCAATACGAAGTTATTTGATATTTTCAAAATAAATCCCCTCTACTTTAATTACATTTGGCAAAGAAAAAGTTGCTACATTTATTGTCCTCATATCTTGATGAAGTGCCAGGATATACCAATTTTATTATATATCCAATTAGTTAACGGATAGAACAAATGAACTATAGAATTAAAATAGAGACATACCGCCTTAGCCTCCTTGTATTCATCCACTGCCTTGTGAGAGGCATAAGAGAACTTCACATCAGGTCCCAACTCCGGGACAATGAAATGGCTAAATCAACACAATAACAATAGATCAATATAAATATCTTCATCAACGCAACATGTAAAGGAAGGTCAGCACTTACTAGTTGGTGTCAAACCACTTGGTCATTTCCATAGCAGGTACAGATGCATTTCCTCTGGCCATGGAGAAGTAGGTGTCAAATCCAATCTCACCCCCATTCCAACCATATCTTGGTGGAACAGCACCCAGCAGTGCAGTGGTGTCAAGCACCTGATCATAGTATGAGAAAGTGTTGCTGGGGATGTGTTTGATCCCAGCATCAGCCATCTGCTTCCAGATGGAAGACCTGAGATCAGCAGACAACTTTTGCAAATCCTTGGCGCTGCTTTTCCCATCCCAGAATGATTCCAAAGCAAACTTTAGCTCTCTCTTGGGGCCCATGCGAGGGTATCCAACAATGTGTGACGCCATTATACTAAATCACAAGATCCAGACCAAAAACAAAATTCAGTTCTAATGACCCAAACTACTGGTAGCAAATGAGAAGCTTGCTCATATCATAAATTCTTGAAATCTTCCATTATGCATGCAGCAAGTTAGGTAAAAAAAAAATATATTTTTTATAAGTAATGTTGTATATATTAAAATAGCGCAAATTGAAAAGGGCGCAACCCAATCACACAGGAAGTATAACAAAGAGCACCTAAGAGCACCCAAAAAAAAAAAAAACCTAAGCTCATAAGGATCAGCCACAAATACCCTAAAAGTTTCGAAGTACAAAAAATTTCAAATAGCTGATTCTTTAAATCTTTAATTATAACAGCACAGTTTCAAATTACAATTTAAGCCGCTATCAGAAATTCAGATCTACGATGCACAATTAAGGAAGATCATTTCTCATTTCTATGTTCCTTTACAGATTCCATATGCTTCACCTATAAGATTGTTTTGCATTAAGATTACCAAGATCAGACACTAGTGCAATTTGTAGGTTCATAAAGGAGTTGTTTGAGGAACAATCAACTTATTTGCTGTGCCATCTTCGGCAATTCAATTAAATAACGCTATAGAACACAGATCGAAAATCGAAAGCAGTCTAAGCAGAGCATTGATCTGAAATTGGAGAACAGAGCAAGTTCAAATTCAAAATAGTCTCCAAGATAAAGCCTCTCAAGATAAAGGAGCGTACCTTCCAGAGAAAAAACCGTTAGGTTGAGAGTTCAGAGAGACTGGTTCTTTTCTTTCCTTTTGTGAAGACACAGTGGTTCTTTCCTTTTTGAAGACACAGTGGTTCTTTTCTTTCCTTTTTTTGAAGTCAGATATTTAAGATGGGGTATTTATAGGCCGATTTGTGGCGGCCTGGCACGTGCGCAAGTCTAGGATTCTATTGGTGGATTACGAATCTAGCACCACGCTGGGGAAAGGGATCCTCTTTGGAGTATATTCAGTTTGCGGCAGAGATTGTATTTTAGAAATCTAAGATCATTAAAATTCCACCGTACGTTGTTTTTCGGTTTTTTGCTATGCGCCTCCAAATATGATGACTATTTCACGCGATGTAGCAATTTGGACAAGTTCACGCGTTCTTGTCGGTCGGTTGGCAGGGGCGGCTCAATGTTTTTTGGGGTCTTAGGTGAAACTTTTAAACAAAGCCTTATTTTTTTAATATTTAAATATTAATTAAATAATTTTTTAATTAAATAATATATTTTTTAATATTATTATATTTAGAATTCTTAATGTATCTTATTGTAACTTCTAATTCTTACGGTAATAAATTTATATTCATGTCAAAAAAAAGTAATAAATCTATATTAATGTATTTTGTGAGTGTATGTTTAGGATTTTTAGTTTCAAACAAACTCACAAAAAAAATTGTTAGAAATCGGCCTTACTAAAAATTATTTTGGGCCTTATAAAAAAAAAATTTGGGGCCTTATTTAAAAAATTTTGGGGCCTTACTAAAATATTTTTTGGATCTTATTACTTGGGGGCCCTAGGCGACTCAGTCGCCTAGCCCCTGAGCCGGCCCTGTCGGTTGGGTGTTGCCTGTTCGTTTGTTATTGGGCGTTTTACATGTCGCGTGGGGGAAAATGCTAAAACGCACTGCCAAATTAGCAAGCCTCGTCGCGCCAAATTGTGGGCATTGGCTCTTGGAAGTGGGTTCAATTTGATTGGATCCGGTTTTGGTCTTCAAACCAAGAATTCCGTACGCCTTATGTTAGTTTCTGCCGAAGACCTGAGGTTTTGGTGGGCTGGTGGTAAAGTTTGGTTTTGGGTCCGGCTGAATCACTGGCTTGGGCTTCGTGCCACTGTGTTACACATGTCAACAGCTACTTTGTGAAGTCTTGGCAATAACAACCCACCCAACTAACACTAAATAACCCAACCCCATCACTGTTCTTGTATCAATTATGTTGCCTTAAAATTAAGGCTACCAAACCCCCCATCAACTACGGGGTTGCCATCAAACCCAAAAATTGGCGCACTGATAGAGTCAAAAAATTGGCATGAATTATGACTCAATGCTAGTAAATATATCATATAAATTTTAATTTACTAAATAAATGTATAAACTTTGTTTTGAAGAAAAATAACAAATAAACGTCTATTTTGATTTGTTTCCCGTCAGTCCCATTTGAACCCCTTTTGAGTGTCATGGGAGTGTTGGAGTAAGAAAAGAAAAGAAAAAAAATGGTATTGTGGTTGTGTTTTTTTTAAAAAAAAAAACAAAAATGGTATTCAATTTAAAAAACAATATCATTATTATATTCAATTGTGGTGCCCAATATAACAAATGCACCTGCATTTGAAAACTGTTCTCTGTCAAAATCATAATATTTGATTCGATTTTGTTTGACTGAAAAGGCTGAATTTGCTTATTGAACTACCCTCCATCAATATCACTTTCACTGAAAAGGCTGAATTTTTTTATTAAACTGCCCTCCATCAATATCACAATATTTTGATACGATTTTGTTTGACTGAAAAGGCTGATAATGCATGTGAAAATATTTTATTGATATGAGGCTGTGAAAAAAACAACTCCTGTGAAAATAGGGGTGAAATGAGTAGTGAAAAAACTATGCATGTGTTGTTTAGGCGTGAAATGAGGCTGTGAAAAAAAAATATATCACTTTCACTGAAAAAGGTTGAATTTTTTTATTGAACTACTCTCCATCAATATCACAATATTTTGATACGATTTTGTTTGACTGAAAAGGTTGACAAAGCATGTGAAAATAGGCGTGAAATGTGGCTGTGAAAAAAAACAACTCCTGTAAAAATAGGGGTGAAATGAGTAGTGAAAAAACAACGCATGTGTTGTTTAGGCGTGAAATGAGGCTGTGAAAAAAAAGGCTGTCAATTTCTCGAAGATTGTATCGCACGTTGCCATGGACAAACACTAGCTGCTATGTTTATTTTATTTATTTCCATTAGATATTTTACCTACATTTGCCTTTACTCATTTTTGCCGTAAAGACTCCCCATCAGTTAGTCTGAACAAAAAGGTTTAATAGGGGTGCAGTGGGTGCAGTGAGGAATAAGCCCTAGCTCCATTGTTGTTCTGCGTAAATTGAAGAGGGAAAGCAGGAACCCGTCCTCTGTTCTGCGTCACCGTCCATTCTATAGCTTCACCAGTTGCTCGTACAGCCTAATCCTTACATACATACAGCACTCCTCTCTCTCGTCAAAGATTTGATTTCAAATCTATAGAGCTGATTTTAAATCTTTACCGATAAGGGTAGATCCGACGAGATCAATATCAGCCTTGCTATAAAGAAAGCAATGGTGAGAAGATGCATTCACTGTGAATGCCCATGTCACAACACCGAAGCAGGAGGTAATAACTCACGCCCATTTCACAACTCTCGCCCATCTCGCCCAACCAATCTTTCGCAATCAACGACGACGGCCCCTAAGACACGATCTTGGAAGGTTAGGCGAACTAGTTCATGCTACAAATTCATTTGATTTTTTAATTTTTTTTTTCTTTTGCTTACTTTATCTAACTTATTGTTCTTGTTGTTGTTAATTGAAGGAGTATTACACTAGAAGCTCGATTCGACGTCCACTATGCCCATCAACTCCACCGCAGAAGAAGCAGAAGGTATTTTCTCTTAATCACATAGAGGAATATTTACTGATTGTTTGATTATTATCATTTACATAACTGTACCAGTTGCCAATATGTGTATGCCAATAGACAGTATGTAGTTGTCAAATGCTCAATGCAGTAGGTAGTTGTCAAACGCTCAATGCAGTAGGTAGTTGTCAAACTCTCAATGCAGTAGTATGTTGTAAGGGGTGTCAGAATGGTCCGGAATGCAAAGAGACAAGAAACACAAGAAAATTATATCATTTTAATCAACTAATCAAATTTCAGCTAAATTTTAGTTAGAAAATTCATTTTGCTCTATTAGCACCACTTTCTAAAAGTATCATGCATCAAACTTTCTAAATGTTGTTCTATGATTCTGGCAGAATTTGATTGGTCGTCACTGTCTTGATCAGTCGAGCTCCAAATTTTTCTTTGACATGTTAATCAATCGAGCTCTAAGTTCTTGCCAAAATTCTAGTCATGCCACGTCTAAAATCTTTTTTTTTTTTATCCAAGTCATCCTATCTCTAATGGCTAGGTCTTCCGTTTTAACATATGTTCTGCATGATTTGGATGTAACTTGAATTATGAGTCCCTAATTCGAAAGACTTTGTTTTTTTTTTTTTTTTTTTTTTTTTTTTTTTTAAATTTGTGCGCTTGCCATGGTCACAACCTATGCTCATTGCTCAGTGAGCATATTTTTGTGCAAACTCGATTGCAGTAATTTCCTCTCTCTTCCCTTTGTTTTTTGTTTTTTTTGTTTTTTTTTTTTATAAAAGTCCAATTCCAAGTGGACATGATTAAATTAAAAATTGTTTATATAATCATTAACTATCTAATTTAACATTGTGAAATGAATCAAAACATTTTATTCAATTGACAATCTCAACCGAACTTTGGATCAATACGAATCAAACCTTTTTTTTACACTAGTTTCAAATGTTTATAACCCTTTTCTAGATGTTGTCAAGAGAGGCACAGTGGCCACTTGATATTGAGACACGATTTGTCAATTTATTGGTCGATATGGTGACTGATGGAAGGATTGTCAATGGCCATGTGCACCCGGACTTATGGGTGTCTATTGCAAGTGAATTTTCTACCATGATCGGCACTATATACACTGCAAAACAGTGTAGTGACAAATACAAATGTCTGCGAATCAATCATCGCGAGTTTTCAGAACTCCTAAGGGATGAGACTGGGCTTGGGTGGGACCCTGTAGCAAACACTGTCCATGCCACAAAGACTCAGTGGCAACAATTTCTTCGGGTAGGCTTTCTTATACGCACCTTATTACCCTTTGTTGTTCTATATATGTTTATGGACCAATAGTTATGCATCTCTTGTTCCATAGGGTCGAAATAAGAAAAACTTCGCACGATTTCGTCGGAAGGGTTGTGCGAATTATGAGTTGTTGGGCACACTATTCAATGGCTCAACCACAACTGGAGTCCTTCGACACTCATCCAATGAGGACCCCCCCAATTTGGAAGAGGAGAAAGAATTGGACAATGCATTGCTGCATTTCGGCATGCATGTCAATGCTGCTGGGAATGCACTCCCCATACCCAACAATCGAACTCATGTTCAAACCTCTTCTATTGTAATGAGTACCGGTGGAAGTAAGCGTATGTCAATTGGAGAGGGGTCTAATTCAAGGCTGAAGAAGAAGGAAAAGGAACAACAGGCTTCGTACATGAGCGATGCCTTCAAGGAGATTGCCACTACTGCCCGTATGAAACAAGATATGTTGAAGGCTGAGGCTGCAAGGACTAGCATGGACACGGACAATTCTGCATATTTTGACCCAATGACAAGATGTATTTCAATATTGGGTGAGATTGCACCTGATTTAGATGACAACACCTACTTCAAGGCGGTGGATGAATTCAAGGACAATGCTTCAATGCAAATGGCATTTATTAAAATGCCTAATCAGAAGAGGCTAGGCTGGCTGGGTTGCCTTTAGGATTCAGTTTATGTGTTTGATTTGCTGCCGTGTTTATCTATGTTGTTAGGCTAGTTGGGTCACTTTTTTGAACTGCTTTTATGTGTTGGTTATCTATGTTGTTATGTTTATGTTTATTTCCTCATATGTTAACTTTATGTCTCTTGCAATTTATGTTATGAACTCTTATTTAATATCAATGTCATGTATGTGTTGTTAACATATTTAGCTTGAGTTCATGAATTTTATTATCGTTTGTTTGTTGTTGTTAATGACATTTACTATTGCCATGCAAATGCTTTCTTACACTATCAAAGTGAGAGACATGGACGGCTCAAGTGCAACTGAATTTATCTTTTATGGGAATAGCAACTTGCAATTTGATGACTATGAATGGTTTGAGGAAATGTTTCTTTTAATGGTACAACTTCAACAACTTACCATTGAATCTGAGAACACAAACAAGATCCCACAATGGACCTCTAGCCTTCGTGGTCATCAATTTATCCATGAAATTTTGCATGGCCATCCCGGCACATGCTATGAGTTATTTCGAATGAAGCGTGACACCTTTGTATCCTTGTGCAATGTATTACGAGGCGGGTATTTAGAGGATAGCCGTGTTGTTAGGATAGAGGAGGCAGTGGCCATATTTTGCCTAATTGTTGGACATAGGCAAGGAATGCGGGTTGCATCTGATAGGTTTCAGCACTCAACTGAAACAATTTCTCGCCACTTCAAGCATGTAATGCGTGCATTATGTACGTATGGGAAGACAATTATCAAGCCTACGTACACTGGTGAAGTTCATCCTTACGTATCCGGCAACCCTAAATACAACCCATGGTTTCAGGTACCTAAAGAGACATTGACAACCTTCTGTTTCTTATTTATCTTCTACAACTTTGTGATCTGAATATACCATATATTTTTTGTGTCACAAAAATGTGTGGGTGCGATTGACGGCACCCATATAAGTGCCTGGGTTCCGGGGAGTAAGCAAGGTGCTTTTAGGGGGCGCAAGTCATACACTTCTCAAAATGTACTTGCTGCTTGCAAGTTTGACATGCTTTTCACCTTTGTGTACACTGGATGGGAAGGTACTGCCAATGATTCACGTGTCTTTTATGATGCAATGGCTAGGTCTGCTAATAGATTTCCATCACCACCTGAAGGTATGTAGCTCTAAAATGATGCAATGACATGCTTTTCACATTTGTAGTTAGTATGTATAATACCTTTCAATATACTGGATATATAGTTGGCCTAGCAATTGATTGAATTGCTCTATGTATATAGGTTTCTACTATCTTGTGGATTCAGCCTATCCTTGCATAAAGGGTTACTTGCCTCCATACCGCGGTGAGCGGTATCACCTAGAACAGTTTAGAAGTTCGAGTGACCCGGTTGGTATTAGGGAGCTTTTCAATTACCGGCATTCTTCATTAAGAATGGTTATTGAGCGATGTTTCGGTGTCCTCAAAAATCGCTTTAATGTGTTGAAAGGAATGCCGAAATATAAAGTTTGCCGCCAACCGCTTGTTGTCAATGCTTGTTGCACTATACACAACTTCGTTCACTTGATAGATCGTGATGATGCATTTTTCTTGTATGGTGTTGCTGAAGAGGTGGTAGACAATGACGATGATCTACATGATTTGGAATTTGACTTTTCAGAGGATGCCGCAATTGCAATGTCAAACACTAGGGACGAAATCGCCCAGGCCATGTGGGACAATACACCACATCCATAGACTATGTTATTTTGCTTACATTGTGCTTGTTTCGTATAAGACATTGGAACCTACTCTATTTTCTGTTTTGTGATCTATTGGGAAAGGCTTGGACTGTCATCAGTTTACCATGGAGGCATTTCTAGATGATATTTTGTTTATATCCAAGTCTTTGGAACTCCATCACTATTTATGTCGTGGTTGTATGCTTCAAACTATTTTCTATTTAGTTATGTTAATTTATTTTGCTTTGTTATGACTATTTTTTTCATTTGCACTTACTATAATCATATGTTGGTATGTATCTTAATATCAAATTCATCAAGTTTATTTCATTGCACACATGGATTATGTTATGTGCACACTTCAGTTGTGGAATGGAGGCAGCGTCGTTTTGTCCTTGTGGTGCTGGGCGTATGGTACTACTTATGGCAAGAACCAAAAGTAACTATGGGTGTCAATTTTACCGCTGCCCTCAATGGAAGGTACATGTATAACTTGTTTGTGTTTTTCATTTAGTGGTCAATTAACTTGTGTGTGTTTACCATTTAGTGGTCAATTAACTTGTGTGTGTTTATGCAGAACCATCAAGGCGGTTTCCTATGGATTGATGATTGTCCTATGGACAGGACACGTCGGCTACGAAATGATGAAGAAAATATAGATTTTGAGGCATCAATGGCAGGACATCACTCTATCGTGTCCTCTGTTGATGGACCACAATATCATGGGGAAAATGAAGATAGTGCTGTTGTTGGCTCGGGTCACTTGTCTATGTTGTTACCTTGTTGTGCATGTAGCAAGCTTACTATTATATTTGAGTGTATGGTTGTGATTATTAGCATAGTGATCATGATTGGGTGGCTATGACTAATAAAATGTTAATTTCATGAATTATGTGTAAGTGGTGACAGGTAGAATATGTTAATAGTATCTTGTGTAAAATATGAATCCAAGGGCTGTTTTGGACAATATGGTATAATACCTTTTGTCACCTTCTTGTTTACCTTGTAGCAAGCTCACAAATATATTTGGGTGTATGATTGTGATTGTTAGCATGGTCATCATGTTTGGGTGACCATGTCTAAGAAAATCTTAATTCCATGTATTCCTTTGACTTTGTGCTTGACAGGTGAACCCAGGTGAAAAGTAAATTTTGAATAATAATAATGAATTAATAAATAAAATGTCAATTGTGCTATATATATATTGTAAATAGATGCACACGTGTTGTTGATTCCGGTTTATGGTTTATTGTTGTAAATAGGTGATCAATAACGTGCTTATACCAATTCACATTAACCAATAACAAACTAAAAAAATAGTTAATAACATTAACGAATATCAAACACAAAGGCTAAGTTTGTATGTTTAATTCATGGATAAGTTTGTATGTTAACATATAATGCGTTGTTAACCTTTTCGGTAAGTGAAACAAGATCGAATCAAAATATTGTAATATTGAAGGAGGGCAGCTCGGTAAGTGAAACAAAAGCAAAGCAAATCAAATATTGTGATATTGATGGATGGTAGTTTCACCTTTAAATTTATGTAGAAAATGAAAATTTATATAATATATTTACCGGAAAATGAATTCATGCCAAATTTGACTCTATCACTGCAGAGTAATGTATATAATATATTGAAGTTGTCTACTGTTCTTTCTTCTATTGAAGTTGTTGTTACAAAATCAAAAACAAAAAAAACAAAAAACAAAAAATGTATATAATATATTTAAGGCACCACCGTAAGTGGTACTACAAGAATGATGGGGTTGGGGTATTTAGCAAAGTAGTTGCCGCCCATCTGTTCAAACGTGGCACAAAGCCCAAG
This sequence comes from Carpinus fangiana, assembly GCA_006937295.1. Lineage (NCBI taxonomy): Eukaryota > Viridiplantae > Streptophyta > Magnoliopsida > Fagales > Betulaceae > Carpinus > Carpinus fangiana. The sequence goes on along the minus strand of CM017327.1, from coordinate 17,364,393 downwards.
TCACCACACCAGGATCCAAAAACGGGAATTTACCGCCAGCCCACCAAACACTCAATAGTTGGACAGCCACCAAGTTGTACGAAAGTCTGAGTTTGAAGACCATAACCGGATCCAAAACCGACTGAGCCCACTTCCAAACAAGCCCTTAGCGTTGCTATTTGCTTGATTTTGTTTTGTTTTGTGTTTCAGGTCAATTACATGAGCTCTGTTGGAAATTGGACTAAAAAGGCAGAGAAGCAACCTTATTGTGTTGGCGAACGATCGCCCACACCCTGTGAACGTGTGCTGGGCGCACGATCGCCCACACCCTACGAACGTGCACACTCGGGCTGCACTTAACCCGGCAGGCGCGTTGGACAACTTAATTGCGACTCCAAGTCTCCTAATTGAAGTGGGAAACTAACCTACGGCCGTGATTAGGGTTTTAAGGTTTCTAGGGTTTCCTAGGGTCTATAAATAGGCCATTATACAATGTAAAAGGATCCGGGTTTTCCTTAGTGCGAAAATTACACAAGTTTCTTAGAGTTTATTCGTCAGCATGAGCGGCTAAGCCCCCATTGTGGGGTATCGATGTAACCCTTTTCAAGCACAATGGTGAATGTATTTGATTTCAGTTAATTCATATTATTTATGTTGATTGCATAACTGTGAGGATTGCAATCCTGGAATTCTGTTCTTAATTTTAATGCAATTGTTCCTTAATTCTAAAATCAGTACTTGCGAAATTCTTATCTTGTCTTAGAATTTATTTTGCCTGTATTGAACTCAATCAATTTTATTTTCTGTGATCATAAAATTGATGGTTATGCAATGGGTTAATATGTATATGATTAATAGGATTAGATAGACCATGCTTAGGAAAGACGGGTCGTACTACGCCATAGTTTAGAGTAGACGATCCGTGCCAACCGAAGATGGTTTATACTATTCCATTAATCATATAAAACTTATTAAGGGATTTTATAGTTTATTCCTAGGGAAGACGGGTCGTGCCGCATCGTAATGGTTAGGCGAACGATCCGTGCTAACCGCATATGAATTATTATTATCCTTTAATATGTAATTTCTTGTCTTTTATAACATACATGATTATGAATTTCTAGAATCGAATTACGGTTACCATTGTTGTGCAGATTGTGGTGAAGTCGGTACCTTACTCTCTCTTTCTCTAATATTATTACTTTTAATACTGCGTTTAATTTTATGCATTTCAAATTACAACAATCAAATCTTGTTTTCTCAATTAGGTTAAATTTAGTCTTTCAAATTTAGTAACGAAACCCTACAGTCCTTGAGGTTCGACACACTCAATATAGCCCTATCCTACGGGATTCGTTTTATTGCGAGTGGTAATTTTATTATTGATAAATTTGATCACAAACATACCACATTAATTTTTGGCGCCGTTGTCNCAATTAGTTAACGGATAGAACAAATGAACTATAGAATTAAAATAGAGACATACCGCCTTAGCCTCCTTGTATTCATCCACTGCCTTGTGAGAGGCATAAGAGAACTTCACATCAGGTCCCAACTCCGGGACAATGAAATGGCTAAATCAACACAATAACAATAGATCAATATAAATATCTTCATCAACGCAACATGTAAAGGAAGGTCAGCACTTACTAGTTGGTGTCAAACCACTTGGTCATTTCCATAGCAGGTACAGATGCATTTCCTCTGGCCATGGAGAAGTAGGTGTCAAATCCAATCTCACCCCCATTCCAACCATATCTTGGTGGAACAGCACCCAGCAGTGCAGTGGTGTCAAGCACCTGATCATAGTATGAGAAAGTGTTGCTGGGGATGTGTTTGATCCCAGCATCAGCCATCTGCTTCCAGATGGAAGACCTGAGATCAGCAGACAACTTTTGCAAATCCTTGGCGCTGCTTTTCCCATCCCAGAATGATTCCAAAGCAAACTTTAGCTCTCTCTTGGGGCCCATGCGAGGGTATCCAACAATGTGTGACGCCATTATACTAAATCACAAGATCCAGACCAAAAACAAAATTCAGTTCTAATGACCCAAACTACTGGTAGCAAATGAGAAGCTTGCTCATATCATAAATTCTTGAAATCTTCCATTATGCATGCAGCAAGTTAGGTAAAAAAAAAATATATTTTTTATAAGTAATGTTGTATATATTAAAATAGCGCAAATTGAAAAGGGCGCAACCCAATCACACAGGAAGTATAACAAAGAGCACCTAAGAGCACCCAAAAAAAAAAAAAACCTAAGCTCATAAGGATCAGCCACAAATACCCTAAAAGTTTCGAAGTACAAAAAATTTCAAATAGCTGATTCTTTAAATCTTTAATTATAACAGCACAGTTTCAAATTACAATTTAAGCCGCTATCAGAAATTCAGATCTACGATGCACAATTAAGGAAGATCATTTCTCATTTCTATGTTCCTTTACAGATTCCATATGCTTCACCTATAAGATTGTTTTGCATTAAGATTACCAAGATCAGACACTAGTGCAATTTGTAGGTTCATAAAGGAGTTGTTTGAGGAACAATCAACTTATTTGCTGTGCCATCTTCGGCAATTCAATTAAATAACGCTATAGAACACAGATCGAAAATCGAAAGCAGTCTAAGCAGAGCATTGATCTGAAATTGGAGAACAGAGCAAGTTCAAATTCAAAATAGTCTCCAAGATAAAGCCTCTCAAGATAAAGGAGCGTACCTTCCAGAGAAAAAACCGTTAGGTTGAGAGTTCAGAGAGACTGGTTCTTTTCTTTCCTTTTGTGAAGACATAGTGGTTCTTTCCTTTTTGAAGACACAGTGGTTCTTTTCTTTCCTTTTTTTGAAGTCAGATATTTAAGATGGGGTATTTATAGGCCGATTTGTGGCGGCCTGGCACGTGCGCAAGTCTAGGATTCTATTGGTGGATTACGAATCTAGCACCACGCTGGGGAAAGGGATAGGGATCCTCTCTGGAGTATATTCAGTTTGCGGCAGAGATTGCATTTTAGAAATCTAAGGTCATTAAAATTCCACGTACGTTGTTTTTGGGTTTTTTGCGATGCGCCTCCAAATATGATGACTATTTCACGCGATGTTGCAATTAGGACAAGTTCACGCGTTCTTGTCGGTCGCCTGGGTGTTGCCTGTTCGTTTGTTATTGGGCGTTTTACGTGTCGCGTGGGGGAAAAATGCTAAAACGCGCTGCCAAATTAGCAAGCCTCGTCGCGCCAAATTGTGGGCATTGGCTCTTGAGGCTGCTCAGGCTCGTCCAGCAACACGTGCTGTCTCTAAAAAAAAAAAGACAACAAAAACAAAAAAAAATGGAAATGAAAATTCTGTTGTTTATTTTGTTATTGTTTTTTTCAATGAGAAATTACATTAAAACACCTTAAGTCGGGGGTCAAATTTATAATAATTTTTTATGAGAAATTTTATATATATTGTATATATATATATGATATGTCACAAAAAGCTGATTTATAAGATTTTTTTACAAATTAGGAAATTTATGTCTGAGCTTTATAATTTATTCTTTTTCTTTTTTTCTCAAATTTTTAAAAAGCATCATGTCTCTGTAATCTAGACAATAACAATGTAAGAGACCAAGAATCAAGATCTTCCACAATTCCTAGATCATTGTCTAATTCACAATTTCTTAAATTTTAACTATAGTTTTTAAATAAAAATGGCTAAATTTTTTATCACTTTTTTTTTTTTCTATTCAGTATTTATCATCTTAAGATTTTGTCATAATTTAGAAGTGAAATGTGAGAGGACGTTTGGATGGGAGTTAAGTTAATGGGGCATCATGACATTAATGCCGTCAACCCTTTTTCTTTATAAAAAAACAAAAAAAGAATGACCTACTGCCGTATGGTTAAAATCCCCTTCGAAGATCCCATCATTTCAACCAAACCACCGCATGTAAGCCCCGCCTACCACGCAATCTCAGACGCCATGTAAGAGCATTCACAATAGGCTCAATAAACTAGCATTTTGGCTAGTTTGTTGAGTCAAACCGTCAAAAACCTGCTCCATCAAGCTTAATAAACTCTTCAACAAAATGGTGAGGAGCTACAGTGCTAAGCAAGTTTGCTGAGCACTGTAGCTCCTCAGCCAAACTCAAATATTACTAAAAAATTCATCATCTCTCTCTCCTCTGCCCACCTCTTTCTTCTTCCTCTCTCTTCCCGCCTCCTTCTTCTGATTGTCATGCCCCCCACCACATACAGTCGATTTTATGTCGAGGGAAAAAAAAAAAGAAAGGAAAGCATTGTGGGGATTTTCTGAAAAACAAAGCAAAGAAGAGCCAAAAAGCAAAGCATTGTGGGGAATCCACCTGAAAATCAAAACAAGGGCTCCAGATGGGTTTGGAATGGGTTGCAGCGGTGTCTGCAGCGGCGGCGGCGGAAACTATGTGGGGGCGGTGGTGGATCTTTGGAGAAGGGTCGAGCAAGAAAGTCTTGAAGTTGTTGTGAGGATGACGTTGTTGTTGGAGGCGGTTTCTTGGTCTTGGAGGGAGGCAAGATTGATGTCCTTCCAGACCTCTTCCATGGCTTTGGTCGTTCTTGAGGTGCGGTCTCCGAGGCAGGAGGTTGAGAATGGAGAGGCTGAAGAAATAATAGGAAAAGAAAGAATATGAATCAGATATTTATAAAGAAATAATAAAAAAATATAAAGAAAGAATAGAAAAAGAATATTTAAATGGGTGTAAAGTTAAATTGTTGAACCTGATGTGGATGTTTTAAAAATACAAGTAGTTCAAATAGATAAAGGTGATTTTTTTTTGCTAAAATAGCCAAACATTATACTAGCCTACTGTGAATGCTCTAAGATTCAGCAGAGCACAAGAAAACATAACAAAAATACAAAATCCATGACCTTTTCGATACAGTTAAAATTAAATAAAAAAAAAAAAAAACATTGAAGAGATTATTTTAAGCATATTTTCAACATAATATGTATGAGATAAAATAATGCAATCATTATCTCTAATAACCTTAATGTCTAATATGACATTAGCTTTACCTATGTCTTACATATTAAAATTAAATGCAAGAAATACTTTAACATCATGCACAATATCAATGTTAGTTAAATAATAATAATAATAATAATAATAATAAACAAGGCGTCAATATATATATATAAACAAATAATGATACATTCATTATTGTAAAACTTGTTATGCATTTACTTGTACCTTTAATCATATATAAATTAGACAACACCTTATCAAACTTTTTATTCCACTATTTAGGAGCTTGCTTTAATTCATACAAAAGTTTCACCATTTCTTATATTTTCATCATTTATAAAATAAAATAAAATAAAAACTTTGACATCTATTTGATGTACAACAAAATTATATATAAATAGAAACAATGGCAAATAATATTATAATAGATACAATTCTAGTAATCAGAAAATAAATATCAAATAATCAACATTTTACATTTACTTGTAGCTTTTAGCTAACAAGTCTACCATGTACTTATCTATTGTATCATCCGGTTTAAGCTTCTTTCTTAAAAACCTATATGTGACCAATTGATTTGGTTTTAGAAGGTAATTCAACAAGTTTCCAAGCATGGTTAGACATAATTAATTCAAATTCATTATTTATAGCTTCTAACCAAAAAAATGCATCAAATAGATTTAATTGCTTCACCATAACATATTAGACCATCATTAATAATATAAGCAATAAAATCATTACCAAGATTCCTTTTCGTTCTAGCTCGCTTGTTTCTTTTCAATTCTTACACATCATCAACAATTTTATTAGAAGCAACAGAAAAATCATGAAATAATTTTTCCTTATTTTTCAAAGGAAACATATGCTTAAGAGAAATAACATTTTTAGATTCAATAATACTATTGTAATCTAAAACATCACTCTTGACAATAATGAATCTATAGCATGAACTATTAAATGCAAAACCAATAAAATAACAATCATAGGTTTTAAAACCAAGTTTCCTCCTTTTAGGTTCGAGTAACATAACATTTGCCAAGTACCCCTACACTTTGAGGTATTCCAAACAATGCTTATGAATGTGACAAACAAAAGAATAGCTCTCCCCCACACTTTGGTAGATAGCCTAAAAATTGACAATTATAACGTTCATCATTTATTCAAATGTTCTAATTTCAGCTACTCCTTTAGATTACAATTTCATTTCATTTCCTTGATGTAGCCAAAATTTACATGTACAAATATACAATACCAAATATTAATGGAATAAACCAAATAAACATAAGAAAATAAAATTCGATTAATAGCTCACAAGTGCTTTAAAAAATGACTTCTATGATCTCATATTTCTTTAAGTATGATATGTCATTTCCTCTTCATTATTTTCTCTCAATTGACAATATTCTGAAGCATTGATTTGTTAAAACAAATACTAATCACTACTTGTGATTTTTCAACATGCATCGTTCTTATATGTAGGAGTTGCATATCACAAGTTCTATAAAGATATTAAAATAAAATCATTTTGTTAAATAGTTATGTTATGGGCTGTAATCTTTATTTTATTTATTTTTTTGAGAAGTTGAAAACTTTTATTCAAAATCTCTGAAAAATGATCTAAAAGATCACAAAGAAGGGATAGATTCTTCCCTCCGTACAATACCGCAGATATCCGGTGGAGCATTCTCTAGCCAGGTTGTATCTGTGACATGCGTGGTAGCCATCTTGGCTAACTGGTGAGCAGCATTATTGGCTTCTCTCCTTACATAATTAAATTGAACACTCTGAAAAGCCCTCATTTCAGCTTGAATCCCTTCCACAAAATGTCCATAAGTGCTTGTACACGGGCCTTCTCTATTTATATCATTGACTATAATATGTGCATCCCCTTCAAAAATAACTTGCCAGAGCCCTAACTCCCTACCAAAGACAGTGACGTATAATGTTGCCAAGGCCGTCGCCACTATGGGTTCCGTTCTTATCATCTTTTCCATACTGTGAACTTCCAGAAAAGCCCTCATTGACGACCTGGCAATGCACCCCAGTCCTACTCTCCCTTACCTCACATCCACTGTAGCGTCCCAATTCATTTTAACATAATTCAGTGGGGGTGGCGCACATTTCTCCAAATTCTGGCCAGCTTTGATAATGGACTTCCTAGGATTTTCCTCGTCACTCCTCATGTTCGCCTTATGATAATCCTCTAGAGCTTCTTGAGCCTCCCGTAAAAGTTGGTTTGGATCCATAAACTTTTCTCCGTGGAGCACTGCATTTCTACGTAGCCAAAGACGTCGCACTATAACTGCAAAGCTCGACCTCATTGTAATCACAACTGTCCATAATCTCCTGAAAAATAGTTATAAAAGGCTTCCCCACACATTTGCTCTTTTGAAATTTTTTAAGCCCACAACCCCATACATCATTTGCCGACGGACAACTCCATAAAATATGCTCGATGGTCTCCTCCTCTCTTGCACAAATAGGACAATTCTTCTCTTGCACAACCCCTTTGCAATATAAATTTCCAACAATTGTTCGAAGCTCTCCATAAAAACATTTTAACCACATTAGGAACATCAAGTTTCCAGCAACACTTCTAGACACCACCATTATTAATAGGTTTTGACCCTCCGCCCCGTAATCTCAATTTCATTTCCATCTCTAAATGGTATGTACTCCTAACAGAGAAAAGCCCATTAGAAGTGCAACGCCATATCAGTTTGTCTTTTGTGGGAATTGGGCTAAGTGGGAGACTTTTTATCACTTGAGCTTCGTGCTCTAGAAAAACTTCATCAATGAGGTTGTATTTCCAGGGTCTAGAATTACTGTCTATAATTTCTTCAACTTTCGTACTCATCTCCAATACCCTTCTTGGTGATTAGGCAATAAAACTTGTTGAGGTTGGGATCCATCTGTGTAACGCCCCCAAAATTAGCTTTGGCTAATTCAGTGGAATCACTGGTAATTTATCCAGTTGAGCCAACTTGTGACCGAATGGGTAATCACCATTATAAAAACGTTAGAGTAAATGCAAAGGAATGTGAATAAATTTGAGTCACTATAATTCATCAAGTAAGAACATGAAACTACTAAATAGTAAAGACAAACCTGTAATTATAAATAAAGCATAACCAATCAAGCAGTAGCATCTCTTGCCACTTCCATAGCAGTAAACCAGGATACCTAAATAATAATAACCGCGTAAGTCTAATGACTTAGTAAGTAAACCTTACACTTAGGTATGACATGAGCTCAATTAAAGGAAATAAACGTGCAATTTGAGTAATAACCAAAAAGATGACATTACCTCCGCTAATACACCATTTAATAGGTTTTAGGATTTTCAAAGCTTATGATGTAAAACTGGCGATAATTACCTAAGTGTTTTAATGTAGAAAAAGTTAATGCATTATAAGTCATAACTCCCATATATGGTCTGCCCGAGATATTACATCTTCTCAGCAAGGTTAGTGCTGTCCTGAAGAACCTATAATACAATGCCAGTGCTCCAGTCATTGCACAACATACCGTACGTAACATTAGTGGCACGATTGAGTCTGACCTCGAGTGGTCCACACCAAATAATGACATATGTCCTATAGTGACCGAACTATTGGTAATGGTTGCACCAAGGTCATAAAACCAATGGGTCCAAAACCCTGTATAATACACACATTTGACCATAATACACAGTTTATATAGTAAGCTCATGGCCGTTTATACCACACATACTGGCGTACCATGTCTTACGATGTATCTTAACAGTTAATTAAAACGCAGTTACCGAGTAATTATAGAAAGTAGACATACTCATATCATACACGTGGTCAGTCAACTGACATATCACAAGTTTTACGTAAAAAGGATGTAAGTGTCTACTTACCTCGCACATTCAAGCAAATCCTCCGACGAAGCTAAGTCCTATCATAACAGATACAAGACACCGTCATTCTAGGCCCTATTTAACCTAAAAATGTAGCTAGGCTAAAGCATTCACGTGTGAAACTCAAAACTAGTGTTCTGCCCACTGACCGTATGTCTGGCCCCGATGACATACATCCACTCATTGTATTAAGCACACCGTTTTAAGATTTGGACAATGCATGATCCATATTTCACTTCTAGACCTCTAGACCTCCTCTAAGCAAATAAAAGAAAACAGGAACGTAAGAAATCACAACACAATAGAATTTTGAAAGAGTTCCTTGCAAACATTATCACATTCAAGAAGAAACTTGATGAACACTTTGTAAACTCGATGAGGCATAAAACAAGGTCTATAACAGTGTTAAATATAAGGGAAATAAGGATTACCCGAAAGCTGAGCATGGACATGACCCTCCCTCCTTGGAAACTCCTCTTGGAAGCACTCTTCCTCACCAAACTCTCTCCTAAATCGTGGAAGGGGTTCTGGCAGCCTAGGGGCACACCAGAGGGTGGAAATGGGTGTGAGAAATGAGAGGTGGGGGTGGGTATTTATAGGAAAAATCCGCCACCAACTCTCTGTTAGACCAGCGGACGTCTAGTAACCCTAGCGTACGTCCGGTGGTTCTTGCACAGTGGTCCAAAGAGTGTCTCGTACGTCTAGGTATTACCTAAAAGGTATTCAAAAAATACCGTACATCCGGTGGTCCCACGTACGTCCGCTAGTACGGTTTGCAGAGCGTATGTTCGGTGGTCCCCCCTCATTCGTCTGCATTACAGACAATAGCGTACGTCCGCCAGACCTAGCGTACGTTTGCCTCATGAGGATCAAGGTTTGGCTTCTATTTTCTAAGGGTTCAAAGTATGTTCAGGTTAGCACTAAGGGTCTTAGGCCTTGTCTAAGCAGCTCTATCAAAGGCTCTTGTTAAACATTCTAGTGGAAAGGATCTTCTCAAATAAAAATGTTATTTTTATCAAGGTATTACAACCGGTCACCCCACACCCTAATATCTTAGCTGTCTAATGAATGCCAAATATTATATATTTAGGCCCCTTAACTTATATTCGTTAAGCTCTTATCGCTGTTATTTTCTGATATTTTTGTTAGTTTTAGTGTTTTGGTGTGCTGCAGGTCATTAAGAGAAAACTGCAGTCAGAGGGTGGGAACAAGCAAAGAAATTAAAGACCCTCCCTAGAAGTGCGATCGAGCGCACAGAGTGATGATCATATTGTAATGCTTAATTTGATTAATTCATGTTTAATCGAATTCTTTATATGAATGTGTCTAGCCAACATGTGCATGTAGTATGGATCAGTTATTTAGGTCAATTTGGATGATTGAGGCCTAGTCTTAATAGATTAACAAAAGAATATCCTCACAGGGTCATGGGTTAATCAACATAGGGAGCTGGGAGTAGATGCGCATGCTCTAGGCCTCATTTGTTTATCGATTTCCATAGTTTTATGCTTTCTTAAATAACAACTTAGTAGACACACATGCTAAATCCTTTAAGAAATAAAAGAATTAGAGTAGACACCCATGACTAATTCGTTTCTTAGAGAAATCTATAGCCTAAAGAGTACATACCCATGCCCTTAGGTTGGCAAACTTTAAGTATTCATAATATGATTGGAGCATTGGCAAATTGTTATATTAATTATGCATGATTAGTGATGGATATCAAAGCTCTACCTTTTTATATTTATTAAATAAAAAATCAATCTTTGTTTTGTTTTAATTACGAAATTAATTTTAATCAAAATTTACCAATCCTCGTGGGAATGATTTAGTACTTGCACACTATACCACTGTTTTGATCTTGTGCACTTGCGAGTTAAAATGAACATTTATTTGCTTGGTCAGAGATCCTTGAACCTAAAATTGATACCCTTAGATCCTGATTTAGAAAGAACTCGTAGGAGAATTCGGAAAGAACTTATTGAAAGAGAGACGTTTGAGATGGGAGATAATTTAAGGAATCATAAGGAGAATCCGGAGCAACATAATGAGGATGCGAGAGATAGGAATTTTCATAATTTTGAACAAGATAGAGCTGGGAACGTGGATTTCACTACATCACTTAGGGAGTTGTTCACACCCGTTGCGACTAATTCCCATTTATGTATAATACTGCCACCAACCAATGCCATCCATTTTTATCTGAAGCCACACGTCATCCAACTCATACCTTCATTCCATGGCCTAGAACTTGAAAATCCTTACAATCATGTAAAGAAATTCAAGGACATTGATAAGCGCCGAATGTTGCACATTCAAGCCCCTTAACTCGCATATGTTAATTCTTTAGCGTTGTTATTTGTTTGATTTTGTGTTGTTTTTATGTTTTCAGGTATTTAATAAAGATGCAAGAAAAACCATTAATTTTGGGTTTAAAGCACAATTTGAGAGGACCTAAAAGATATGATTAAGCTTAACCAATCACAATATAAGATATATATGATGTGGTTAAGTTTAATTAAATCAAGGAATGGATAAAATCGGAATTTCTCCACTTATAGTCAAAATCGGATCGGATAGAATTTCAGATTTTGAACATGTCTCAGTATTTTGGCCATAACTTTCAGTTCAATTATCGGATTAAGGTGATTCCAGCGGCATTAGAAAGCTAATTCAAAATTATACAAATCATACTGAAATACGATTTTCCTAAATCGGAATCCCACTATGCCAAAATCGCCCCGCAATAGAAGAAAGCAAATCTGGACGAATCCTATTCCGATTTGTACATGGATTGACTCCTAATTTGACTAGGAGATTGAAATCCGAATTCTCTAGGTTTCCTAGGGCTTCTAGGACTTGTTGCTCCCTATAAATAAGCCTCTAAGCTTCAAGAAACCGCAGACTGAGTTTTTGACAGAAAATATTTCTTGGAGGCTTAGCGGAGTCATTAGCGGCTAACCCCTTTGTGGGGGTGTTGATGTAACACTTTCCAAGCACAATGGTTTGATTGTATTTAAATTCCAGACTTTCAATTTATGTATGTTGATTATATAACTGTGAGAATTGCTACAATTGAATTCTGTTCTTAATTATTAAATGCAATTGTTCTTAAATTCCAAAATCAATATTGGTGAAATTCTTATCTTGTCTTAGAAAGTATTTTACTTTTATTAATCTCAAATCATTCTTATTTTCTGTGATTATAGGGATGATGGTTATATAATGGGTTGTAATAGACATATGATTAATAGGATTAATATAGGCCATGCCTAGGGAAGACGGGAAGCACAATTTGAGAGGACCTAAAAGATATGATTAAGCTTAACCAGACATGTGCGCCACTTTCAAATTTCATAATTTTTTTGAAGAGTCTGTCCACCTTAAACTTTTTCCTCTCTCCTTGCACGATAAAGCCAGGGCATGGTTAGATTCCAACACGCCCAAATCCATTACATCTTGAGAAAAGCTTATTGAACAAGTTCTACAACAAAATTTTCCTAATGTCAAAGGTCAATGAATGTAGAAAGGAGATAAGTTTGTTCACCCAGAAGGAGGACAAGAAATTTTCGAAGAGTTGGGAGAGGTTTAAGGAGTTTTTGATAAGATGCCCTCCATATGGATATGAGAAGTGGAGACTCGTTCAATTTTTCTACTAAGGATTGACCCAATCCAACCGTAGTATGATCGAGTCAACGAATGGAGGGGCATTCTTAAATCTAACGGGGGATGAAGCATACAAGGCATTGGACAAGTTGTCCAACAACTCTCTATAGTGGGATTTTTCTAGTTGTCGTGACAAATCTGCCCGTATTCCCAACAAAGGAAGCATCTATGAGGTTAAGGAGGATACTAATCTAAGGTTAAAGATAGATGCCCTCACCAAGAAGCTTGACGCTCTCGCTATGGGTCAATCCATTAACGCAGCTAATGCATTCAATGTTGATAGTTATTCCTACTGTGCTAGTCCTATGCACTTGGCATAGAATCATCTTCACCCACTTTTGTCGAGTGCTCTATGGAACAAGTGAATGCTTTCAATGATTTTCAGAAGCAATCGAACGGGTCTTATTTGAAGACTTACAATCCAGGGTGGAGGAACCACCCTAACTTCTCTTGGAAGCAGAACAAACCTTTGAATCAGGGAGGAGCCCCTTAGCATACTAGAAATCAATACCCTCCCAGATTTCCTCCACCAACTCAATAGCAGGATCGCTTGACTCACTCCACACAACCTCAGGCGTCTTTGTAACAGTCATCGCTGGAAGAAATGATGAAGGCATTCACAATCCAATAGCTAGACCAAACAAGAGCTCCAAAACTTTGTTATGGCTAGCAACCAAGCCATCTTTGCAAATGGTCAAGCCATAAACGAAGTAAAGAATGCCACCATGGGGTGAACACCTAGACGATTACCAAGATGAAGGTTCAGATTGCTCAGATAGCTAATCACCTGGGTAAGGGAGATAATGGAAAGTTCTCAAGTCAGCTCGTGCCCAATCCCAAGTTGTTTATGATTGGAAACTTTTCAGACCATGCGCATAGGCAAGAGCATGTGCAAGCGATTGTCATTCTAAGGTCAAGGAGACAAGTGGACAATCAGGTGGTTGAGCAAGAAGAGAACCCAGCTGTGTAGCAAGGACTAGAGAGTGGCAACAAAGAGAAGAAAGATGCGGAGCCATCTATAGCCACACCTGATGAGTGCCAAATATTGCATATTTGGGCCTCTTAGCTTGTATTTGTTAAACCCTTAGTTTTGTTATTTTCTAATGTTTTTGATTAGTTTTGGTGTTTTAATGTTTTTCAAGTTGCTAAGGTATATCTGGGGCTAACTACATTAATTCTGGGACTTAAGGCAGTTTGGGGAGTATTGGAAACAAATTTGAGTCGAGCGATGATTTGCACCCAATGAGTCCCACCAAAACAGCGATATCTAGAGTTGTAGAACTCCGATTGGAGTGATCTTAGTGTCATTGGAAAGCTAACTTGAAGATCTAAAAATTCATATTTCACAAGATTTGGCCAATCAACACTGGAAATGCATGCCCAAGTGCGATCGAGCACACTCGGCCAACCTGGCAATGCTGAAACCCTAAAATTAGCTTATAAATACTTTATTTTTCATTGTAAACATGTCAGGAGGTGCCGTAGAGAGCAAAAACACGACTTTTGTCATGCCTAGGCCTTTGTGAATGTTTCTCGATTGTAAGTGTTTGTTTTTCATGATTTCAATTGATTTTAACATGTCTTTTGTGATCATGAGGGGCTAAACCTTCAACTAAGGTTGAAGATGAAGCCTCGTCGTTGATTCACATTTTCATTTTTGTATTTATGCTACAATTCAATATCTAATAAATTAGTTGTTCAACATTTTTTCAATTGCTTGATTTATTCTATGAGATTAAGCACCCTTTTAGATTTCGTGCATAGTTTTATATTCAATGTGTTTCATTTGGGGGCACATCGAGTTATTGGATTAAGACTAATATCCATGGTGATCTACGGATACGGTGGATAATTTGATCTCAATTAAATACTCGTTGTGATCCTTTAAACGGATGGATTCATTGAATGATTTTACGTGCACGCTCACGACTGTTGAACGTTGTTTAAATGTTTTCAATATTGATTGTATGCGTAAATGCAAGAGTGTAGTGTGAATTTGGTGAGGTGGATTCGGAAACCTTAGTGTTTTACTTTGATTGTTGTTTAAATTATAATTTAATTTAGTTTTGTCACCATTGCACGACCAACTGCCGAACTAGGTTAAAATAGGATTTATTCGAATAGAAAATTGGTTTTTACAAAAACACAAATTTCCTATGGATCGACCTTGCATTTGTACGCGCACTTTGCTGCATACGACTCATACACTTACAAGTACTTTATTTTTGGTACATCAACACCCATTGTTGAAGACCCTCCTAGGTCGTTTGTACCTAAAGCACCTTATCTTAAGAGACTATAAGCACCCAAGAAATGAGGAAAGTTCGAGGACATTTTGGAGGTGTTCAAGAAAGTTCAAATCTATATCCCATTTTTGGATGCCATCCAACAAGTACCTTCATATGCCAAGTTCTTGAAGGACTTGATTATAGTGAAGAGCAAGACGAATGTCCTGAAGAAGGCATTCTTGACCGAGCAGGTGAGCTCAATTCTGCAATGCAAGTTGCCCCTCAAGTACAAGGACCTTGGGTGTCCTATTATTTCTTGCATGATAGGAGTCAGCAGAGTTAAGAAGGCATTATTGGATCTTGGAGCGAGTGTGAACTTGTTGCCCTACTCAGTTTACTTACAAATGAGGTTGGGGGAATTGAAGCCCTCTTTGATGACACTCCAATTGGCCGACAGGTTAGTGAAGGTTCCACGAGAAATATTAAGGATGTCTTGATTAAAGTGGATAAGTTTTATTTCTGTGCAGATTTTATTGTGCTTGACACAGAGCCAGTTTTGAATGTGGGGATTCAAACACCGGTAATCTTAGGGTGACCATTCTTAGTTACGACTAACACCCTGATAAATTGTAGGACAAGGGTGATGAAAATTTCCTTCGGAAATGTGACAGTGGAGCTGAATATCTTTCATATCAACAAGCAATCAATGGAATATGATGAAGTGGGACATGTATGCTTGATTGAAGAGATCCTGGAAGAGATTGTTGAGGAATCAAGCATGGAAGACCCCCTGGAGGCATGCTTTGCTCAGTTTGGGGAGGATTTGGACTTAGACAAATTGCATGAGCAAGCTAATGCCATTTTGGAGACTGCTCCTTGGAGAGCAGCGAGAAAAGGAAAAGGTAGTACCTGAGCACCTTAAGAAGGAACTTAAGCCCCTACTGAACAATCTCAAGTATAAGTTCCACGGTCCAGCAAATGCTTTGCCTGTGATTATAGCTTTGAATTTGGTTGATGCTCAAGAGGAAAAACTGTTAAAGGTTTTGAGAGAGCACAAAAAAGCTATCGGCTGAGCTATTGAGGATATGATAGCAAGGGGATCAACCCTTCAGTGGTAATGCATAAGATACATTTGGAGGAAATTGCCAAGCCATCAAGGGAGCCATAAAGAAGGCTCAACCTAGCTATGCAAGAGGTTGTGAAGGTTGAAGTGATAAAGTTATTGGATACAAGGATCATTTATCCAATCTCTGACAGCAAGTGGGTGAGCCCAACTCATGTTGTGCCAAAGCAGTCTGGATTAACGATAGTGAAGAACAAGGATAACAAGTTGGTCCTAACTCATATTCAATCAAGATGGAAAGTATGCATAGACTACTGCAAGTTTAATGATGCCACCAGGAAGGACCATTTCCCACTTCCATTTATTGATCAGATGGTGGAACGCTTGGCTGGCCATGAGTACTATTGTTTCTTGGATGGTTATTCTGGATATAACCAGGTCTCTATGGACCCTGAGGATCAGGAGAAATCGACGTTTACCTGTGTGATGACCCTCACAGACAAATTAATTAACTAGTAATTGATCTCATCCCTCATTGAACAAGACTTAGGGATTTCAACCTCTCTCGTCATAACGAGAAAGCTACAGCGGAAGACTTTAATAAGACTATGAGAATAAGAGATAGTAATTGAAACATCACACAGCATGCACCAGAAAAAATATAATAACATCAATACTATCACATAGATAATCATCAAATGTACTGGTCATCAGACCATTATCAAGTAGGGAGTACTGACCAAAATAAACATACATCATTGTTCTCAAAAGATCAACAGATCACAGCCTAGACTTAAGCTTGAGGAGAGCTAGAGAAATCAGGATCTCTATCATATTTGCATGGACGGTGCCTCCATTCTCCCACATGGTCCTAAGCCAAATGGGATCCATGTCCTTAAAGATCACCCATATCAAATCCTGAGCGATCACCCAAGTGTGCTCCGACGGCATCCTTTTCTAATGCAGCTAAACCGCGCAAGTATTTGTAATGATGGAGAAAAAACATAAATAAAAGGGTAAGTCTAGGAATTAGTGATTTTTAACGCAGATAATGCTCATACTAGTTTAGTAATGAACTCAAAAGTTTTTATAAAGAAAATGACAGTTCCATCATGACAGTTTATATTATGAGTGATATATATGTAGTATATAGTATATACATATGATACAAACAACAGTCATGGTTCAGCAGTGTGGTCTACACGAGATATTATCCCTTCTCAGCAGGGTTGGCATTGTATTGAGGGACCTGTAGTACAATGTCGATGCCCCAGCCATTGCATGCTACCGTACGTAACACTAGTGGCACAATCGAGTCTGACTTTGGGTGGCCAATACCGCTAATGAAATTTGTCCTGTAGTGACCATCCGTTAAAGCTGGGCCAGCCACGAACAACCATTGGATCCAAGGCCCATATAAATCACACATTTGACCATAAAGTTAACATGTATAGTAAGCCCAAGGCCATTACTACCGCACGTACCGGTATACCATGTCATACAATGCAAATTATCTTGTTTGTATTTTACATGGATGTGTCTTTTACAAGTCCCACTTTATTAGCATTTTCGTACAACAATTTTCTCAAATGTCAGAGTTCATGTGCAACAAATATAACAATGAGAGTTGTAAAATATGCATGTTTTCTTCGTACACAAAATAGAAGTGCAATGCATGGAAAAAGTAACACCAAGCATTATGTGAGTTAAAACTCACTAGGGTCGAAAAGTGTCTCCGAGTAATCCTACCAATCCGGGTTCTCCAAATTTGTGAAAAACCTTCTATTACTCCTACTTCCACAAAAACAACTCTAGAGTAAGGAAAACATGAGCTATGGGACGATTAGTGAAAATAGGATTTCCCTGTCACACTCTAGCCGTACGTCTGGGCTTAGAGCCGTACGTCCACTATGACATGTCAGGCAGTACGTCCGATCTCTAAATCGTACATTCGCTTCAAGGTTTTCAAGGAGAGCCTCATTTACTCTCCATTGTCCGCCTATTCTCCGACTCCTAGGGCTATTACGGACTCCCTAAGGCCTCCTAACTCAGATTATAACCTCCATGCAACACAACAACCGCTAAGTTAACAAAACACTAATCTAAACAAGATTTAAGACGTAACTAAGCTAATAACTGAAACTAGCTACAACAAAACAACAATCGAACAACATAACAAAGTATTTAAAAAGCTAAGGAACCAAACGTTACCTCCTTGAAGCAAAAATTCAAGAGTTCATCCTCACGAAAGCTCCAAACACACAAAAACCTCACGAACACTCACAAAGCACACTAGCAGCTTGGAGGCGTTTAAGAACCATTGAAAATGAAGGGGGTAGGGGGCTATTTATAGGAGAGAGCTGCCACCAACTGTCTAAAAAGCAGTAGACGTTCGCCCAATCCTAGAGTACACCCGATGGTTTTTACCCAGCGATTTAAAGGCTCCTTATATGTTCAAGTATTAACCAAGGGTATTTCAAAAAATAGCATATGTTTAGTGGTCCCGTGTACGTCCACTGTACGATTTGTAGAGCGTACGTCCGATAGTTCCTCATAGTACGTTTGCACTAAAAATATTAGCGTACGTCTGTCTACTTGACCTAGCGTACGTCCATGTTGCAGTCTAAATTGTTCCTTTAAGTGGTTTTAGTGACCCAAAGCCCAAATTCATTTCTTAACTAAGCTACTTATACCTAGTTAATTATTTTGGTCACTACAACCTATCCTTTTGCGAGATTCGCCAATTGTCGCATGCCCTTTGGGTTATGCAATGCACCCGCTACTTTTCAACGATGCATGATCAATATTTTTTCTGATATGGTAGAGCGTTCCTTGAAAATTTTCATGGACGAGTTCTCTATTTTTTGTCTTTGGTTCATCTTTTGAGGAATGTTTGCATCGCCTCACTTTGGTTTTAGTGTGGTGCAAGGAGAAGAACCTGGTGCTTAATAGGGAACGTGTCATTCTATGGTCAAGCAAGGTATTGTATTGGGGCACGTCATATCTCATCAAGGGATTGAGGTTGACAAAGTGAAGGTGGATCGTATTTCCAACCTTCCACCCCCATGTACAGTGAATGAGGTTTGTTCCTTTCTAGGCCATACAGGATTTTACAGGCGATTCAACCAAGACTATAGCAAGATCGCTAGGCCCTTGTACAAGTTATTGGTAAAATAAACCCCATTTATATTTGATGAGGATTGTAAGAGAGCATTCGAGGATCTGAAGAGAATTTTGATGTCCACACCTATTATTCAGCCACCCAACTGGGGTGTTCCATTTGAGATCATGTGTGACGGATCAGATTATGCCGTTGGAGCTGTTTTGGGGCAGCGTATTGATAAAATTCCCCATGTCATTTACTATGCAAGCTAGACTCTAAACAATGCATAACTCAATTACTCCACAATTGAGAAGGAGTTATTGGCAGTTGTTCTTGCACTGGACAAGTTTAGATCCTACTTGTTAGGATCTAAAGTCATCATCTATTCGGATCACGCAGCATTAAGGTATCTTTTTTTCAAAAAGATGCTAAATCTTGTCTTATCTGATGGATTTTGCTACTTTAGGAGTTCGACATAGAGATCCAGGACAAGAAGGGTTTTGAAAATGTGATGGCGGATCATTTGTCTAGGTTGATTGTGGATTACACCAAGGATGCCAAACCCACTTCGGAGACCATTTTTGCTCACAATTGATGCACATTGCTCACAATCCTACACTATGGTTTGTTGACATAGTGAACTATTTTGTCACCAGCCAATTGCCTTCGCAGTGGGGGCGACAAGATAGGTCCAAATTTTTATCCATAGTGGACCATTTTTTCTGGGACAATCCTTGTCTGTTCAAGTATTGTCCCGATCAGATCATTAGGAGGTGTATACCTGAGCATGACCAATCCAATGGCATCTCATTTTGTCATATCATGCCTGTGGAGGCCATTTCAGTGCTAAGAAGACCACTGCAAAGATTTTGTAGTGTGAATTTTATTGGCCTACCCTTTTCTAAGGCTCACAGGCCTATTGTACATCTTGTGAGCGTTGCCAGAAGTTAGGGAGTATTTCAAAATGAAATATGATACCCCTCAACCCCATTTTGGTTATTGAGATTTTTGTTTATGTGGGACATTGACTTTATGAGACATTTCCCAAATTCCTTCGGCTACCTATACATTCTTGTTGATGTGGACTACATGTCTAAATGGGTGGAGGCAATTACACGCAAGACAAATGACCACAAAGTTGTGGTCCAATTTTTAAAGGACATTATTTTTGCTCATTTTGGTACTCCCTGAGCAATCATAAGTGATGGAGGTAAGAACTTTTGTAACCAAATTTTTGAGCAGTTAATAAAGAAGTATTTCATCATACACAAGGTTGCCACCCCATATCACCCACAGACAAGTGGTCAGGTTGAAATTTCCAATCGAGAGATCAAGCACATTTGAAGAAGATTGTGAACCCCAATAGAAAAGATTGGTCTCTGCGATTGAATGATGCACAGTGGGCATATCAGACAGCATTCAAGACACCAATTGGGATGTCACCCTATCGGCTTGAGTACGAAAAGGCATGTCATCTTCTGGTGGAGTTGGAGCATCGAGCATATTGGGCCATCAAGTAGCTAAACTTCAATCTTTTGAAGGCTGGCTCATAAAGGAAGCTCCAATTCAATGAATTAAAGGAGCTGAAGAATGATGCATATGATTGTGCAAGGTTGTACAAGGCACAGATGAAGAAGGCTCATGACCAGAACATTTTAAAATGATCTTTTAAGCCTGGTTAGAAAGTCCTTTTTTACAATTCACGCTTGCACCTTTTACCAAGCAAGCTCAAATCTCGATGGACATGCCCATTTATTATTCGATCAATTTTTCCTCATGGGGTCATTGAGATTGAGGATCCAAAGAATGGTAACACCTTCATGGTGAATGGAAAAATATTAAAACCATTCTTGGAGTTGAGGAGTACGGAGATTAAGACGACGATGTTGGAAAATCCGAGTTATCTTGAGTGATCGTCGTCTATAGTGGAGAGTCTGGCTGAAGACTTAAAATTTAGTGCATGTGGGAGGCAACTCTCATTCTTTTCCATGTCATTTGATGTTGACTATTTGTTTTGCTTTTGTTGTGTTTGTCAGGACACATATTTACCATTCAAGTTTGGGGGAGCGTTCTTCTAAGTTATACCCGACGTGCACCACCCATCTGGTATTGTATTTCTGGACACATTGGGGACAATGTGTCATATTAGTTTGTGGGAGTAGACATTTCTGTCTTTTTGCTTGATTATGTTTGGTCTCTTTGCTTGATTACGTTTGGTGTTTAAAAAAAAAAAATTGGCATTCTGTTTGTGCGAACGAGCGCGCCTTGTATGTGCTCGAGCACATATCTCTCTCAGATATGCCATTCCATTCTATTACTGCGATCGAATGTACATTGTGTTGTGCTCGAGCATAGTCTCTTTGTGAGCTCGTGTGTGCGTGAGTGCAACCCTCACACACGCGCACTGCTGCAAGAGTGAGATCAAGCGCACTCAAAACAGAGGCGCACGTGAACTATTTTAGGTCATTTTCCCCCTTTCCCTCTCACTTTTCTCCCAACTGCATCAACTCTCCCTTGCACCACCCACGCCCCAAAACCAATTTACCAGCCACCCACACCACACACTCCTCTATGCCACACACCTCCACCATCACCGCCACCATTACTCCAAAAATCACCACAGCGCACACCTCCATTGACCCCATGCACCCATTCTCAGTTTTACTTACCTTGCCCATTTTGTGACCTAGAAATTTGCAAGTCCAACCTCCCCTAAAAGTTTTCATTTTTTTCTATGATTAGCAACACAATCCATGTATACGGATTATGCTTTGCTCTGTGTTTGGTTTTTCTTTATTTTGCATGGGGTTGGGAAAATTTTGAAATAGTTTATAGAGTTTGGGTGTTGCATACCACATTTCGATAAAAGTCCTGAATCAAGACCGAGATGCCTAAAGCTTGAGCTTCGTCTTCCCAGCCTGTGACACTCAAGCCACAAACCCCCCCACCTACTTTTGTGCAAAGAGAGCTTTTTTCAGAGATGACGTTCGCCATAGACCAAGACTTAAAAAATTTTGAAGCTACTCAATGGGTGGTTCAAGAATTCAAATGTCGTGGGTTAAAGAGACTGTTCAAGCCCGTCACCTCCACTGCTTACAAGAAATTGACTGCCCAATTCTTTGAGAACCTTTCCTATCACTGCACAAAATTGGATGTCCTATGCTCAACAGTTCTAGGCAAGAGTATTGAGGTGACCATAACTCACATAGTTACTGATAAGAGCCAAATATTGCATATTTGCACTCCTTAATTTACAATAGTTAATCCTTTACTTGTATCATTATCTAACGCTTTGTGTTAGATTTGTGTTTTAGTGTTTTGTAGGTTGCTGAAGAGAACTGCATCTTAAAAGGGGAAAATTGTAAAGTCTTAGAATAAAGCATAATTTGAGAAGACCTAGAAGATGTGGTTAAGTTTGACCAAATCAAATAAAGGATAAAATTGGAATTTCCCTAAATGGAGATAATTTCGGATTGGATTCAAATTCAGATTCTGCACATGTTTTAGTGTTTTGACCATAACTTTCTGCTCAAATATTGGATTGAGATGATTCAAATGGAAGTGGAAACCTAGCTCAAAATTCAAGAATTTATTGTGAAATAGGATTTTCCTAATTCAGAATTTTACTATTCCAAAATCGTCTCGCAATATGATAACGCAAATTTGAGCGAATCTTATCCAGATTTCAGACTTCTATTTGGACAGGAGACTAACCTCCGAATTATCTAGGATTACTAGGGCTTCTAGGACTTCTCTAAGCCTATAAATAGACCTCTACGCATTCAAGAAAGAGAGCGAAGCCTAGAGACAGAAATTCCCAGCTTTTCTCTTTAGTTTAGTTTTTCATTAGTTTAGTTTAGGTTTTAGTTTTCATACTCATGTGGAGCTAAATCCCTAACTAAGGTTGGGGGTGAAGCTCCACCATTGAAGAACGACATTGTTGTTATGTAATTTTTTATTGATACGATTTTATTTGAGTTTATTATTTTAATTGTTTTACTCCTAATCAATTATGTGGAGTGATTCTTGGATATCTCTTATGATTCAAGGATAAATGTGATGATTTTAGATAATTTTATATGATTGGTTGCTTTTTTTTTAAATAATAAAAATTGGATATCTCTTGTGATTTGTTCTACGGATACGTCTGGTGTTTCAATATAAATTGGATATTTGCTTGTGATTTACGGATACAGTTAATGATTTAATTGTTTATTGGATTTCTATTGTGATTTGGATAAAGAATGGATACAGGGAATGTTTTGATTAATTTGTGAAGCAAAAAGTGAAACATACCTAAGATTTATATGCGAGAACTTTAGGGAATATTTTAGATCATGGAACTAAGTTGTTAAGAATGTGTGAGTGTGGATTCTGAAACCCTAGTGCTTTGTCAACAAATTACTTTCACTTAATTAGTTTTATGCTTTTGTTTCATTCAAACAATCATCATTCAAAAACTGGGAACTAGATTAGAATAGAATTATTTTAGGTTTAAACTTGCTTTCGAGAACACAATTCCTTGTGGGTTCGACTTCGTCCTTGCAATCCATTACACTATAAACGATTCGTGCACTTGTGAGTATATTAAAATTTGCACGACAAGTTTTTGGCGCCGTTGCCGGGGATCGAACCTAGATCACCCACTTGTCACGCTGGTGATGTAACGCCCCAAGAATTAATTAACTGGTAATTAATTCTACGGTTCGTCTCCCAGCCTTGTTCCACTCCGAACAAGACCTCCGGGACCTCTACTCCTCAAAAACGGAGGATACTAAGCAGCAAAAGAAATAAAGTACTATAATCATTAATCAGTATAACCAGATCATCTAACCAAAGATCATCAAGGCAGCGAAAATCATATTATAACATAACATCAGTAAAAGGGATCTATGCTAATCCTTAACATGCAAGCATGAATCAAACCCTAAGTTTACAGCATAACTCAAAAGTACTAGTTACCATGAGTACCCACTCAAGCTTGCAATAAGTCCTCAAGCATCTCCTGGATCGAATCCTCCACAAGAATCGGATGCTTCACAGTATTCACTATTTATAACAGCATAATCGTACATATGAAGAAAAAAGGGAAATAATACATGGGTAAGTCCGACGACTTAGTGAGTAGAAATTCACATGACGTACCCATCATTAATTTGTGGATTCTTTTATTTATAAAACACATGCAACATTTCAATTACTCCACCACTGAAAAGGAGTTGTTGGCTGTTGTGTTTGCTCTAGATAAGTTTAGATCTTACTTGCTAGGATCTAAGGTCTTGCTCTACTCAGATCATGCTGCTCTGAAGTATCTTTTGTCTAAGAAAAATGCTAAATCTTGTCTCATCCAGTGGATTCTGTTGCTGCAAGAGTTTGACATTGAGATTTGGGATAAGAAGGTTTTCGAGAATGTGGTAGCTAACCATCTATCTAGGCTAATTGTAGATTTTAATGAAGATGTTGTGCCTATTGTTGAGACGTTCCCTAATGAACAACTTATGCACATCTCTCAAATTCCTGAACCTTGGTTCGCAGATATTGTGAACTGCCTTGTTACCGCCTAGATACCCTTACATTAGACCAAGTAAGACAGATCAAAATTCTTGGCTAAGGCGAAATACTTTTGGGATGATCTGTACCTATTTAAATACTACCCAGATCAGATTATAAGGAGATGCATTCCTGAGAGTGAATACCAGAAGATCCTCTCTTTCTGCCATAATCATGCATGTGGAGGACACTTCAGTTCTAAAAAGACAGCTGCGAAGATTCTTCAAAGTGGATTTTATTCGCCATCCGTCTTTCATGATGCCTATGCTTAATATTCAGCCTATGAGAGATGCCAGAAGTTGAGGAGCATTGGAAGAAGAAACATGATGTCGTTGAACCCGATTCTTATTGTGGAACTATTCGATGTTTGGGGCATTGACTTCATGGGACCCTTCCTTAATTCTTATGGGTACGTCTTCATACTTGTGGTAGTTGATTATGTTTCTAAGTGGGTGGAAGCCATTGCTTGCAAGACGAATGATCATAGAGTTGTGCTTCAATTTTTAAAAGAAAATGCGTTGCACATTTTGGGACACCATGTGCCATCATCAGCGATGGGGGGAAGCACTTCTGCAACCGATATTTTGAGCAACTCATGAAGAAGTATGGGATCACTCAAAAAGTTGCAACGCCCTACCATCCTCCAACAAGTGGGCAGGTTGAGATATCCAACAGAGAAATCAAGAGGATATTGGAGAAGATGGTGAACCCAACAAGGAAAGATTGGTCTCTATGACTCAATGATGCTTTGTGGGCATACCAGATAGCATTCAAGACTCTAATTGGCATATCTCCCTACCGATTGGTGTATGGCAAGGCATGTCATCTTCCTGTAGAATTGGAGCATCGAGCATATTGGGCTATCAAGCAGTTAAACTTCAATATCACTAAGGCTGGCGATCAGAGAAAGCTCCAGATTGATGAATTAGAAGAATTGAGGAACGATGCCTACGACTATGCCAAGCAATGCAAAGCGAATATGAAGAAGACTCATGATCAAAACATATTGAGAAGATCTTTGAAGTTGGTCAGAAAGTCCTCCTTTACAACTCACGCCTACATCTGTTTCTAGGGAAGCTAAAGTCCCGATGGACAGGACCATTCAGAGTGCAAGTAGTTTCTACTCATGGAGCCATCAAGATCGAGGATCTCAAGACTGGAAATACTCAAAAGGTCAATGGTTAGCGACTAAAGCCATTTTTGGAATTGGAGATTCCAGAGATTGAGGAATTGCCCTTGGAAGACCTGACTTCATCTCAATGATCATCCGCTGTGGAAAGCCTGGTTGAAGACTGTAAATTTAGCACTCATGGGAGGCACCCCTCTATCCTTTTAATTTTTTTCAATTAGTTATTTTTGTTTTAGTTGTAATTGTGATTTTTTTTTTTTTTAGGACGGATGTTGTCACAAGTAAGTTTGGGGGAGGACACCTCTCAACTCACTTCAGTTCTCTTCACCTCTTGGTATTGTATTTCTACCCACATTGAGGACATTGTGTGATTCAAGTTTGGGGGTATGGAAAACCATTGTCCATTTTTATTTTAGTTGTTGTTTTCGGTCATTTTTAGTTTTTAGTTGCTGATTCCATTTTAATTGTGCAATGTTGTTATCAAGCTTGGGTTATTAACTGTGACCGCGGTTTGCATTTCATTGGTATGCTTAAAGGGTTGAACTTTTTTTTATGTCAGTAGGAGTCTGAGTCTTTTGACTTATTTTTGGGTAATTGAGATCGTTAAGTGTTTTTTAGATCAATTTTTCTTTGAGCACATTAGCATGGTTTCTATGAGGTATAAGGTTTTAGCTTAAGCATGTTCCTTGTGAGATTTGTTGGATGACCTATTGATGAATAACCTTGGCTTGCAAGAATTTATAAAAGAAAAAAAAAAAGAAAAAAAGAAGGAGATCATTTTGAGTTCCTCACTGAGTAATTGAACCTTTTGCCTCACTAAGCATTGAGTGTTCGTGTCAAAATGTGTGAAGCTCAAGTTGAGTTATGGTATGGCTAGTATGGCTTTGTAGCCTTTTTTACTTAAGTTATTAAGCCCTTAAGGATGTTATACATCTAGTGCCCTAAAGTCATTTGGCTTGGGAGTCATTAGCCTAACACTTGTTACATGGGTCAATTAGAAAGCTTAAAGGAGTCATACATTGCATAGCTTGTAAAAAGAGAAAATAAATGCATATCTTGCCTTGGTTGTTTCATCTATTTGGGATTCTTACGAATTTTGTGGAACTTGTGTTAAGTTTAAACTGAAAGCGTCATTATTGCATGCTAATTTCACTTGCACGTTTCAAGAACATATATTGTCTCAATTGTCCAATTTTATGAGTTATTTGTTCTTGGATGCCCATTGATTGTGATGAGGGTGTTTGTCTTTTTAAGCTTACTCATGAATAAGAACCATGGTCTTTGTGAAAATTCTTTCTTGTTAACAACATTGTGCTGCAATGTTTGTGGGTATCATTCTTGTAAACCCTCACAAGACTTCACTCGTCCACTAGGGATGCTTAGGGGTTTAAATGGCTTGTTTCATATGTTACACGCAATCGTCTCTCCCACAACAGATGACTTATGTTTATTGCTTTCATTTTATTTTTAGTGTTGTTTTGCTAAGAGACTAGCAAAAGTTAAGTTTGGGGTGTTTGATGTGTGCCAAATATTGCATATTTGGACTCCTTAATTTGCTATTGTTAATCTTTTAGCTGTGTTATTATATGATGTTTTGGCTTAGTTTCGTGCTTTCAATGTTTTATAGGTTGCTGAAGGAAAACTGTGGGTTTTATATGGAAGTGCCTAGTTCAGATGAAAAGTGCAAGTCTCTGTTGGAGCAATCAAACGCAGAGCTTTGCGATTGAGCGTAGATGCGCTCGAGCGCTAGACAGCCACAATCTAGCGCGCATGTGCTCGAGCCCAGGACAGTCATGAACGAGCGCAAAGGCAGCGCAACAGATGGAAACCTTATGCACGAATGGACTCAAGCGCACCAACTATGCGATCGAGAGCACACGTCCAACCTAGCAGCGAATTTCAGTTTTATTAAATTTGTAAACCTTAGTTTTTGGCCTATAAATACATAATTATCAGACTAGTTTAGGGAGGCTATGAATTATGAAATTTAGGAGGAGAAAGCAGAGAATTATAGGGTTTCTTAGCTTTTGGATCTCAACTTTGGGTTTCATTATTTGTAAGTACTCAATTTTTATTATGGATTCCATGAAGAACATTTTGTCTTTCAATAACATGAGAGGCTAAACCTTCAACTAAGGTTGAAGATGAAGCCTCACTTATGATTAGCAATTTAGTTTCATGTAATCAAGATTTCCCAATTTAATGGTTCAATTGCTTATTGTTTTGCTTTTTTATTAATTGGATTGAATGTATCTTGGATATCTTTTGTGATTCAAGGATACATTAGATGATTTATGATAATTCAATACAATTAATTGCTTGGTTTTCTTGGTAAAAAGATTGGATCTTTCTTGTGATTTATTCTCTGGATACAATGGGTGTTTCAATATAGATTGGATATTTGCTTGTGATTTACGGATACAGTTAATGATTTAATTGTTTATTGGATTTCTATTGTGACTTGGATAAAGAATAGATACAGTGAATGTTTTGATTAATTTGTGAAGTAAAAAATGAAACATACCTAAGATTTATATGTGAGAACTTTGGGGAATATTTGAGATCATGGAACTAGGTTGTTAAGAATGTGTGCGTGTCGATTCTAAAACCCTAATGCTTCATCAACAAATTACTTTCACTTAATTAGTTTTATGCTTTTGTTTCATTCAAACAATCATCATTTAAAAATTGGGAACTAGATTAGAATAGAATTATTTTAGGTTTAAACTTGCTTTCAAGAACACAATTCGCTGTGGGTTCTACCTCGCACTTGCATACCATTATATTGCACACGACTCGTGCGCTTGCGAGTACATTTAATTTGTACAACAGCTACTGCCCTCAAGTGCAATGATGAGCACCCTCCGAAAAATTCACAGTTTAAGGAGCAGCCTCCCAGATTCTATGTCGCCGAAATCATTGAGGACATGTGTCAGGGGCAATATGTGGACAAGTACAACAACGCTGGCAGCAGGGCCAAGATACCTCAACAACTCTGGTTTGTGGACTCCATCCTGCATCGCAATGCATGTCTCTTGGGCCACAAAACTCAAAGGCGAGACCTGTTTCTGTAAGCGATGTATGCCTTTCATAAAGGCTATTGGTATTCCATCCCTGCACTCATTTCGAGTCAAATTAAAAAGTTTTAGGAAGGGGTACATGTAAAAGGACTAGGCATTACCGATTCCTGGGGGCTACCTTTCCCCTTTCTACTCACATACATTCTAAAGAAAAAGGGTGTCAAGGGCACCTCTGCAGATGGACCTGTTATATACCATCCAAAATTTGGTAGAATCCAGTGGAACCAAAGCCAATCATACATGCCAAAGGCCCCTAGAGCGCTAGCAGCTGAGGCAGAGAGGGAGGAAGAACACATGGATGTTGATGCATCGACTGCTGAGCAAGGTGGTGAGGACAGACCTGTCATCATAGGCCGTATTGACTATGACTTTCTCTATGATGAGATGGCCCTTTTCTAGTCCGAGATAGCTGATATTAGACAGGACGATCGGGAGGACTAGTATTTGGTAAACCAACAGTTGAGCAGGCTGGAACAGAGCATGGACAACCAAGAAGGGATGTTGCAAGCCATTTTAGAACGATTGCCACCAGCTTCTAGAGCATCGTCTTCCGCCCCACATAGGGGATAGCAGTGAGCGGTCCATAGTATATCCTTTATGTTTTCGGTTGTTTTTCAATTTATTGTTGTTGTTTGATTTTAGTATCTTTTTGTTTTCCAGCGTTATTTTAGAATTCTGTTTCATAGGACAAGTGTGCTATAAGCCATACTGATCCAGACAATTCTCCATCTCCCAGGTCAACTCTTTCCATGTTATATACACATTGAGGGCAATGTGTACTTTAAGTTTGGGGGGTATGGGAGACACATTAAACGCACTTTGTCCTTATTTTTGTTAATTTTCCTTTGTTAAAAAAAAAATGCATGTTCATGTTTGTCTTAAAATTCTGGTTGATCTGGAAAAAAAAATTGTGATTTGATTTTTATTGATGAGCTTAAAATTTTGAACACATGATTTGATAATTGAGTTTTTAAGTTTAGTTACTTACTTCATGCATCTAAAAATTTACCTATTTGATCTGATCTGACACAAGAACATTAGCACAAATTTATGGGGTATGACTTTTGAGTCTGACGTGTATGTTTCGCTGTCTTGGGTAAAACCGGATGACTTGTTGGATGGACACTTTTGCATATGTAATATATATCTCAAAAAAAAAGAATAAAATTGATTATTGATAAATTTTTCACTAAGTAACTGTACATCTTGCCTCATTAAGCAATGAGTGTTCACTTCGAAAGGTGAGAATTTTGATTTGGTTAAGTTATGGCTAGTTTAGTGATTGTACCAAAAATAATACTCGCAAGTGTACGAATCGTGTGCGTAAAGTGCGCGTAAAAATGCGAGGTCGATCCACAGGGAATTGTGTTTTGTGTTAAAATCAACTTTTCTATTCAAACAAATCCTATCTTAACCTAGTTCCTAGAGTTCGAAATTCGTTTTGCAATTTTTGATAAAACTAAATTAAACAATAATTTAAACAACAAACAAAGTAAAAAAAAACACCAAGGTTTCCGAATCCACCTCGTCTAATCAAACAATTTATTCTCGCATTTTACATACACAATTGATAATTTAAAATACTTTTGATCAACGTTCAACAGTCGTGAACATGCATATGAAATCATTCGGTGAATCTGTCCGTTAAAGAATCACAATGAGTATTTAATTGAGATCAAATCATCCACCGTATCCGTAGATCACGATGGATATTAGTCTCAATCCAATCACTCAATGTATCCCCAGACAAAACACACCGAATATAAAATAATGCATGAAATCAAAAAGGGCGCTCAATAAATCAAGCAATGGAGGGACTTTGAACAACTATATAGAACATCAAATTGTGTATATAAAATGACAAGAATACAATTGTTCATCAAAGACGAGGCTTCATCTTCAACCTCAGTTGAAGGTTTAGCCCCTCATGATCACAACA
>CM017327.1:17080164-17331809 GCA_006937295.1 Carpinus fangiana | reverse complement strand
AACATCAAATTGTGTATATAAAATGACAAGAATACAATTGTTCATCAAAGACGAGGCTTCATCTTCAACCTCAGTTGAAGGTTTAGCCCCTCATGATCACAACAGACATGTCAAAATCAATTGAAAACATGAAGAAACGAAACTTACAATCAAAAAGCGTTCACAAAGGCTTAGACACGACAAAATTCGTGTTTTTGCTCTCTACGGCGCCTCCCAACGTAGGGTTTTCAATTAAAAAATACAAATTTATACTAAAGAATTAGGTTTTCTCACGTGCTGACAGGTCATCACGAGTGCGTTCGAACGCAACATGTGCGTTCGAACGCAATGCGCTCGATCGCAGCATATGCGATCGAACGCATATGAGGCTTCATGCTCCGTGCGGCGCGGCCATTCAACGTGAAACGCTAGGGTTTCAGCTGATGTGGACATGCGCTCGAGTGCGACTCCTGGGCTCGAACGCAGGTGCGTTCGAACGCACTGCTGGGGGATTCTTCCTTCATTATGCACATTTTTTACCCCTTTAACCGCATTCTTCTGTCAGTAACCTGCAATGCACTTGAGACACCAAAAACTAACAAAAGCATCAGAAAATAACACAGCTAAGAGCCTAACTAATATAAGTTAAGGGGTTCAAATATGCACTATTTGACTCTCATCATTTAGTTTTGTAGCCTTTTTTACTCAAGCTAGTAAGTTCTTAGGGGTGTCTTTACACCTAATGCCCTAAAACCATCTGGTTTGAAAGTCATTGGCTCAACACTCGATACATATGTCAATTAGAAAGCTTAAAGGAACTAAACATTGCAGAGCCTAATAAATTAAAAAAAATAAAAATAAAAATAAAAAAAATTGCCATTGTTGTTCATTCTATTGGAATTTCAATGAACCTTGAGATATTGAGACATTGTACATTGGATATTGTTTTGATATTGTTTTTAATTTTGTTTTGCTAAGGTACTAGCAAAATGTCAGTTTTAGAGTATTTGATGAGAGCCAAATATTGTATATTTAGGCCCCTTAACTTATATTCGTTAAGCTCTTAGCATTGTTATTTTCTGGTGTTTTTGTTAGTTTTAGTGTTTTGGTGTACTGCAGGTCATTGAGAGAAAACTGCGGTTAGAGGGTGGAAATAAGCAAAGAAATTAAAGACTATCCCTGAAAGTGTGATCAAGCGCACTTGCGCTCGAGCCCATGAGCACGATCAAGCGCACACCTACGTCAGCCCAAGCATCGCTTAAGTGATGTGCCGCAAAAGACCCTAAAGACCCAAGGTGCGCTCGAGTGCACCGAATGTGCGATCGAGCACACCATGCTGACTTTTTAGCACCCCAAACCCTAATTTTTCCTATTTATACCATTATTTTCCTTTCAAACCCTAAGTTAGAGGGCGTCATCCAGAGCCTAAATTTTGACCCAAAATTGTTCTAGAGCCCTCCAAACATTTCCCTTTGTAAGTTTTATGTATATTACGATTTCAATTGATTTATTTAGGTCTTTTGTGATCATAAGAGGCTAAAACCTTCAACTACGGTTGAAGATGAACCCTTGTCATCGATAAACAATCATGTTCTTGTCGTTTTATGTATACAATTCGGTTTTAATCAAAGTATCGTTCAAATTCAATTCAATTGCTTGATTGATTTCATTTGATTGAATGTTGTGTCCTTTATTCATGCAAGGTTTTATATTTGTTGTGTTTCATCTAAGGATACATCGAATGATTTGATTGAGACTTATATCCTTTGTGATTCACAGATACAGTGGATGGTTTGATCTCAATTAGATATTTGTTGTGATTTGTTTAACGGTTGGATTCATCGAATAATTTAATATGATGGTTACGAATTTTGAACAGTGTATAAAACTTATTGTTTGGTGGTCATATGCATAAGAGGCAAGAATGTGTTGGTTGATTTGGCAAGGGGGATTCGGAAAACCTTAGTGTTTAAATTCATTTAATTTCATCATTTTATTTAGTTTATGTTTATTTTGCACGATCCAATCAAAAACTTCGAGACTAGGTTAAAATAGGGGTAATTTAGATAGAAATTGGTTTTTTTACAAAACAATTCCCTGTGGATCGACCTCACACTTGCACAATACTATATTGCAAATGATTCATGCGCTTGTGAATACAATTAAAACTCACAACACCGTCCCCCACCTCCCAAATAAGTCCCTGCATAAGAACTAACTTCGCAGCCATTATACTCCGCCAAACAAAGGATGGGCGTTTCCCCACATGAGCCTCCAAAATAGACGTTGAGGGATAATATTTCTCTCCAATTATTCTTCCCGCAGAAGAATTAGGGGTTTGAAGAAGTCTCCACATTTTTTTTACAAGAAGGGCTTTATTAAAATATACTAGCTCACGGAACCCCAACCCTCCCTCCGATTTAGCTTTTCCCATTTTTTCTCAACTCACCCAAAGAATTATTGAGGTGTTTTCTTTGTGGCCCTACCAAAAGCACTGCGTCATACCCTGAATCTCCTTACACAAAGAAATTGGGAGAAGAAAAACACTTATACAACAGGTGGGAATGGCCTGAACCACCGCCCTTAATAACACCTCATTTCCCGCTTGTGACAAAAACTTGTTCTTCCAGTTTTGAAGGCAATTTCACACTCTTTAATACTTTGAAAGACTTCACCCTTGATTTCCCCACCAAAGTTGGCTACACCAAGAATTTATCATAGCTTTGTGTAGCATGTAACACCGAAAGTCTAGATATTTCATCCCTTTTTTTCCGGTCTTGTGTTACGATTGAAAAAAATAGATGTCTTATCCTTATTTAGTTTTTGGCCCAACACTGCTTCATAGTCTTCCAAAATACACATTAATCTTCTTCATTCCACCAAATTGGCCTTGTAGAATAAAAGGCTATCATCGGCAAAAAAAAAAAAAAAAAGATGGCTCAACCGTAGCCCATACTTGGAGGTAGGCACTCCTATAATTACTCCCTTTTGTACCGCTTGAGTAATAAGGGAACTCAAAGATTCAATACAAATGATAAAGAAGTACGGAGATAGGGGGTTGCCTTGTCGGATTCCCCTAGTAGGCTTTATATTTCCAATAGGTTGTCCGTTAACCAAAATGACATATGGGACTATACATACACACTCCATTAAAAGTGCTATCCATCTGTCAGAAAAAACCCATCTTCCTCATAACTACTTCTAAAAAAACCCACTCCACCCGATCATACGCCTTGCTCGTATCAAGCTTGATCCCTATAAATCCCACCATACTCCACATATGGGTGTGCATAGAGTGTAATGTTTCATAAGCAACTAAGACATTGTCTGTTATTAGTCTGACAGGAATGAACACACTTTGGTTTCCCGATATCAACTGAGGGAGCACCCTCTTTAAATGATTAGCCAATACTTTAGCAATAAGCTTATAAGTCACATTACACAGGCTAATTGGTCTAAAATCAGTCACATTAGATGGGTCCATTTTTTTTGGAATTAAAGCAATATGTGACATTTATTTTCTCATCCATCTTGGCACAATTAAGAAAATGGACAGCTTTACATACCTTAGGCCCAACAATAGGCCAATTATAGTGGTAGAAATATGCCATAAAACCATCCGGCCCCAGTGCTTTTAAAGGCACCA
The DNA here is from genome assembly GCA_006937295.1 of Carpinus fangiana. NCBI lineage: Eukaryota > Viridiplantae > Streptophyta > Magnoliopsida > Fagales > Betulaceae > Carpinus > Carpinus fangiana. The sequence goes on along the minus strand of CM017327.1, from coordinate 17,328,184 downwards.
TTTGTGACAGTGCTCCTTGCACCTCATCCATAGTAAAAGGCACTTTCAATTGTGTATTCATCTCCATAGAGATCTTTCCCATGATAGCATTTGTACATCTTTCCACGTTAGTGGGTCTGGCTGAAGAGAATAGATTTTCATTAAATTCCACAAATGCCGTTTCAATAGTCTCTTAGGTAGTACACAAGCATCCCCCCCTTCCTGAATCTATTCTATGGAGTTTCTATGTTGTCGTTGTTGTACGCATGCATGATAATATTTTGTATTTTTGTCTCCATTGTGCAACCAATCCACTTTTGCCCTTTGCCTCCATTTAAGATCTTCTTGCTCCAACAACATCTGCAACTCCTCCTTCAACTCCTTTTCTTTTTGTTTGTCATTTGGATCTACCACACCTTGGGGCCATGCAAGCTCCTTGGTTTTTTATTTTATGACCCCTTCCGATGCCTACTCCTTTTTTCTCACCCAATGCTGGATATTTTGTTTGCATTGCTGGATTTTGCCATGAAAATCCAACCAAGGATCAGCCCTTCTAGGACCACCCGTCCAAGAAGATTTTACCACTTCTTTAAACCCCTTATCTTTTGTCCACCCAGCGTTAAGCCAAAAGACTCTTCTTTTCTTAACCTTCTCTGAATTCGTAGAAAGAAGCAAGGGGTGATGATTAGAATTGTGATTAGCCAAAACTTCCACATGCACATCAGTCCACAGAGAGCTCCACTCATCCTTTGCTACAGCTCGGTCTAGCCGCTCCTGTGTATACTAATCTCCAATATTCCATGTGAACTTGGGTCCAGTGAAGCCTAAGTCATGTAACCCACAATCCTCCGCCCCTTGAAATTCAACCATTTGTCCACGGCCTCTAGAGACAATCCCTTTCTTCTCTATTAAATCCACAATTTTGTTAAAATCACCTATACATAGCCACGGGAGTGGTTGAAAAAATGATAGGTGATGTAAAAGGGCTAATGCTTCCTTTCTCTTCGTTGTTTTGGGGTGGCCATAGAAGCCCATTAATTTCCATGCGACTCCCTTCCTTTCATTAGTAACTATGGCATTAATATGCCGACGGCTATAATTTTGAATATCAACACCCATCCCGTCCCTCTATAACAAAATCAAACCACCACTACGCCCCACACTATCCACTACAAACATGTGGTTGTAGCCCAACTTTATTCGTAAATAACAACTTTTTTTATTGATCAGTTTGGTTTCCATAAAAAAAACCAAAGCGGGTTTCTTTTCCTTCACCAATTGGTGTAGGTCACGAATTGCCTAAAGGTTCCCAAGCCCTTGACAATTCCAGCTTAAAATACTCATTGCAAGCGGCGAGGCTATAACACAACCTTCGCCTGATCTTCATCACACAGTTTTAGGGTGGACCTACCTACCTTGGTCCTCTTACTACTGGAAAATTTAAGGAGGCCCGTTTCTTGTGTTTGAGACCCATTCCCCAAGAGCCTTACTTCGTCAACATTATCTCCCCCTCTTTTTTTCCCCCCACTCTAGCAACACCATGCCCATATGGGGATAGTGAACGTGGCTCTACCGTAATTATCTGTCATGCTTTTTTCTTCCCAACCGAACCATGCATGGGAGGTGTTTTTAACGTGGAGTATTCAGCTTGTCCTCCTTCCACGTGGTCAACTAATGTGTCTTGTGCCAACTCAAAGAGGCCAGCTGTAACCGCTTTATCTCTCTCCATAACTCCCAGCACCATCTTTCCTTTGTAGTATCCCATCGACCAAGGTATACATTAGAGGAAACACCTGTATCCCTCTTATTTGGATCCAATTCTGGCACAGTTGTTGCTTCTTTCTTTTTTTGTCCCATATCTCCATAAAATCTGCTAGAACCCGAAAATTGAGTGTCCATTATTTTCTCTCCCATATTACATATCCTCCCAATATTATTTCCTCCCACGTCCTCTGATAAGCTCTGAATGTTGCATATTCAAGCCCCTTAACTCGTATATGTTAATTCCTTAGCATTGTTATTTGTTTGATTATGTTTTGTTTTTGTGTTTCAGGTCAAATACAAGAATTCCATTGAAATTGAGCTTAAAATGACAATTTGGAGCCATTCTGATGCTAGGATCGATTGCTGCCGTACCTAGGATCGAGCACTCATGCGCTCGAGCGCACAAGACCAAGGATCGATTGCACTTTTGCGATTGTGTGCAAACCTAAGATAAAGCGCGGTGCGATCAAGTGCACACCTTGCGATCAAGCACACTCAGGAGTGTATAATGTGGCAGACCCATTTTTGACTGCTTAAACCCGATTTTCAGTCTCCTAATTAGACTGGGAGACTGACCTACGATTGTAATTAGGGTTTTATGGTTTCTAGGGTTTCCTAATCTCTATAAATATGCTCTTAAACGTTGTAAAAGGGGCGGTTCCTGGAGTAAAATTCAGAACTTGTCTGTGGAGCTTAGAAGATCATAAGCGGCTAAAACCCTTTGTAGGGTATCGATGTAATCCTCTCCAAGCACAATGGTTATTGTATTTTAGTTTTAGTTATTCAATTTATTTATGTGATTGCATAGTTGTGAGAATTGCAACCATTGATTTCTGTTCTTAATATTAATTGCAATTGTTCTTCATTTACAAATCAATAATTGCGAAATTCTATTCTTGTCTTAGAAATTATTTTGCTTATATTGAATCCAAATCAATCTTATTTTCTGTGATTATAATATTGATGGTTATGCAATGGGGGTTAATAGACATATGATTAATAGGATTAAGATAGGTCATACCTAGGAAAGACGGGTCGTACTACACCCTAGTTTAGTGTAATTTAGGTAGTCGATCCGTGCCAACCGAAGATGGGTTATACTCTTCCGTTAATTGTATGAAACTTATTAAAGGATTTTATAATTTATACCTAGGGAAGACGGGTCGTGCCGCATCTTAGTGGTTAGGTGGGCGATTCGTGTCAATCGAAGATAGATTATCCTTATCCTTTAATATAGTATTTTCTTGTTCTTTTATAACATACATATCCTGAATTTCTAGAATTAAATACGGTTACCATTATTGTGCGGATTGTGATGAAATCGGTACCTTTCTCTCTCTCTCTCTCTCTCTCTCTCTCTCTCTCTCTCTCTCTCATATATTTACTTTCAACTCAACGTTTAATTTTATGTACTTTAATTCACACAACAAATCAACTCTCTTTTATTTAATTAGGTTAAATTTCGTCTTTCAAATTTAATAACAAAATCTCTATAGTCCTTGAGGTTCGATACCCTCAATATAGCCCTATCCTACGGGATTCGTTCTATTGCGAGTGGTATTTTATTATCGATAATTTTTGCTTTAAAAACACCACATCAATTTTTGACGTTGTTGCCAGGGACTGTTTAATGGTTTTGTTACTAACTTTTAAGGATTAAGTTTAGCTTGATTTTTCTTTTTGTTTTTGTTTTACGTTACTTTTAATTTTAATTTTTGAATTTTAATCTCTCTTTTCAAGTTCACGTTCAGCTTCGCAGGTGCCACTCTCTATGACTGCGATCGATCGCAACTCGTGTGCGATCGAGCGCAAGTCTACACATAGCAAGCAGCTGCGCTCAAGCCCTCTGCTCCTACGCTTTCTCCCATCTTCGGTAGTGCGATCGAGTGCACCCTTAAGTGCGATCGAGCGCACTCCTGACAAAGACAAAATCTACTACAGCATCATTCTAACGCATCTAAGGGCAGTTTGTGAGCTTTTATTTTCTGTTTTAATTTTCATTTAATTTTCTGTTTTAGTTTTTATTTCCTGTTTTTGTTTATGTTGGGTCGCCGATCTTTGTCTTTGCCATTAATCACTTGTGACCCCAACATTGAACACACTCTTAGATAAATTAGAGCCGAAAGGAATTCTAATTTGTCGAAAGAACACACCACTGATACCATGGCTGGAGCTCATCATGTAGCATTGCAAGATCATTACATCCCTCCCATATACACTACCCGTTCATGTCTTAGGTTGCCGGACATCACGAAAACCCACTATGAGATCAAGCCTAGCACCATACAGAGCTTACCGACTTTCCTAGGGCTTACCCATGAGAATCCTTATGACTTCCTCAGTGAATTCCAAACAATCTGTTCTACCATTCAATTGACGGGATTCACTAAGAATGCCTTAAAGATGTGTCTCTTTATCTTTGCCTTCAAAGATAGAGCCAAACATTGGTTCCAGTCTTTAGAGCCTAATTCTATCACTTCTTGGGATCAATTGCAACAGGTTTTTCTCAAGAAGTATTTTCCCATAGGAAGGACTAATGACACTAGGAAAGCTATCACTAGTATCACACAGTATGAGGGTGAACCATTCCATGAGACGTGGGAGAGGCTTAAGGATTTGCTTAGATCATGTCCACACCATGCTGTCCCTAAATGGCAACTAGTGCAGAGTTTCTATGATGGTCTGAATGAGTTTAGTAGGAGTATGGTAGATGCATCCTGTGGGGGGACATTTATGTTGAAGAGTGAAGATGAAGCATTGGCTATGTTTGAAAATCTAAGTAACAACTCTCATCAGCAGGCTTCTAACAGACGAAGAGCACTCGCACCTAACACACCAAAAACTAAGAGTCTTCTTGAAGTAGGGCACTCTTCAAACATGGCCACCCAAGTAGTTGATGCTATCACCAAAAAGCTAGATCAATTAATGACTTCTGGTTTTGCTCCTAATGTTGCTCATATAAGCACACAACCTGAACCATGCTCATTCTGTTATAGTACTATGCATTAAGTAAATAATTGTCCTACTATTGAAAATTATACTGATGTTTCTAATGAGTAGGTCAATGCAACTTTCTCGAGACCGAGTAATGATCCATATCCAACACTTACAACCCGGGGTGGAGAAATCATCCCAATTCCTCCTGGAAGAGTGCAAATGCAGAAAACTCAGGGCAGCACAATCAAGCTCAATCTAGCAGGTAGCCCTATCAACCGTCTTCAACATACCAGCCTCCACAGCAGCAATACCAGGCTACCCCACCGCCACCTTGGTCAAATTCAAACTTTGAAGAGCGGATACTCAAAATAATGAGTGATTTGTTGACAGAATGGTGGGCGAGATGACCAACATGGTGGGTGAGGTAAACGGCAGGGTTGGCGAAATAACCAACATAGTGGGCAAGATGAACAGCAGGATGGGTGAGATGTCTCATACAGTAAATTCGCACTCCCAATCTATTGCCAAGCTAGAGGCTCAAGTTGGACAAATAGCTAACACCCTCAACAGGAGGGAAGATAGGAAGCTTCCAAGTCAGCCGGTCGTAAATCCTAAGGGACTATACATGGTAGAAGAAAGCACTTCTCATCCAAAGCAAGTTCAAGCTATTACCACATTGCGAAGTGGAAGATTGGTAGACAATCATGTGGAAGAAAAGAAGAATGAGCAACTTGAGGCCCCACATACTATGCATCAGGACAAGGGTAAACAAGTAAGCATTGAGGCATCTACACCATCGGCCCCCACTTTAGAGATACCATATGAGCCTAAGGCCCCATTCCCAGAGCGTTTCAAGGCACCCTCCCATTTCGAGAAGCAAGGAGAGAAGATACAAGACATGATGGAAGCCTTCAAGCAGGTTAAAGTCAACATCCCACTCCTTGATGCCATCAAGCAAATTCTAGCCTATGCAAAGTTTCTCAAGGACTTGTGCACTCAAAAGAGGAAGAATCGAAAGCACATTCCTAAGAAAGTCATTCTCACTGAGCAAGTGAGCGCCCTGATTCAACACAACACTCCTCCAAAATTCCAAGGACCTTAGAACACCTACAATTTCATGCGTCATTGGAAACACTAAGATTGAGAGAGCTCTCCTTGACTTAGGAGCTGGTGTAAATTTGATTTCATACTCAGTGTATCAGCAACTTGGCTTAGGGGAACTGAAACTGACAAGTACTGTCTTGCAACTGGCTGACCGATCCATCAAGAAACCCCAGGTAATTGTAGAAGATGTCATTATCAAGGTGGGCAAGTTCTACTATCCAGTTAATTTCATAGTTCTTGACACAGAACTTGTCCCTTATCCATAAAAGCAAATTCATGTCATCCTGGGGTGTCCTTTCCTCGCAATAGCCAATGCATGCATAAATTGTCAGACTGGAGTAATAAAGATTTCCTTTGGGAATATGAAGATCAGGTTGAACATCTTCATTGCCTTCTAGAATACACCTGATCAAAAGGTCTGTTTCTTCTTGGATGCCATTGGAGAAACAGTTAAAGACCCATAGCCCGAGTCTCTATCTAAAGCCCCATCATGGAGAAACCCACCAAAGCCTATGCCCCTTACTTCAAGTACTCCCCCACCTGATGACAACCCCACAGGGGACATATTTCATTTAGAGGTTACTAAAGTGGACTTCATTAGGGTAGACAATTTTTATGCAAGTTCCCAGGCTGCCCCAGTTTTTGAGGAACCCTACAAAGATGAAAGGTTGATCATGGAACCAGTTCGGGACAAACATCTAGAGTATTGCCATGGTGAATCTCAAGTCCTTTCAGCTGAAAAAAGAAATTCTGGAATATTAAAAGGAATCTTCCTCCTTGTGGAATGCTACAAGATCATAAAGAAGAAGGGGTGGAAGAGTTTGATGAGACTTCTGAAGGATCGAGGTAAGATCCTTCGAGACTCAGACTTACTTTGAGCCATACCTCATAGGATCAAGCGCAGACCATGTGCACTTGACTCCTCACTTCACCAAGGTACATGATCTCCATCCAGGTTTATTTTATCCATTGTTGTTCCATTCTTTGATTATTATTTTTTTTACAACAATGTGTGCACTTGATTGGTATTTGGTTGGAGTATCACTCTATTTTTTCAGGACATGTGTTTTTGCATACAAGTTTGGGGGTATGATATGCCCACATCTACACATTCAGGTATTCCTATACTCTTGATCTTATTTTTCAGTTCTATACATACATTGGGGACAATGTATGATTCAAGTTTGGGGGTACGAAAAAACAAAACACTGTCCAAAATTGTTGTTATGTCATTCTTAAGCATGTGGTTGAGCTGTGATTTTGGTTTGAATTTCATTGGTAGGCTTAAAGTTATGAACACATGATCATTTGACTTAGGAATTTTGAGTCTTATTATTTACTTTTGGCAATATGAGATGCTCTTGTTTCAATTTAATACTTTCTCGAGCACACTAGCACATGTTTGTGAGGTATGAAATTTGAGACTAATTATATTTGTTTTCAATGTTTTAAATTCGGTTGTATGACATATTGGATGAATAACCTTGGCATGCAAAAAAAAAATCAAAGTTGAGTTTTTCACCAAGTACCGGACTTATTGCCTCATTAAGCAATGAGTGTTTGCGTCAAAAAGTGAGAAGTTTGGTTTGATTAATAATATGGCTACCTTAAGGTTGTCTTTACACCTAGTGCCTTAAAGCCATTTGGTTTGGGAGTCATTGGCCTAACACTCGATACATGGGTCAACTAGAAAGTTTAAGGGAGCTAAGCATTACAAAGCCTGCTTAATAATTATTATAAAAAAAAATTTAAAAAAAAAAAAAGTATGCCTTGGTTGTTTTATCTGATAGGAAGTCCAATAAGTTCTGAGATGTTGAGTCATTTATGTTGGAATTATTTTGAAGCCTCATGATTGTGTGTTAGTTCACTTTGCACCAATTGAAATTTGTTGTATCTCAACCTGCCATTTGTAAGTGATTTGACTTAAGAATTTCTTGGAATTTTGAAGATGGAGTTTATCACTTTAAGCTTGCTAATGAATGAGAACCATTATTTTTGTGATACTTTATTCTTTTGAATGACATAATAATGATAATGTTTATGGATATCATTCTTGGAAAACCTTCACGAGACTTCACTCGTCCTCTAGGGAATTCCTAGGGGTTTAAGGCTTGTTGCATATGCTAAATGCAACCGTACATCCCACAAAAGCTAGATTTATCTTCATGTTTTTCAGTTTATTTTCTGTTTTGTATTGCTAAGGGACTAACAATATGTAAGTTTGGGGGTGTGATAAGCACTGAATGTTGAACATTCAATCTCCTTAACTCGCATATGTTAATTCCTTAGCATTGTTATTTGTTTGATTTTGTTTTGTTTTTGTGTTTCAGGTCAAATACAAGAATTCCATTGAAATTAGGATTAAAATGACAATTTGGAGCCATTCTGATGCTGGGATCGATCACTGTTGCACCTGGGATCGAGCGCTCATGCGCTCAAGCGCACAAGACCAAGGATCGATCGCACTTCTACGATCGCATGCACAACATCTAAGCTCGAGCGTAGTGCGTTCGAGCGCACTCGGGAGTGTATAATGCGGCAGACGCCTTTTTGACAGCTTAAACCCGATTTTCAGTCTCCTAATTAGACTGGGAGACTAACCTACGACTGTAATTAGGGTTTTAAGGTCTGCTAATCCCTATAAATAGACTCTTAAACATTGTAAAAGGGGCGGTTCCTAGAGTAAAATTCAGAACTTGTCTGTGGAGCTTAGAAGATCATGAGTGGCTAAAACCCTTTATAGGGTATCGATGTAATCCTCTCCAAGCACAATGGTGATTGTATTTTAGTTTTAGTTATTCAATTTATGTATGTGATTGCATAACTGTGAGAATTGCAACCATTAATTTCTGTTCTTAATATTAATTGCAATTGTTCTTCATTTACAAATCAATAATTGCAAAATTTTATTTTTGTCTTAGAAATTATTTTGCTTATATTGAATACAAATCAATCTTATTTTCTGTGATTATAAGATTGATGGTTATGCAATGGGGGTTAATAGACATATGATTAATAGGATTAAGATATGCCATGCCTAGGAAAGACGGGTCGTACTACACTCTAGTTTAGTGTAATTTAGGTAGACAATCCGTGTCAACCGAAGATGGGTTATGCTCTTCCATTATTTGTATGAAACTTATTGAAGGATTTTATAATTTATACGTAGGGAAGACGGGTTGTGCCGCATCTTAGTGGTTAGGTGGACGATCCGTGCCAACTGAAGTTAGATTATCCTTATCCTTTAATATTGTATTTTCTTATTCTTTTATAACATACATATCCTGAGTTTTTGAAATTAAATACGGTTACTATTGTTGTGCGGATTGTGGTGAAATTGGTACCTTACTCTCTCTCTCTCATATATTTACTTTCAACTCAACGTTTAATTTTATGCACTTTAATTCACACAACAAATCAACTCTCTTTTATTTAATGAGGTTAAATTTCGTCTTTCGAATTTAATAACGAAATCTCTACAGTCCTTGAGGTTCAACACCCTCAATATAGCCCTATCATACGGGATTCATTCTATTGCGAGTGGTATTTTATTATTGATAATTTTTGCTTTAAAAAGACCACATCATCCACCCATCACGCTAACTTTTGATTTTTTCCTTCCCCAACCTGCTTCGCCATTAACTACAGAATTTAATTATGCTTCTTCTGACCTAAATGACTTTCCAGAATTGATGCTTCCCATATTAGCTAATGACAGGAGGTCGCTTTGCCCAAGCTTGCCGTTTTCGTCCACCTCCAGCACCGCCGAGGTTCCGGTGGAATCTCTGCTATGTCCATCTTCTCCAGACTGTCCATCCTCCCCCTGTCCATGCCCTGCCTGGAACAGATAATTTTGGGTATCACCAAAGCTGGATATTGGCTTATGGCTTCACCATGCTCCACCGTACCTTTCGAAACCTCTTCCACCCCCTTGTTTGTCATTGGAGCCACTCTCAGCCAAGTACCAAACTCCTCATTATCATCTCCCTTTGCCCTACTACCCCCAAGTCTTAAGCAACTCCGATTCCCATGTCTAATGGTCCCACTTTTGAAACAAAATCTAGGGATCCGCTCATATTGAAACACAATCCATATTGATCTATCTCTGAGCTTTAGGCGTCTCTCTCTCGAGAGTGGTTTGGATAAGTCCAAGGTAATTTTCACCCTTAGGAACTCTCCCAACCAACCCCTTCATCGTCCACATCCACTTCCTCCACTTGTCCCACCGATGCACCTATATGTCGTCCCATCATTTCACTCATGCATGCCAGAGGTACATTGTACATACGCACCCAAAATGCCACCTTCTCAAATTTCAATTTCATCACTAGCGTGATTCCATCAAATTCAGCCAAAGACAGAAGGTGCCCATCAAAGTTCCATGGGCACCCCTCCATGATCCGCACTTTGTCCCATTCATGCTCAAAATCAATCAGGAAAAGATTAACCCTTAATGTTTTGAAGGTCACCCTCCCTGTTGGTTGCCATGATCGGATCATTGGGGTCTTGATAATCTCCTTTCCAACAATTCTGTCCACCAGTAATTTTCCAACCACACAAGCACTTCCCCTTTCCACAACCGGCTCTATTTCTTCTTTAGGAGCAGCAACCTCTTCATCCTCTACCTCTATCAGGTTGAACCTTTCCCACATATTTGTCAAATCCTTCATCATAGATCCTATGCTTTCCACTTCTTCACTGAAAGACTCCCATAGTTGTCCAAAAAATAGCAGAAAAAGTCCTTCACCACCTCTCATCATGTACCAACCAGATAAAGGGAAGCCGCTTCACCACTAGGCATCAGATGTGAGACCTAGAGAGAAGTTTGATATCAGTTTTTGGTTTAATAAAAATTTACATGGCTGTAATCTTTATTTTGATGATGGTCTGATGATTGGTATATTTGATGACTATTTCTATATTATGAGGTATTATGTAACTCTTGTGTATGAATGTGTGATTGTTTATTTATTGCTCTCTATTCCTATAGTTTAAAAAGTCTTTTGCTGAGGTCTCTTGTTTATGAGAGGTTAAAATCCTTTAGTCTTGTCCCGTGAGGGATAGGGGTATGAGACAAACCATGGGATCAATTACTAGTAAATTAACTTGTCAATTGCGGTCGTTACAGATCAGCCCCACAATCATGGTGGTCAGGTGTGCCGCAGAATCACTGGAGGCGTATCAAGCTGCAAATTCTAGGAAAGATGAAGCTGCCACTAAGGTTATCATTAATAATCTCAAATGGGAAGCCCTTAATAATGGCTTTGTCAAAGTAAATTGGGATGCAATTGTGAACAAAAATAGAAGGAAGATGGGGGTAAGGGTGGTGGTGAGAGATGGGATAGAAGAGGTTTTGGCAACCCTGTTATCACCTAGAGACTATATCACTGAGCTAGATATTGCTAAAGCAATTGCGGCATTAAGAGTAGCCCATCTATGCTAAGAGCTGGGTTTTTATAGGTGATAAGTAACTCGCATATGTTAATTTCTTAGCATTGTTATTTGTTTGATTTTGTTTTGTTTTTATGTTTCAGGTCAAATACAAGAATTCTATTGAAAGTGGGCTTAAAATGACAATTTGGAGCCATTCTGGTGCTGGGATCGATTGCAACTAAATTGGGATCGAGCACGCATGCGCTCGAGCGCACAAAGCCTAGGATCGATTGCACTCCTGCGATCGCGTGCACAACAGCTAAGCTCAAGCGCAGTGCGATCGAGCACACTTGGGGGTGCACAGTGCGGCAGGCGCCTTTTGACAATTTAAACTCGATTTTCAATCTCCTAATTAGACTGGGAGACTGACCTACGATTGTAATTAGAGTTTTACGGTTTTTAGGGTTTCCTACTCCCTATAAATAGGCTTTTAAACATTGTAAACGAGAGACCACTTCCTAGAGTTAAAATTTCAGTAAATTATCTTCGGAGTTTAGAAGATCATGAACGGCTAAACCTGTAGGGTACTGATGTAACCCTTTCCAAGCACGATGATGACTGTATTTGATTTCTAGTTATTCAATTTATGTATATTGATTACATAACTGTAAGAATTGCAACCATTGATTTCTGTTTTTAATATTAAATGTAATTGTTCTTAATTTACAAAATCAATAATTGTGAAATTCTTTTCTTGTCTTAGAAATTATTTTGTTCTTATTGAACTCAAATTAACCTTATTTTCTGTGATTATAAGATTGATGGTTATGTAATGGGTTTTAATAGACATATGATTAATAGGATTACGATAGGCCATGCCTAGGGAAGACAGGTTGTGCCGCATCTTAATGGTTAGGTGGACGATCCGTGCCAACCGAAGATGGGTTCTGTTATTCCATTAATTATATGAAATTTATTAAAGGATTTTATAATTTATGCTTATGGAAGACAGGTCGTGCCGCATCTTAGTGGTTAGGTGGACGATTCATACCAACCGAAGATAAATTATTCTTATTCTTTAATATTATATTTTCTTGTTATTTTATAACATGCATATCATGAATTTCTGGAATTAAATATAGTTAACCATTATTGTGTGGATTGTGGTGAAGTCAGTACCTTACTCTCTCTCTCTCTCATATATTCACTTTAAACTTTACGTTTAATTTTATGCACTTTAAATTTACACAACAAATCAAATCTCTCTTGTTTAATTAAGTTAAATTTCATCTTTTAGATTTAATAACGAAATCTCTACAGTCCTTGAGGTTCAACATCCTCTCTATAGCCATATCCTACAAAGATTCATCCTATTGCAAGTGGTTATTTTATTATTGATAATTTTTGCTTTAAAAACACCACATCAATAGGATAATCATAGAAGGTGATACTCTCCAAGTGGTGCAAGCTCTTAAGAAAGATGGGAGGGTTTGGAGCCAATATAAACATCTTATTGAGGAAGCTCAAGGGGTGATAAATTGTCTCCACAGCTGGAAGGTTAATCATGTTAGACGACATCTCAATAAAGCTGCCTGCCGCCCTACGAAAGAGGCGCTCAAACTTATCGTGGAACAAAGGTCTATTGATGAAATTTCATATTACATTACAAATATTATCTCTATAGAGCGTCGTGCTTGGTTTTGGTTTACGACCCTACTCGTATCCCATATGAGGTATTTCAAGCCGGCTGCTTAATTTGCGGATGCCGAGTGAACGTGACAGCTAGGGTATATTGGCGCTGTTCTTTTTTAATTGGAGTGCGTAAATTTGGACTACGACAAAAGTTGTACATTTATCTCATCTTTTTTTATTGTTTATTTATTATTTTGGGCCTTTAATGAGTTTATTAGGTTAGTGGACTTTTAATGGGCCTAATAGGTTACTAGCCTCTATTTTTATTAAGTTAGTCTTGCATTTTATTTTGTATTGCTTTGCAAGTCTGCGTTTCAGTTTTAATTACTGCGTTTTGGGCTTGATAGCTGTAGGAGTTAGAAAAACCCATTACTAAAACCAGGCTTCAAATTTTTTTTAGAGCATAGCCTCTTCAAATTTTATTCTTTAAAATAATTAAAAGTATATTTTTAATTATTTTAACAACTCACATTTTTAAAGTACTAATTTCAGTCTCACTACTTTAACAATTGACTTTCACTTTTTCATTTAAATATTATTTTTTCAAAGATTTGTTTATTCTTTCTCTAACTTTTATATTTTAATAGTCTATTTTAAGAATATTTGTCTTAGTTTAACAGTAATATTTTTAAAAATTTGTAATTTTTTTAACAGTCATATTTTTTAATTTGTGACTTATCTTAGCAGTCATATTTTCAAAAATTTTGAAGCCGAATGCTGCCGAAATGCTGAGAGAAAAAAAAATGCTGAAAGAAAAAAAATAGAGAAATAAACCAAATGCTGAGAGAGGGAAAAAAAAAAGGGGGGGGGGGGAAGAGCTGCGGAAAGAAAGAAAAAAAAATGAAAGAGAAATGAAAAGTAAAAGGAAGATAGAAAAAATATATTTGTTTAATAAATAAATGAGTAAATAGTAAATTTTCTATTTAAATATTTACTGTTCATGAAGTTATTTTTTTTTGTTAAAATAAAGAGACTGAAAAATAATATTTTTAATATTTTTAATTAAATTACCTCTTTAAAATAAATAAAAAATAACTTTAAAAAAACTGAAATGAATGCCCCTACTCTTTTTGTTGATAGTAGACTAGTAGTGTAGCTTTTTATTTTACCGAATAGTAATTAGTCCGTAATTTATAAATTTTATTTTTTTTTAAGTCCCGTAATTTATAAATTGAGAGTTCCGGTCGTTTATCTTCTTTTTTATTTTTATTTTTTTTATTGTTCATTTATTATTTTGGACGAACATGGCCGTATAAGCACCAGCGGCCACGTCATAGGGTACGTAGCCGACTATAATTTTAGCCTTCGCGATTCCATCGATATCTTAGAACAAACATACACACCGATCGATGGAGAACAATCAGCAGAAGCCTCACCCTCTTCAAGGCCATCTAATCCCCTTCGTCCATCTAGCCTTGAAGCTTGCATCCAACGGCTTCACCATCACCTTCGTCAACACCCTATCAATCCACCACCACATAACCAAATCCCAACCCACCAGCGCCGCCGCCGACAACAACATCTTCGCCGGAGCACGTAACTCCGGTCTAGACATACGTTACATGACCATCGCCGACGGTTTCCCGCTAGGGGTCGACCGTTCCCTCAACCATGACCAGTTCATGGAGGGTCTTTTACATGTCTTCTCGTCCCACGTCGATGAACTTGTCGGAAAAGTGGTTCACTCCGACCCTCCGGTCACCTGCTTGATTTCAGACACCTTTTTCGTTTGGTCATCAATGATTGCCGACAAGTACAACCTCGTTAATGTTTCTTTCTGGACTGAACCAGTTTTGGTTCTCACTCTCTACTATCACTTGGACCTCCTTAAAAAAATTGGTCACTTTGCTTCTCAAGGTATGTGACATGTCTCCTCATTTATTTATTTATTTTATTTTAGTAATTAAAATAGACGATCTTTATTTTTTGATGATTTTTTTTTTTTAATTTTAATATCATTAATTACTAGATAATCGTAAGGATCCCATCGACTATATACCCGGGTGTGAGGGCCTTCGAACCAAAGGATTTGATGTCTTATCTTCAAGCTACCGACAACATATAGACGGTGGTGCACCGTATCATGTACAAGGCATTCGAGGATGTGAAAAGAGCTGACTTTATTGTTTGTAACACTGTCCAAGAGCTTGAATCCGAGACCATCTCAGCCTTACAACAAAAGCAGCCAATATATGCAATCGGACCAGTTTTCCCAACCGGGTTAGCCACGACCATTGTGCCTACTAGCCAATGGTCCGAGTCGGACTGCACCCAGTGGCTCGACACCCGGCCAAATGGGTCAGCTTTGTACATCTCATTTGGTAGTTATGCTCATGTTAGTAAAGAGGAAATTGTAGAGATAGCCTATGGGGTTTTACTTAGTGGTGTGAGTTTTATCTGGGTGCTTCGCCCTGACATTGTGAAGTCTGATGAAACTGATTTCCTGCCCGTTGGATTTGAAGATGAGATTAAAGGTAGAGGGTTGATCGTGCCATGGTGTCATCAAATGGCGGTGATCTCACATCCGGCAATCAGAGGGTTCCTAACTCATTGTGGATGGAATTCAATATTGGAAAGCATATGGTGTGGTGTTCCGCTATTGTGTTTTCCTCTGCTGACCGATCAATTCACTAATAGAAAATTGGCGGTCGATGATTGGAGGATCGGACTCAATCTTTGCGACAAGAAGCCAATCACACGGCAGGAAGTTGCAAACAAAATTAATCGTCTTATGAGAACGGAAGATGAATTAGGTGATGAATTGAGGAAAAATATCAATGAGCTCAAAGGAATACTAAAGAACACATTGACAGCCGATGGATCATCAGAAAAAAAATTTCAATCAATTCATCAATGATGTGAAAAGAAAGTTACAAGGAAAATTGGGATGACACATGGGAACACAACGTACGGTCATCTTCCAATCAAGCATAGCTTTCATTACTTGTATTATTTTTAGATAATGATGTGATAGAATCAAACTCTTGCAGCCCATGTCTGTTGGTAGTTGTTTCCACCGAATAATATCGTCCCACCGAGTTCATGTATTGTTCAATATTTATTGAAATAACAAAATTTATAAATAAAATTCTAAAGGTCTGATGAAATAGGTGACGTAGCTTTCAAAATCATCAATAGATCAAAATTTAATAATGATCATCTCAAATTCAATGGTTATTTTAAGGGAAAACTTCACTATGGCCCCTTGAACATTCATGCGATTTTACAAACCTCCCTTAAACTGTAAAATATCTCACTTTAGACACCTGAACTTTGAATTGCTCTCAATTAGAACCCTTCCGTTAATTTTAATCATTAAAAATATAAAAAAAAGACCAAAATCTCCCCGATTTTCATTTTTAAAAAAATAAAAAAAAAAAACGTTTTAGAAGTTGAAATTTTATACAAAAGTCAGAGGTGTATATGCTATGTAACATTTAAAATCTGACAAAGGGGTCCACATTAAGAGCAATTGAAAGTTCAGGAGTCGAAAGTGAGATTTTTTTTTTTTTTACATGTCCGCACAAGAGGAGGAAGGGGTCGAAAGTGAGATTTTAAAGTTTGAGGAAAGTTTGTAAAATCACATGGAAGTTCAAGGGGCCAAATTAAGTGAAGTTTCCCCTTATTTTAAAAATCAATCACCTTTGAGAGAACTCTTTATATATGGCTTTTAAAATAACTATTAAATTTGATATGGTCATTATTGAATTTTGATCATCATATACTATTTTCCTCCTTATAGCATTACCACTCGGTAGGTAAAGACTCGTAATTAATATTTTTGAAGTCTTCCACTTTCGTATTATCAAAACTTATTGTCATTTACTTATAAAAAAATAAAAAAATAAAAACTTATTGTCATTTTAATATTCCCTCTAGAAGTACGTGGTATATACTTTATAGCTTGAGAGTTGATATCTTGTCTTCTAAATGATTTAATTCAATAATGACTGAGCTCTTGTGTTTCTCATAAGTCCATGAGAGAAAATGAACGAAGACAAAACACCATTAATCAGCTTCTTTCTTGTGATATCTCAGCTCATTTGAATATATATACTTTTATTGTTTTTAAACATTTAGAATAGGCCGGCGGGTTATATTTAGCTTTTCTCTAAAAAAATTTACAAAACTCATGAAAACACCCATTTAACAAGCTTAATTCATTCTCTATTTTATATTTAACTTTTGTAAGGCATGTTTCTTACCTTTTAAGAGTCAAAAAACTGAAGTTATATAATTTTTTAAGCTTATTTTTTACTCTCCTCTCTCCTGATTGGTTTATATATATATATATATATATATATAAAGTAGTGAAAGGCATAGGGAGTATGATGTTTGATTCATTTTTAAATTAGCTCTTTAAATTTAATAAATTGAATTTTTCTCCTCAAATTTAACTTTTATTTGAATTGTCTATTGTGAATGTTCTTAGCTATAATGACTTTTCACAAGCACCAAACAACAAACCCTCTAAGTATTTTTTTTATTTATTTATTATAACTACATATTATTTTTTATTGGTATTAATTAATTAACTGCCATGAATAGTGATACAAACCCTCTTCTCCAACTAATAGTTCAGCAACAATAGAGAACAATTTGTAAAAAAACAACCTGGCAAAACCAACCAGTAGCAACAATGCCAACTACAATTTTTTTTTTTTATTATTTTTTTATAATTGCAATACCAACTACAATTAGCAGAGCAATTGAAAAATAACACAAAAATATTAAACCAAATCTCCTTTGAATTACATTGGCAGCTTAAAAATAACACAAAATTTTGTGTCAAATGGCTCTGACTTTTCATCCTTCTGGCCTATTTGCATTTGGAGGATCTAAGCCCATAAAACCAATCAACCAAATTGACCTGCATATGTAGCTTCATAAGTTCGTGCTCAGTAGAGCTTTGGGTGATCTCGTTCCATCCATTCTTTAGCGTTAAATCAACTTCGAACAACTGGGAAAAATTACCT
Organism: Carpinus fangiana; assembly: GCA_006937295.1. Taxonomy (NCBI): domain Eukaryota; kingdom Viridiplantae; phylum Streptophyta; class Magnoliopsida; order Fagales; family Betulaceae; genus Carpinus; species Carpinus fangiana. The sequence goes on along the minus strand of CM017327.1, from coordinate 17,310,359 downwards.
CATAGGTTATCAAGAGCATCGCAGTCAATGTTGTCTGTACTATACCAATCATTGTCAATCTCAACTCTCAATTTTTCAATTCACAGAACAAGTTATTCCAAATGCAATCAAAGTCTGTGGGTATCTTTAGTATGATACTATGCCTCCTAGACATGAGCAAACTTATATTAATCCACATCTTTTAGATAATCCAACTGTAACTATTATTGATAACCGAGGCTGCCTAAAACCAGTTTCTCTAATAACAAAACACACCTAACTCTAACTTTAGATGGCCGACATGAGATATGAAATTTGAAGAAAATATAGGTTGAGTTTCACTATAACTATAAATAAAACAACGCATAATAAAAATAATCAAGATAAAAGACAGAATATAAAAAAAAGGTGATATTGATTTATTTGCTTGAAACACAATCTTGCAAAGACTAAAAAGTAACAGTAATTTACAGACTATCTAATATAATAATTTTTTTTTTCCCCTATAAATTTGGGGTTCCGGCTATCCTAAGAGCACTTACATCAACTTTTTTGAGCTTGCTTAGGATTCCGTTTGAGAAATAAAGCTTTTAAGTCAAAAATAGCTTTTAGGCAAAAGCTTCATTTTTAAACTTTTGTCAAAAGTGCATTTTTGCCATTTTTAGACCTTTTTTTATCCTTAAAAGCGTTTTTAATTTTTTTAGTAAACGAGTACTTTTTTCTTCAAACGAGTTTTTAAGTGTTAAAAGCACTTTTATACCTATCAAATGCAATTCCAAACAAATAACCTCTTCATTTCTCTAAATATAGAAAAAAAAAATCTATTAAAAAAATCATAAAAAGTCATATACAAGAGTTTGTTATTGCTTCTTTAAACATTGGGTAACACTTTACCTTCCACATCTATTATTTGAATACAAAAAATTTCTCGTTCATTTCTCATCTTTTATTTTTTTGTCTTTAGTTGGAAACTATGTCGAAGTTTTACATAAAAACTGAGGGTAGGTAAAGAATTTGTGTTTTGTAAAAAAAGAATATTTTAATAATATAGAGAAACATAACATAAGTTATTATTATAAAGTGTATTTTGATAGACAAAGTAAAACATAATTTTATTTCCTAAATTTAAACGAAAAAAAAAAAAGAAGAAAAACCTGCTTCGAGAGCTTTAACCCCTCCCCCCTCCTCCATTGGGCCGGTGTCAAAACCTGCAAATGTAATTAATAGAAACCAATGACAAGAAAAATATTGTCAACGGAATATAGCCCATCAAAAGCGACCAAGTTTGTTAAAGTAAGACCGGTCCAAGTTCAGTTCCAGCCTACAATTCCCGGTTCTCTTCTGTACCCATGACATATGAGCCCACGTCTGGCTCATAATAAAATAAATAAATAAAACCTGATAATTTATGGATTTCTTTCAAATTGTTTCGGATGAAATTTTCTTGAACCTATTTTAATAAGCGAAAAAGTGTCATTCAACATGTGACAAGCGTTTTTCAACATGTTTGAGTTTTTAAACAATCAATGTTTGCTTTGAATCGAAGAATATCAAGTTAATTATTTTTTAGGGATATTTTTGTGCTTTTACTTTTTAAGGGGACACAAATACCTTTTAAATATAACTAATTTGGGATATTTTCAAGTTCAAATCAACTAGAGAGGATCATAATTCCTAGGAATAGTAATAAATGGTTATTAAGAATATTAAAAACTGACATAAATTTAATTTTCTCCAAATTAGTTTGGATGAAATTTTCTCCAACATACTCTAATAAGTCACAAATATCATCTTTCACATTTTTTTTTTAATATTCTTAACCATCATTTATTTTCATTTTACTAACTTAAAAACTCAAACATTAATTTTGATAAACACAAATATGTTGAATGACACTTGTGACTTATTAGAATATGTTAAAGGAGTTTTCAAAAGGTAGCTTAATGGCTAGGACTCCGCCTAATAAAACAGAAGTCACTAGTTTGAATCTCTCTCCTCCTCTCTTGTGCAAACATATATAAAAAAAAAAAAAAAAGGTTAAAAAAAATTTCATCCAAATTGATTTGGAGGAAATTTGTGTTAATAAAGAAAACACGCAAGAAATTAAATAACACTGACACTTTTTTTTTTTTGAACACTGAGCTACACTTAAAGAAATACAAGTTTCGTAGAAAATTTATGTCCATTTATAAAGGAACTTTGTTGCGGTGTAAACGGCATGCCGTTTTCAAGAACTTGTCTTGTGTATATCCGTGTTGATGACCACCAACGACGTTTTTAATGACAAAATATGTCTCGGATTTTTTACTTGTGTTTGGTGGAGAAAAAAATAAGGATAGAATAAAAAAAAAGAAAAAAGAAGAAGAATATTTCCGACTAATTTGACCGTAAGAGAAGGTACATGAGAATTGAGATGAGAGGAACATTCTAGACATTTAGAATGCCGAAGCAATAGATTCAAGTTTGTCTTTGATCAGATTCTTAAAAAAATATCAACTAAAATTCGAAAATAATTAAGATATGACAGCTGATTAATTAAACCTGGAAGCCTACAAAGTACAAAGCAACCACATCCTTAAACAAAAAATGAATAAAAAAACACAAGCACATGCCAACCATTTCTAAAACTATTGTTCTTCATTCTACTATATATGCAATTTATTAATTAAACTGTGTTTTTAGATCTTTTAATTTTGTTAAAGTACCTTGTTAATTTGCCATTAAAGTTGTAATATTACCCTTTTGCCTGTCAAAATAATAATAATATTGTTTTTTTTTTTATTCTATTTTCTTTTTGTTGTATATTTTATTATTTTGGTAGGCTAAAGGGGGACATTGCAATTCCAATGGTAAATCCATAGGGTAATTTAATCAAATTGAAAGATTGAGAGACATTGCAAATTATGTGAAAAATTGAGAGGTAAGTATAATTTCTCTAAATAAAAAAGATAAAAACCAATAAATTTTAAAATAGTATAATGTTGGGAAAAAATATTGCAGAAAAAGGACCAAAAGAGGTTGAGTCGGTATACTTTTTAACTTGTACATATGTGGAATTAGAAAAAAAAAAAATTCTATTCTATATCTACTTAAACACTTCCATCTTGAACCAAAGTTATGATTTCTATGAAAAAGCACCGACTTCTCAGCCAAATAAGAAACAAAAATCAAGATATATTTTTGGATTAAAAAATTAGTTTTTAATCCATTAAGATCATGGATATTAAAGAATGAATAATAATAATAATAATAAGCCAGTTAATTTTGATGCCAAAAAATGAAAAAGAGAAAGAAAAAGCCAATTTTCCAAATTGAAAGAGGAATAATAAATTTTTTTTAAAAAAAAACAAATCCAAGTTATACTAGAACTGAAAAACAAGTAAACAAAAAGCTTTTCTTTCCTAACAAGAAACGGAGCAGGACTCCCTCTTTATTATCTATAAATATCCCAAACCCCACGTTTTGGATCCCCAGACACTACTACTTCCTTTGGTCTTCGGATTTTGGTTTTCCTCTGCAACAGAACTCCCATCTCTTCGTCTTTGCGCTCCTCATCGAAACCATGGCCAACCAAGCTGAATCCTCGGACTCGTAAGCCCCCAACCCAATTCCCAGATCCCCATTCTTATTGTTTCTATCCGATCCACATGCGAAATCAATCGATTTTTTTTGAGTGGGTTTAATCTGANATCAATCGATTTTTTTGAGTGGGTTTAATCTGATTGTGTTTTTTTTTTTTTTTCTCTCTAATTTATTTGATTGTGGGAATTTTGTTTTTTGGATTTTCAGTAAGGGGACGAAGAGAGACTTTAGCACTGCGATTCTGGAGCGCAAGAAGGCTCCCAATCGGCTTGTTGTGGACGAGGCAATCAACGATGACAACTCCGTTGTCGCGCTTCACCCCGACACGATGGAGAAACTCCAGCTCTTCCGCGGCGATACGATCTTGATCAAGGTGAGCTTTTTTGTCCCTATTTTTATTGTTACTTGAAGGGTTTTTGCTTGTGTGTATTGTTATCGATGTTCTAGGGTTGATTGCTATTGGGATTTTGTGTCGTTGTGTTGAGTTTGTGGGAATTAGGGTTTTGCGTGAAGAGTTACGTGTTGTATTTTTATCTGGGTTCATGAATTCTCTGTTGGGTATTTGGGATCTGTGAACTGGTGTGTTTTGGGTAAGTTTTTGGTGTTTAAAGTTTGGTTTTTTGAAGTAGTTGTCTGGTATGGTTTTGTTAGTGTTCCGTGGCGGTTATACATTGCTAATATGGTTTACTAAACTGGGTATCTTATACAATTGTTTAAGCTAAAGGTAATGTTAACAGAAAATTATAGATTATATCCTTAGAACGAGAATTAGCTATTTAGGGGGCTACTTATGCAATGATTGTTCAAAATTTGGCATGTATATGTTTTGAAATCATGATTGCTCTCTCAAGCACATGCATAGGAATTTATTTCTTTTTGGTTCTCTAACCGAGAAGTGAGGTGTGTTCTGGTGGATTCCTACTTGAGTAGTGGTTACTAATAATGAACCCTTTGTCTGGGAGCTTGAGATTATTAAAGGAGACATTTTTATTCTGATTTATATATATTTCTTTGTTGCTTTTGATGCGTAGGGAAAGAAAAGGAAAGATACTATCTGCATTGCTCTTGCTGATGACACATGTGATGAACCAAAGATAAGGATGAACAAGGTTGTAAGAAGCAACCTAAGGGTTAGGCTTGGAGATGTTGTTTCCGTGCACCAGTGCGCAGATGTCAAATATGGAAAGCGCGTGCACATTCTCCCTGTGGATGACACCATTGAGGGGGTCACTGGCAATATCTTTGATGCATACTTGAAACGTGAGCACCCGTCCTGTTCTTTATCTTCAATTAAAAACCGAAGCTAATATATCTATGTATGACCACTTTTTTTTGGCAATCTTACATGTAAATGTATGTGATAAAAAAGAGATGCTCTTGTAGAAGCTGGATTGTTATATTACATTTATACTTGAATTAAACTTCTAAGTCGGAGAAGTTAATTGTACACAACCAGGATTTTTTGTTCATAGGAGCTGAATTAGCAACCAAATTATTTGGTTCAGAATTCAGAATAGGTAAGGACTATTAGTGACTTACTAAAGACTAGCCGTAAATAACTGTATATTGAATTAGATGCTGACATAATTTAGAGAGATTCTTTTCCAGAATTAGGGCTTAACTTTGCTGTGATATAACTTGATGAAGATCATGCTAGTAGCAGAGATTGCAGTTGCCATCACAGAAAAACTTATTTCAGTCTACCATTACTAGGAAATTGTTTGAGTTGTATAAATAATGTGCAGGATTGATTGTTTATGAATTTTTGAAATATCCACATGATGATTATTGTACTACTATTTCTGATCATGCTTTGTTTTCATAATGATTCTGAAGTGACTTCTTGTGGTTCTTGAAGACGCATCAGTGCAGTACATATGTAATTGACTTTATGTTGTCTACTTGTCTCTGAAGGGCAATCATTACTTATGACCTTCTACATATATTGAACTTCTGCTGCTTTGCTATCCTGAAATAAGTTTCTTTTTACATAATATTGGGATATTATGAGCAACTTTATGATTTTTTTTCGTTTAATTTATTTGATTATTTTTTCCTGCTGTCCCTATCCTTATTATGATGCAGCCCATTTGTTTTGTTCTGTTATTAGTTGGTACAACATTCAGGCATTGATTGGTTGCTGATTTTTATTTTTATTTCTTTTATTTTTTATGGTGTGAATAATTTCTGTTTATTGATATATCATTTGCAGCTTATTTCCTGGAGGCCTACCGCCCAGTGAGGAAGGGTGATCTATTCCTTGTAAGAGGGGGAATGAGAAGTATAGAGTTCAAGGTTATTGAGACTGACCCTTCAGAGTACTGTGTGGTTGCCCCAGACACTGAGATCTTCTGTGAGGGAGAACCGGTGAGAAGGGAGGATGAGAATAGATTAGATGAAGTTGGTTATGATGATGTTGGTGGTGTTAGGAAACAGATGGCTCAGATTCGTGAACTAGTGGAGCTGCCCCTGAGGCATCCACAGCTATTTAAATCGATAGGTGTCAAGCCGCCAAAAGGAATTCTGTTGTATGGACCCCCTGGATCTGGGAAGACCCTAATTGCCCGGGCTGTTGCCAATGAAACTGGTGCCTTCTTTTTCTGTATCAATGGACCAGAGATCATGTCGAAATTGGCTGGGGAAAGTGAGAGCAACCTCAGGAAAGCATTTGAGGAAGCAGAGAAGAATGCACCATCCATTATCTTTATTGATGAGATTGATTCAATTGCTCCCAAGCGAGAGAAGACACATGGAGAGGTTGAGAGGAGGATTGTTTCCCAGCTGTTGACACTTATGGATGGATTGAAATCTCGTGCACATGTTATTGTCATTGGGGCTACAAATCGTCCCAACAGCATTGACCCTGCTTTGAGAAGGTTTGGAAGATTCGACAGGGAAATAGATATTGGTGTTCCGGATGAAGTTGGGCGCCTTGAGGTTCTCCGTATTCATACAAAGAACATGAAGCTTGCTGAAGATGTATGTTGAAAACATTCTTTTTCTCAAAGTCAATGCAAGTTTTTTTTTTCTTCCCATATTTGTATAGGGTTTATTGAATCTAATAAAACATTCTGGTCTTGAGTGGAATAGGTTGATTTGGAAAGAATTGCGAAGGACACACATGGTTATGTTGGTGCTGATCTAGCAGCTCTATGTACTGAGGCCGCACTTCAATGCATCAGAGAGAAGATGGATGTGATCGACTTGGAAGATGAGACAATAGATGCAGAGATACTTAATTCAATGGCAGTTACAAATGAGCACTTTCAGACTGCCCTTGGAACTAGCAATCCATCTGCTCTACGTGAGACTGTAAGTGCTATGCAATACATTATAAGTGGCTGCATTTCATTTTCAGTTAGCCAACTTCTTCGTTGAATGGAATTCCTTAAATTGCCTTTTCTTTTGAACCAGGTTGTTGAAGTGCCCAATTGTAGTTGGGAAGATATTGGAGGTCTTGAGAATGTTAAGAGGGAACTTCAAGAGGTAATTGAAATCACAGTGTTGGTTTTACGTGTTCACATTCTTTCTTTCATCCATTTGTGATGTACAGTTCTGATTCCTATACAAATTTGCCATGCAGACTGTTCAATACCCAGTGGAGCATCCTGAGAAATTTGAGAAGTTTGGAATGTCACCATCGAAGGGTGTTCTTTTCTATGGTCCTCCTGGATGTGGGAAAACTCTCCTGGCCAAAGCTATTGCTAATGAATGTCAGGCAAACTTCATCAGTGTCAAGGGTCCTGAGTTACTTACAATGTGGTTTGGAGAGAGTGAAGCCAATGTTCGGGAAATATTTGACAAGGCTCGCCAGTCTGCTCCTTGTGTCCTATTCTTTGATGAACTTGACTCAATTGCGACTCAGGTAGGATTGATTCCTTACAATAATGATCTGATCTTGATAGCTGATCTCACTTTGGCAATTAGTAAGATAAAAGCTTAAATTTGATATTTGAACTTAGACTAGATGGTTCAGCCACTCATTGGCTGGAGTTGTTGCATTGTCTATTAACAACTTGTTGCCTATCTTGAAATATTATTCGCCATATCATGCAGAGAGGTAGCAGTGTTGGAGATGCTGGGGGTGCTGCTGATAGAGTTTTGAACCAACTCTTGACAGAAATGGATGGCATGTCTGCAAAGAAAACTGTTTTCATCATTGGAGCCACCAACAGGCCAGACATTATAGACCCTGCACTTCTGCGTCCAGGACGTCTTGATCAGTTGATCTACATCCCTCTCCCTGACGAGGATTCCCGCCATCAAATATTCAAGGCTTGCTTGAGGAAGTCTCCAGTCTCCAAAGATGTTGATCTCAGAGCCCTTGCCAAGTACACTCAAGGCTTTAGCGGTGCTGACATTACAGAGATATGCCAGCGTGCATGCAAATATGCCATAAGAGAGAACATTGAGAAAGTATGATTCAGCCTGCATTCTCAATAGTGCTTCATCAATACTTCATTTAATTAATACCCATGTTGTTTCCACTAAATTCAATTGAACGAGCTAAGTGGATTTTCTTTTTGTCTTTTTTTTATTGCATTCTGCAGGATATTGAGAGAGAAAGGAGGAGAAGGGAGAATCCTGAGGCGATGGAGGAGGATGTTGAGGATGATGTGGCAGAGATAAAGGCAGCCCATTTTGAGGAATCAATGAAGTATGCTCGGAGAAGTGTGAGTGATGCCGACATCCGCAAATACCAGGCATTTGCTCAAACATTGCAGCAGTCGAGAGGATTTGGATCCGAGTTTAGGTTTGCTGATAACACTTCTGGGGCCGCTGCCGCCGATCCTTTTGCACCTGCTGCCGCCCCGGCTGACGAAGATGACCTCTACAGTTAAAAAAAAAAATTAGCTATCATGTGTGTTTTATTTTATGTTTTGACATTGCTGGCTTGATTTGTATTTGCAAGTCAGTATAATGTGGTGAAAGGTGTTATTGAATTTTGCCCTTGCGTCCATGCTGGCCTTGGCTACACACTAAAGTTTAAACGACAGTTTATTATAATGGATAATTCCAGACTTAACAAGTTAATAGTATTGTTTTGCTTTTAATTAATCTTGATTACCAGTTACAAGGTTTTGTGGTTTTGTGGTTTTGTGTATGTGTGTTTCTTCTTCAACCCTTAACCCTGAAGAAGAATAATGAAGTAGGATGGATGTTCGTAAAAGTAGTAGTAAAATCACATGTACGTGGTAAGAAATTTATGTCATCTTTTCTTGGAGACAAGTTTGACCAAAACAATCCCCCCTAATTTTGGCTCCAATTTTAACTTAATCATTACAAAATCACTAGGACATTCTGTGATAAAGACCACTAGGACCTCCTGTGATAAAAATCGAACTCTAAGAAGAAAAACTTCCTGGGATAAAAATCGAACTCTAAGAAGAAAAACTTCATGTGATAAAAATCAAACCTTAAGAAGAAAAAAAATAAAAAAATGAAATGTGATAAAAATCAAACTCTAGGAAGGAAAACCTCCTATGATAAAAATCAAACATAAAAAAATGAAATGGGAGTTTTTAGTATTTAACCCTAAAAACAAAAATGGATAGGAGATGAGAGGTATGACTCCTCTGCCCTTAGTGGTGAGACTTGACCCCGTAAGACTAATCAACATGATTTTATCTATATATTTTTTTTATTGTTTTCCTTTTGTTTTACGTCAAATAGCCTTCAGCAATTGGGTAGTTCTTGTCAACGAAGACAGTTGGTTGTTCTTGATTGTTCCAAGAACAACACCTATTCAAATTTATCCATGGAGAAATGTATTTATCAATAAAGTTATTTTATTAGTTAGCCAATCAAAATGTACAACACAAACAAGAATGGTTCTAATTGTGGAAGATTTCAGTAAAATCGATCCCATCTTTTAATTCAAAGTCCTTGGTTATGACCTTAAATGTTTGGTGGGATAATATAATTGTGTGATCCATAATGAGTTATAGAAGTCATACGATCAAAAGAGACATGCATAATCTTTAACTGCTGAGGTAGATGATATGTTGATGATGTACGTGGATTGTGTTGAGGTGTAATAATACTGTTCTACTCACGTTAACAATTCCCATAACATGTCTTGTAAAGTGCAATTTAATAGATTATATGCTATCAAAGAGGAAAGAGAAACTAGCTCCTCCTCGTGTCCGGATTAACTTTTCACGGTGGAGAGGGGTGGTGAGGATCTTTTGAGCTGTTGTATTTCAGTACTTGAGGATATGTAAAAACCAAAACATAGTTGTCTTGTCAGGCCAACATTAGCTATTGTTGTTGTGGCCATATTTGAGTACAACAAGATGAGTGGTGGGAGGAGGACAGTAGCCCCAGGCAAGGTTTTGGAATGCAGGCCAAAGGGTGTCATGTCCCTCAAAGCAACGCAGGCATAGGTAGGGATGAATGGGAGGGAGCCCGATAGTGATAAAAAATAATATGGCTAAGTTTGCTGGGGGTAGGTTCTGATTAGACTAAGCCTCTTAATGGGGTGCACCCCCAACAAGAAAAATCCGGATTAATGGGTCCTGATCATAATGCTATTCAATTTGTCTTCAACCCCCACCCAGAATGATTATTGTCAATGCTTTTTGCAAGCTCCGATTATTACAAACGGAGTCCGAACTGAGGAGGCCCAGAACCCCTCCAAAAGTATATCATAGATGGCTTGGATTAAGGTTTAGATGCTTTGGAACATTTACGTTTGGCTGCTCCATTTATGGCAAGTTCATTCTGTCTATATTTGTCCAATATATCATAGTTTCACAAATGTAAAATCATTTTGCTAAAAACTTGTGTAAAAATTGATGGGTTCCTTTGATAACATTTTTTTTTTTTTTTAATAATATGTTTTGGTTGAATGGTAAAATAATTTTGAGTGTTTTGTGTTTAAGGTTATTTGTTAATGTTTTATTTTTTAAATAGAGAAAAAAAAAAAAAGTGTTAGCCAATAATGCCATTTTTTTTCCTTGGATGAAATAATTTATAAGAAAATAAAAAAAAATAGAAATGTCAGAAAAAGTGACCTTTGTAAAATAAATGTGTCAGTACCTCTTTTTAAAATAGGTTATCAAACATACACTCAAATTAATCAGCCTAGTGGGTATGACCCTACTTCAATTAACTTTTTGAAATCCAATCCAACAGAAATAACTTTAGTCCAAAAGGTCACTCTTCCACCTTCATGATTGAATTGAATTACATATTATTCAACATATATACTTTTTTCTATTAGATCGAGTATGTATATATATATATGTTTTATTATGAAGGAAAACATGAGAAAAGATGTAAAAATGGTGACATGACATTTTGTGATTGATTACAGGTAATATATATATATTAACGTCCAAATAAAGAGAAAAAAAGAAGTTTGAATTAGTGACATTCACTTCATAAAGATTTATTTTTAGTCGATTGAACTACCCTTTAAAAATACATTACTATAATGTTAACTCTTACATTTTAGACATGACTGTGAATGATTAAATGTTAAAAACTAGCCCTTGGAGAGATTTTGAGCTCTTTTTTTGCTTTAAAAAAAAAAAAATTAATAAACAAATAAATACATAAAATAGTTACAAAACGTTTAAAACCACTTTCGTTTTTATATCACATAACGAAAAAAAAAATGTCAAACGAATAGCTCTGGAATGGAAAAAAGGTAATGACACTCACCTATAACATGCATGAAATACATGAGCATGAGTCATACTTGATTATGCATGCATGGCATCTTATTTCTTTCTTGCACACTTTGTTTGACTATACATGCATCCATCCAATACAGATGCATGCATACATGTGACATACATCATGATTCATGACCATCCATCCCGACTCTTTTTCTTGCTCTGAATTATGCTGCGAACACTTTTATGAAACAAACCAAACACAGCCTTGTGTTTCTGAGATGCTGCTGGGACATGGCTGGTTGGCAACCATACATCTAATGCATTAGAGAGGAACCATAATGGTAACAAAAAACATCAAATCATATCATACACCAATACCATAATAATGATGGTGTGAGAAGCACATCATGTATTGTATATCAATCATGTCTGGGGGGCATACCGTGTGCCTCGGCCCCACCACATTTCTCATCCTCCCTCTTTTTGCATCCTTTTAGTTACGATGGGTCCCCCAATTCCAAAATGATTTGATTCAGCCAGCAAGATTAATCACCTCTCAATTTCTCTCCTCCTTCACCCACCCATTAATAAATAAATAAATAAAACCAAAAGACAAAAAACACCTTCTATCCTTTCAGGCTCAGAGGCCGATTGTCGCCACGATGGCATTAGTACTATAATATATATTTTTTGGTTAAAATAAAATCCGAATTATGGGACAACTGACAAGTGACAAGTGGTTGTAGGAGATAAACTAAAAAGAAATTATGTAGGGAGGGGGGGGGGGGGCCCGGGGGTAGGGGGGGGGGGTCCCCCATTTCTCTGCTTATTCACTGTGCGGTACTTTTTGTGCACCCACACGTGCGTTTCCACGTGGGAGGCGTCGCAGCGTTCGTACGTGGAACACTGTGATCTCCCTGCAGAAAGAAAAGCGGTAACACATATATTTCAACGGTGTCAGAAGTGCACGTGTTCACCCTCCAACTGGGTCCCTCCATTTAAATTAACTTCTGCGATTTTTTTTTAAAAAAAAAAAAAATTATTTTAGGAAAAATTTAATATCTTTTAATAAAATCAAAACAAATTAATCATCTTAATTACCGACTACAATGACATTGATAAAAAGTACAAACAAAATAATCTTCAATCCAAAGATTCTTTAAAGATCGATAGACTGCCACCTGTACTAAATAATGAGTTGTCATGTTTGCATTTTTTTTTTTCTTTTTTGGGGGCAGTTTGCCTTTGACTTGAAAAAGAAAGAAAAAAAAAACTCAAACCATAGCAAGATTTGATTGTAGTACAGAAAAAGTAAGAATGTTTGAATTTGAGATGAATAGTATGAAGCTTTTTTTTTTTTTTTGGTCTATGGGCAAACAACGTGTGTCGCATGTATCGTTGTTATTGTAGTTTATTTAATATTGTCTTGGCATCACTAATCAGTTGCTTATATCGACTCCACAACTATTTAGACAACACATGCTTTAATTACTATTGGGTCAATTAATTCTTTGTTCCTAATCATGATTAAAACTTCCATCCGTGCCCCCATGCCATTTGTTATTGCCTTGCACGGCCCTTGGAGAGATTTTGATCATTTTTGGTTCATCTGGGACTATTAATTGATCAATTGTCTACTATTTATGTTTGTTTCTATCTTGGTATTACCTTTGTCGTTCGGGCTTTATTGTTGGAGTGCCTACCTTTCCCTTTATTGAATTAAAAAAAAAAAATCCATGGATTATAATCATGCCTCTTAATTGTTTTAAAAGCATATATATCACAATTTTAAATTTTTTATATTATTTAATTGTTACTAATAAAATTCCCATTAAAAATCACGTAGTCTCTGTTATAAAATTAAACAAATATTTTCAAAAAAATATTATTATATTAGTACTTTTTTTATTTTGTATTGTATCAAACCAAGAGATATAATTTTGGATAAAGAATTTACAGTATTTGGAAATCTGGGTTTTTAGCCTTTAAATTCTCCTAATATAGGCTGAATACATTTCACAATTATGAGCCAAAGCTGGCTCTCCAATTCGTAAGTTTTGAAATTCTACAGTAAATACACGTACAAACAACTTTTATAAATATTTCCCATCAAACAATATTTCTCCCTATTTTTACCTACTTTCCAATCCACTCATACACTATAAGTCTATAATTAGCCATATATGCATGTTAAAAATGTTGCAAGACCCACTAAAATCTTTATAAGAATGTGAAGGAACTCTCTATATTTGAAAGCTGTAGATCAAGAACATGGCTAATATCTCCATTTATTATTATTATTATTATTATTACAATAGAAGCTCCTCAAAAGTTAGGTCATTATATGTGTATTCACTTTGTCGGATAAATCTTGAATTTAATTACACAAAGCGCTTTCTTTACACGGAATGAGTAAGACTCCAACTTTGCCAGCGGGCGCAACTGTCTCCAAGAAGTTGTTTATATTTAAGGAAATACTAATTAAACTTAGACCTTATAAAAATGCCACAAAAATCAAAGCCTTTAATAACTCTTGAAGTCAAAGTTAGTTTTTTTTTTTTTTTTTTAAATGATCGAATAATGAAAATGATTACCAGGAATGATCCTTCTCACTTCTGATTTGAAGGGAGAAAAGGAGTCGACGATCCTAAAAACGAAAATTGGGTAGACTTGATCTCCAACAACATACTCAGAAAATAAAATATAACAATGTGAAAATTCAAAAAAAAAAAAAAAAGAAAAAAAAAAAAAAGGAAGAAGAAGAAGAAAGAAAGAAAGAAAGAAATGGGGTCAAAGTTAGGTTTGTTGTTGTTTGAAAATGATAATAAGGATATGTATGATTATGTGCCCCAGCTAGCGAAACTGTCTGATATTGGTCGTACAAACAAGTGTTAATTATGTGTCAATAGTTGTCTTTGATAATAACATGACTTGTAAGTTGTAATTCAAATAACTTAAATACAAATTTTCAAAATTCTCTTTGTGGAAGCAAACATGTACATGTCATCAAAATTAGAGCTAATATGTTTTCTTCACCTGCCTGGGACAGACTTAATCCACTTTAACTCATCACCATGCATGTTCAATGTTCAATCATCTTTGATTAAGAGTATGTTTGGAATTAAGTTGAAAATATAATTTTTAAAGCTAAAAGAAATTCTTTTATTATTAAATTTGAAAATGAATGTTGATCTAATATTCAGAGCAATATTATCAGTCCCTCTTGTGTCCTTATTGTCTCACTCCAAGAATGATGTGGCTTTTAAATTCACCATTAAGTTAATTTATGCTCGATCATTATTGAATTTTAATTAAATAGTTAAAAGTCACCTCATTCTTTGAATGACACAAGATAAACTTCTAGAATTATTCTATAATTCATGTGCATGAGATATATATACATAGCAGCAATTAATAATCGATCTGGACCATCAAATTTTTGTTGCATATAAAGAAACATTTAACCAAATGATGGTGGGGTTTGAGGACACAAGACTATGTATAAAGAACTAAGAAAACTTAGAGGATGGTCCAGAGAAGATAATTCTCAAAATCCATGCTTGCTCTTGTCTGATGTTCCCTTGGCATAAGGCCCCTGGTGATTAGATTGTCTGAACTGACAAATAATACATCATTTTGGTGCACAGCTGGCCTTATATATATAATTCATGCATCTAATTAAGTGGTTATTGAATAACTGCTTATTTTATTTAGATTGTTGATAGGAGTACTCTAATTTTTATTATAATTATATAACGTACAATTTACTAATTGTCAATCATACACTCTTAATTATTTTATTAATTATAGACTGTCATATCAATTTATATGAAAAATATATTAAAAATTTTAGTTCTCGAAACATTTAAATAATTTATTTTGAATACTATAAAAAAAAAAAAAAAAAAAAGATCGGCGCAAAATTTGAACCAAATTGAGAGCGCCAAAAAAGCACATAAAATTAGTAACAATCACTGCCGGCAACTCGATCTCTCTTAGAGGTACGTTACATATTATTTTTTTTAAAACCATTTCTTTTTACAAATTCAAGCTTATTAATAAGGTGATGGATGATGAAAATTATTAACAAGAGGAAATAAGATGAATGAAGATATTCATTCAAGTAAGATGTGGCATGGTTAACCCACTGATCGATCGATCTAATACTAAAAGTTTATTAACGTGCATGGTTCAAACCTAAAGGATATATAACATTTTCCTCGTTCATTTGGTAACTCATTAAAATAATTAAATCAACATAATTCATAATGAGAAAAGTACACAATTTTGAAATAGAGAAAGAGTCAAAGTTTTGACATATATATATATATACACTTTTATATATAGGAAAAGAAATTCTCCCCATGCCCGTATTGTAACTGTTTGTTGTACACTAAAATAGCTTTGTAAAATGGTCCATTGATTGACAAGAAAAGAAGAAGAAGAAGAAGAAAGAAGAAGAAAATCTAGTACAACGACAATTTCATTTAATTTTTCTTTGTTTTATCTGCAAATAAACAGTGTTTTTGCGTGAAAAAGGAAATATTAGAGCAGAAAAGAGATTTCTATATTACTGCATGGAGAATAAAAATCAAAGAAATCCGGATCGGAAGGCCAAGAGCAGCAGCAGAGTACGTTATTTAATAAAGATCTGGAAAGATTTTGAGTCTTATTTTCATTTAAAATCATTCCTAATAAAAACCCGAAACTAGATGACATATATATATATATATACCTGATATATATGGAGGATGACTATTTTAACNNNAAAAAAAAAGAAAAGAAAAAGAAAAACCCACCTTCACCTAAAGAAATTGATAAGAAAGCAGAGAAATCATCTGATCTGTACTTGAGTTCACAGTTGCATCCTTGAATTCATCTCATTACTCCAAAAGAAAAGGGTGGACAAATGGGAGCAGAATATATAAAGAAACTATAAAATCCACAGTAAGCCATAATAATTAATTAAGCAGCAGCCTTGTTTGTTTTCTAAGAAAATAGAAGGCAAACAGGAAACAAAACTAGACCTCAACAGATCTATAATTAAGCCAAATATTCCTGAACATTATATAATTTTGATTAATTAATTAATGTCAAAAAAGAAGAAGTTACAGTTTCTAACATACCAAATTAAGCACTCATAATTACATATATAAATATATATGGCTAATGGCTAGACTAAATTAATAATTTCTCTAAACCCGATTAATTAACCAACACTCCCCCGGATGCCGGCTGCCGCCTCAAGGTTCGCCGCGGTCGCGCCAACAGACGAGCATTGCTATGCAACGGCGGAGGATGTAGAACTTGGCTCGCTGCTTCTTCACGAGATGGCTGCACTTCTGGCCAAACGATCTGCAGGGCTCACAGGCTTGGTCGTCGTTGTTTAGGTGGCTCGTGCCGCTCTCTCTGGCTGCCATGAAAGTTGTACTACTAGTGTTCCCTACAACTTGGTGTAAATATATATATAGAAGGCAGAGCTGGGGAGTTTTGGTTTATTTATATATGGATATAATTATATATATGCATGATAAATTGGTCTGAGAGGTCGGCTCCTCTAAATTAGGTATGGAGTTGAAGCGTTGCGCCCACCAGTGTCAGGGAGGATGGTGCTACTGCTGCATATATATATATATATATATGGTGGTGGTGGCTGCATGGCATCCCTCAGGTGAAATTTTTACCATAAGAGTAGGATGTTTTAACTGCAGATCGAGGAGAATATATACTAAAAATGGAGTATTTAGTGGGTATATATATAGGATTAATGGGAAATAGGAGGAGGCCAGGGGGAGTAAAAAGCAAAGAAAAGAAAAGGAAAGGTGAAAAATGGAGGTTTGGGGCGTGAAAGTTGGTCTGCCGCTTTGGGAAAGCATCGAGGCCTGGGTGGGTGTTTGATGATGTTAATGTTGTAGCCCTGGTCATAATCTCACATCTGTACCATTCCCAACATGCAAGTCAGAGATTCTGTGCGTGGGGCCTGCCACGTGCTAAAGCCAATTTCAGTTTCCTCTTGTGTTTCAACGTTCTCCAACGTTCCCAATTTTTTTTTTTAATTATTGCTTTTGCTCAAATTAAATGGATTATACCGTTCAATAATAATTTGTTTAATTAAAAAATTAGATTTTTCAAATCTTAATTTGTTAATTTTGTATAAAGCTCACGAGTTACGTCAAAAATTATTTAGTATTAAGTTTGAGTTGTACTTGTTAATCCATATGTATAAGACTGTATAGATAACAATCATAACTCAATCTATTTAATTAAACAGATCAGGCTTCTCAATATAATCTACTAATTTTGTTTTGGTTTCACAAATCATTTAAAAATTGTAAACTCTTATGTCGTATATCAAGTTCAGGTCTTGTCGAACCATGGGTTTAATAACCCTATAATTTCGTGTTAGGTTTACATGTCGTGTAAAAAATTATCAGTTATATTTTTAATATTATAGCACATTTATGAAAAATATTTCTTCATATTGAACATAATCATAAAAGTCTTTTGAAAAAACTTCACAAAAGACTCATGAATTACCGTGTATTTTGTAAAGACCCATCAAATTTAAAAAATTCTCAATTTTACTCCTTAAACTTTCAATTTGATACAATTTACTTCCATCGTAAATTTTTGAGGTTAACCCTAACGGAAATGATTAAAAAGATCAAACTACCCTTGAATTTTCTTCTTTTTTTTTTTTAATTTGAAATTCTATAAAAATTATTTGATCACTTTTAATGACCGGTTAATGCTAAGAATTGACATAAAAAGTAAATTATTGTATCAAACTAAAAGTTCATAAGGTAAACTTAAAAAGTTTTAAAATTTAAAAGAGTCTTTTCAAATAGTCTTTTGTGAAGTTTGCTATTTTAACCGTTTGGGTTTAAAAGAGAGAAGAAAAAAGAAAAAGAAAAAAAGGGAACCTTACATCACCCACAAATTAAGAATGGGCAATTGGGCATGAAAGTTGACGGAACCCACTGCACGTTAATTAACTAGTCAGCATTGACGACAAAATTATGCATCACTATTCACCACCAAACGCACCGGCACCGCCCAAGTACTTAGAAAGGCATCTTTAAGACAACTTTTTTATGTAATCCTGACCGCACAAAGTCTCTACTATACCAACATATTTCTCATACTGCAAATCCATAACTTATCAACACTTCAAATATACGTCTACCACAATTGCCGCCCATCTTAGAGGCATGTCCCCTCAAGGGGGCGAAATTAGGATTTATTTATTATTATTTTTTTTTAATTTAGGATTTGAACAAATAAATAGTCTTTTTCTGGTGTGCGTGAAATGAGTCGTAATTTGAATTTGTAACTATATATAAAAGTTACGTGTCTATAAAATTATTGTCCCACACCCCCCTCTCTCAGTCTTGAATTTATTCTAAAATGTTTAGTTTTTTACTCTAAACCTCTCATTCATGCTTTTACCCTTTTTAGTAAAAATTTTTAATTTCGTCCCTACTTAACAACACCATCACCTTACGTTCCCAAAGAGTAACTCAATCGGTTAGATATTACGCCTCATGAAGTAGAGTTCACTTCAATCTCCCCTTCTCTTTTCCTCAAAAAAAAAAAAAAAAAAAATCGACAACGACACCACCACCACCGGTACCTCACACCCAGGCTGAATCATATTTTGTCCAACTGATGTCTACATTGAAATAAACACAATCTTGCAGTAAGGAGATTCTTGTAATAATTATTAAGCTTAACAACAACAATAATAATAATAATTAAGGTTTTGATATTACATATTGAATAGTGACAAATCAAAAAATTCATATTAGGAGGGATGCAATTAAAATAATAATTTTTAAAAATTTTGGAGAGGCGGGAAAAAGAGGAGTAAGGGTTAAAGGTCAAGAAAACTAAAAAAAAAATTAGCCTTAAAAAAAAAATTCAAAAATTCTTGGACGAGTGGGCACCCCTACCCGCCCCGCTTATATTGAACACATAATTTTAACCCAAAAATATAAGTTATATATATTGTTATATGAATTTGTGAATAGTAGACAACGTACCATATGTGGGACCAAAATGTTCACATTGAAAAATGTACACTCCCAACACCTAGAATATCTTTTATATGACACGTCTCCATCTTTACTGACCTATCATCAAAATTTAAATATCATCGCCACCCTCCTCATCATTTCCTATGATTTAATGGACCTCAACTTTCCTAGTTTTCTAAGGTCTCTATCGTCTAATTTGTAAAGGATAATGAGTATCGGTTAATTATTTTAATTTTATTTAATCAATTTTTGGATAATATTTTTTATTTTTTGAATAATAATGTGGCATTGTCACTTCATCCTTATCCTTAGATCAGTCTTGATCAATTTTTTTTTTTTTAAAAAAAATCAATGATGAATTAGCAATATCACGTTAACATAGTGAGGTAATTGTGGTATATAGCATTTTCTTAAATGTCTGTTTGGGTTTGTGGTTTGAAACGTGCAATTTAACAATTGCGATTTTTAAATGTATAATTTGAAAAAAAAATTATTTTTAAAAGTGTAATTAAGCATTTGGCAAAGTCACAGTTTGACCTTTAAAATTGTAGTTTAACCTTTAAAAGTGTACACTTTTTTTAAGAAAAAAAAATAAAAAAAATCCTCCTTACCTACAATTTAAAAATGCAGATTTTTTACATTTTTAAATTACATTTTTTTTTAAACGCAATCCCAAACAATACAGTTTATGAGATTTTGTTGAAAATTGTACTTTTTAACTATGAAATCACAACACCAAAAGGACCCTTATATTTATTGGTAGGATATATATATATTTTGGTGGAAAACCTCCTAGTTGGGCATTGCAGCTATGACATGAGCGACCCAAGAGGGCATCAAATTTTGTTAAAGAGAAATGTTACACACTCCAAATTCACTCCTTAAGCAATGACTTTCACTATTTTTGATCCAATGAAAGAAAAAAAAAAAAAATTGTTACGTCGGAAAGTGTGCACTGAGAGTACGACGGTGGAGTATCTGCATGGTGAAAATCAGTGATACGTCAGAGAGTGAATTTGAGAGTTATGGGAGTAGAATTGTGTGTGTAGCATTTCTTTAAAACGGAGTTTTCTTTGGGCCTGCAATGGGCTGGTTTTTGTGACTTATGGAGCTAGTTTGATTAGCATTCCGTAGGCCCACTAGTAAACAAAAGCATTTTAGTCAGGCTTGTCATAAATTATTAGGCCTTTTTCTATTGTTGTTCTAACTTGAAAGGCCCAAATAGCAAAAGCTGCATGTTATCTATCGGATTAAAACGTTAAGCTCAAATTCTAAGCCCAAAATAAGGAATTTTCATATTTCTCATCTTTTCTCTTAATACTAAAAGTTTATTATTATTATTTTATAAATAATATTATATATCCAAAAAAGTGCAAAACACCTCTAGGTACACAAAATGTATACATAAGTAGCCCAACTTAAAACCCAAAGTCAAAACCCAAGAAAACCCAACCCAAAAAATTAACTAGTAACCACAACCAAATGGAAAAACCAAAAAAGTACCCAAAGACTAAAAGTTCACACTAGCCCAACACCAGCCCTAAAAATCCAAAGCCCCTAATGCACATCTGGAGGAAAAGAAAATGCATTTTTGGTCCCAACACAACCCTGCCGGCCTTGGCACCTCTTCAGAGAAAGTCTCCCTTAAGCCTCATAATTGATGAAACATTCTAAATTCTGAAGTTCCCTATTTCTTTTAACCTTTGGGGTATAGGGCTTCTGCTCCTCTTCAATATTCGAAAAAAGATTTAAAAGACTTTTCTCATCACCTCCTTCACCACAAGACAATCCCACAGTGGAGGCGAATTTCATCGCATCTACCACCACCTCCGAATAGTTCTCCATCCCCTTCTTCGTAGTTTTCACCACAACCTCAGCAAACAAGTCCTTGTTCTTCTGCAACTGCTTAACAATCTTCTCTCACTTTTCGGGCATACCCTATTTGAGACTTGGAGACAACAGAGTAAATTGGAGCATCAATCTCTTAATTCTAAAAGTTTAAGCAAATAAGAAATAATGAATTTAATTATTTAACTAATATTAAAAAAAAAAAAAAAAAAACCTTAGTCCAAGGATCATGATTATATGTACTAGTAATACTCGCAATTGTCCCATTTTGGATATTTTCTTTTTTCTTCTTCTTTTTTTATTTTATTTTTTAATTTCAACAATGTTTGGTATAATCTAACTCACAGAAAGTGGTAAGCAGTGATTATTACAAGATCAGGTCAGAGGCATAAATGATTATTGCACTTGAAACCCCAAAATCCGCCACACCATCAATTTATATAGCTATTGAAAAATTATTCATCAATCAACCAATCATCTCCGATACATGATACATCAAGTGCCGATTGAAAACCAATGGTCAAATCATCATCCAGTACAATCACACACCATCAATGGGCATATACTCATGAGTATTTCTTTTGACTTTTTAATTGATGCTAATTTAACTACGATTACCATCAATTAAAAAGTCAGAAGATTGATCTCATTTTCCACCAGTTTTTTTGTTTTTTCTAGCGTTTAAAAAATTTGACTGATTTGTCTCTTTTAACATTCAATCTGAACCATCTAAAAATTTATGGAAAGACACCATAATTATTAATTATCATCATGTTGATATGGAAAGACACCATA
Organism: Carpinus fangiana; assembly: GCA_006937295.1. Taxonomy (NCBI): domain Eukaryota; kingdom Viridiplantae; phylum Streptophyta; class Magnoliopsida; order Fagales; family Betulaceae; genus Carpinus; species Carpinus fangiana. The sequence continues at coordinate 17,288,494 of CM017327.1, read as the reverse complement.
ATTATTTGTCGTATATGATTTTAGTGAGAAAATTGGGAAGCCCACTTGTTAGAAAAGTGTTGGGACAAGTTGATGAAGCGTTTGTCGTTTTTCATGTTTCAAATATTGGGAAATGGCCAAACACCAATCTTCACGTCTATAAATTTGTTGGATAGCTTTGGACGACCTTCATTGTATTTGTAGCTCTCTATAGCTTTTTTGGTCTACCTATCGCTCAAATGCAATTGTGCCCTTCTTCTATATATTCCCCACCCTTTTCTTTCTTCTTATGCTGATGGAAAAGTCGTTGTTTGCAAATGTAGCATCATCAAGATTCACATGCAAAGGGTACAAGATCACAGAGGGTGGTGGTGATTCGGTGGCTTCAAGACAATTCCACGTGAATAGGTAAACACCAAGGGATAAATTCGACTTCCCACGATGAAAATTCCAGTGCTTGATTAGTGTAAGCCCACGATAAGCCTTAATACCAATGAGACTGAATCATGCTATGGCTCAACCAAACCTGAAAGAGTATCCCCTTACCTTCTCAATTAGAAAAAAAGAAAAATGCTAAGGGTTTAATCGACTGTGCCAAATTTTTTTCCTTGAGAATCTTGATGATGCTGCATTTGCAATTATCGACTAAACGAGGAACTCGTTAATTTACTAGACAGTAAAGGTTATCTTTTTTCTATTATTAAGAATCCTTCCAAATGTACTCTTTTGTTTTTTTTTTGTTTTTGTTTTTTTTCCTGGATAGATTATTCTGTGATGTTTGCTTACTGCCGTTTCTTCTTTTCTTGCAGTTCCACCCAGTTCACAACTTCACAAGAAAGAAAACTGGATAGTCACTGAATTTAGAAGAAAACTATGAACCAGATAAGATGTAATGGCTCCAGAATTATTGTCCCTAATATTAAACAAAGAATCTAAAAACAATGCTGAGAGTATACTGGTACTCTGTTACTAAAATTTGGATCTTTTTTTTTCTGCATTTTTTTCTGTCCTCTATCAAAGATACAAAGGGTAGAAGGTATTTCTCTTAAACAAGTAAAGTTTGCGATGATTTTTAAACATTTTATACTAGGTAATCTAGTAGTATCCTTAATTTCTTATGCATGAAGATAATCATAGTATTAAAATGATATGATTTAACTATACCAATCAAGAAAGATGATAGAGAAGGTAAGTACAAAAAGAAAAAGCATAAGAAAGGTCCTGCTGCTGCTATTCCGCTGGATAGCTTGGGTTAACTCTTTGTTACCAAGGTCCACATTTTTTGTAGCTTCAACAGCCTGCAAAAGACGAAGGCAAAAAAAAAAGGAAACAAAATGGAGAAAGTGTTAGTTAGATCAAACCCCAGCGTCGACAATAATTCCAATGGTAAGTAAGGTAATAGAGAAGAAGCACTGGTCACAAGATTTAGCTGTTACTAAAAATAACAGTTAGGGAAATGCTCGTTACTTCATGTACAGTTCATGTCTTGAATCCCCCTTTCTTCCCCAAATAAAAGCTAAACCTAAGAGCACCTGATTACTGGTCATATCAGATCCTAAACCTCCCCTCGCTTTTCTTTCAACAAAGTACACCGACGGTGAAATCTCAGTCTAATGGTTTTTCATGTACAAGTTCTGTATGTTCTCTAAAAATAATGCATTCATTAATTTCCAAAATCTTCAAACCATGTAATAGGTACAATGGGCCTGCCATTTCCAATCATTGAACAAGAAGATTGGCAAGAGAGTTTTTCTTCCCCTTTTCTCTTTCTTTTTTCTTCCTGTAGTTTGTGTGTGTGTGTGTGTGGATGTGTTAATGACTTTTGCCCTATCATTAACAGCTAACAGAGCAAACAGATCGGTTCATCCATACTGCCATGCAGTCTGGCATTTTGAACCCAAAGTGCATATGTTTCCTCAAGTTTCCCAACAAATTCTATATGATTAAGTAGATTGAAGTCGCCATCCATAACAAAAGCTAACTGAAGAGACCCACCCATTTTGAGCAATATCACACAGATTAGTTTTACAGAGCCAAATGAGTGATGTTGGTATGGTTCATGAATTTGTTGTGAAATATTAGAAAAAAAAAAACTAGAAATATGGACAGACAGATTTCATATCTCACCTGCTCATACAGAAATTCTATTTGTTGAGCTTGTTGCAGAACATGTGTGGACATAAGGTGATTCAATGCCGACATTTCCACCATCTTTGTTTCAGTTTCTTGAACAGCATCTAGAAGACTAGTCAACTCTACCTGCATAATGAGCAGCCGCAAGCAACTTTAACTTTATGAGGACCTCAAAACGGGAAATTGAACAGGAGAGGAAACATGTATAAAAGGATTTAGACAAAATATCATCAGAGAGCCAGTAATCTCCATACCTGAAGGGCACGTGCTTCATCATCCAAGAGCTGCTGCTGTACTCTTACAGGATCATGTTGAAACTCATCAAGCTCCCTGAGCTGTGATGTAGGTGATTTAGAGGTATCTTCAAAATTTGCATTGGCATTACGGTTAAGTTTTCTTCTAGGCATTGCTCTATTAATGGCATCTTGGAAGCGTATGGCTCTTAGCTGATCAAATTGTGTTGTGACTGAATGAAGTTTCTCACTTAGTATTAAAACCTGCAGTTCAAGAAAGTAGAAAGAAACCAATCTGACAGTCATATCATGCAAAAAAAAATCCAATCAGTAATTTCTGAGATTAATGAAAAAGATCAGCCGCGCAACAAATTCAAATGGGGCAAAGTTTACCTAAGAAATAATGAAAATACGATGAGAGGTCCAAGGACCACCACATCTAGGGCAGTTAAAGTAGGGTTTACATATCAGAGCAGATAACCCCAATTGAGATGACAAGGGTATCAATGGAAATAAGGGAAACTACATTCATCACCATCAATCTACCACCTTTGTTGCAATGTCTCCCCTGATATTTTAATTTGGTTGATGTACGCGATCAATATACCATTGAGTTGCAATGTTCCCCTTTTGTCCTCTAAAAATAAAAAAAACCCCCCAAAATCCAGAAAAAGACAAAAATTCCCCTAAAAATCTGAAAAAGGCAATTTTTTAAACAAAACAACTAACGTGACCCACAACGTATCCGTGGGTCTTGAGTGACCCACGGCCACGCCCTGAGTTAGCTTTTTTTTCTCTGAATTCTTCAATGTTTTTTTGCCCTTTTTTTGGTTTTTTTAATGGGCATTTTTGTCTTTTCAGGGGCAAAATGAGGACATTACATTACAACCCCAATAGTAGATTGGTAGGGCACATTAACCAAATTGAAAGATTGGGGGACATTGCAAATTAAATGGTAAATTAAGGGAATTAAGAGTAGTTTCCCCATAAAAATATGAATTAGACCTCACAACAAGGCTACGAATTCGTCACTTCCAGATCAGGTGTGACCAGACTTTTTTAAAAAGGAATATACTGAGGCCAGCTTTTCAAAGTTGGTCAATTGGCCACTTCTTTTTTTCCTTTTGGCCCGGTGGGGTGGGGATATTAGAAGCAACAATAAATCCAATATAATATAGATAGTTTTTAGTAAAATATAGAAAAGAATCATACCACTCCATGTTTGTGCGCTACAGTATCAGCATTAGAATTATCTGCCCTTGTGCCAAGCCAGCCCTTTGTGTTTGATTCCTCATTGTTTATGTTATTTTTTAAAATATCAATTTGTTCCTGGCATGCTTTAATGAAAGCACTAACCTGAAAAGAATTGATTTATGGAAAAAGTAAGTATATCCTAATAACTACGCAGCTCCATTTACAACAAATGCACAAGAATGTTTACCTACCAAAAAAGATATGCAAAGTATAGTGCATGAAGTACTATGTTCAGAAGAATGGAAGCAAGTAACAACTAAGCAATTAAGAACTTACTCTAAAAATTGAAATAGGGTCAACCTAAAAGGAGCAACAATGTTTCTTAAAGATACAGAAACTTAAAAAAGCCACATTAAATGCCTGACACATGTAATCTTGGATAGTATATGAGGAGAAAACATGTTTTTTTGACATGTCCACGAGGGGATGGAAAGGGGGGAGAAAACATGTCAAGATCTAGCACTAAAACAAAAACATCTGATTCTATTATTCAACCAATTTTAGATTATAGAGTAACTTTCCAATTGTTAAAGACAATATTACAATGTCTCATAAAAAGGCTTCTGAGGATAAGTTTGACGTCTTACTTCATGTTCAATGCTATCTCTCTCCTGTTCAGTAGTGCGATGAAGATCCACATAATCCTTTCGATGTTTCAACATAAACTGTTCCAAAGCTTCGATGCTTTCGACCTTAAAGATGAGAAGAAAAAGAGTTAACCACAAAGGGGTACATAAATGTTCAAATGCTTCCATTCTTTCAGGGAAAAAAGAAAATAAAATACTTCCTTGTGGATCAATTAAGGTTGAAAGAGTCTAGTGAGCTAATCCTGTAATCAGAAGTTATGGGGAACAGAAAAATAAAGCACACTGGCAATGGTGAGGATACCGTCTTCAGTGCAGCTTTGCTGAAAGATGACCTTTGCCGAGGTTTATGAATTATGAAAGATGCCATAATGGCTGCCAATTTTGTCTGCCAAAAGCAATAACATTTAATTTAGGAAAAAAAAGGGGGAAAATAAATTTATCAAGGCAACAAAATGATGTGCTACATGCAAGCATAGTCACCTAAAGGCACCTCAAGACAATATGAATCAACAATATAAACAAATACAAGTGCATCTTGACTGGTTTCCAGTAAATATATGAAAATATCAAAGCAAACAACAGATAGCAAAAATTTATACAGAATTACAGAGAAAGCAAAGAAGCCACAACTTGTATTTTATACCAACATCATAACCAAACCCCTTCCCAAATAACTCTTATCATGCCAAAGGTTTCCACTGCAGGAAAAAACATCTTAAGCATAATTAGAGTAAAAATGGATCTTAAGGGTAACGAACCTCGTTATATCCCAAAGAAAGAGCAGACTGCCGCACGGCATCCTTAAAATCCTCAGACCTATCTCTGATTCTTGACATTCTTCACCATCAACCAGCTCAGAACAAAACCTTTAAAAGCTTCAACAGAACTGTAAGCACACTACAGACAGCACAAAAAGAAAAAGAAAATGGCTTATTACATATATCGCCCCAGAATTTATAGTGGTTTCAAATTGAGTCCTGGGTTTCTATTGTTGCAATAAATTTCATAGATTTATCAATTCTCCCTTCAGTTAGTCTCTCAGCTAATTTAGGGTAACAGAAAGCACATGAACTACACGTGAGACTCATCTGGCTCTTGAAAACAAAAGGGCCTTTAAGGCCTTCTAACATTTGTTGCACAAGCAAATTTATGCCCATGATGTAACCAACTCAGCGCAGCAAATCAAATTTTACTTCAATAATTTTGAGTGTGTGTGTTACAATGTATCTGAATGTCATACAATGAGTACCGGTAAGAATAAGATAAACCACAAATATTGGTGCATAACAACTAACATGTTTGTAACGTTTATTATATTCCTTATTAACGGAATTGCTTTATTTTTGTTCTGTATTTTACTACTACCTTATATTATTATGCACAGACGAACAAACCAAAACTCTTGTGCTCAGTAGCGGAGCCAGGAATTGACTCAAGTAGGGGCAGAAATAAAATGATAATTTTTGTTTTTTTTTTTATGTCGGGGAAATATTTTTTTTTTAACATAGCTTTTTTTTCTTAAAAAATGCATAAATTATTTTTGACTTGCCATGCAATCGAAGATTTTTAGGAAACCTGAAAATTTATTTATCTATTAGTTTTAATACTAATCACTTTAATGATATTATAATAAAATTATTAGCATGTTCCAAAAGCTATTAATCTAACAAAATAACAAATGTATGAATAAAAAGAACAAATAACATACCTAAGATTGGCAATAATTTACTGAAATTTGTTAATGCTTGATAAAATCCCAAAGTATATATATAAAAAACACCTAAAAAATGCCAATATTGTTTTAATCAGACTAAGAGAAACAAAATTTTAAGAACAAATAACTCATAAAACATCAATTAAGCCTTCATATATTTTCTCAGTAAAGAAGCCAAGCCATCATCACAAACGTACAAACCATCAACCAAAATACAAATATTAATAAGCAAACATGATTATCAGCTCTATCCAGTACCTATTCTCTTGACCCTAATTCCACAGTCGTCAACTCCTTCAAAGAACTCAATCAACAAGATTGAAGCCTTACTGTTGCCAAGAAAACTAAAGAAAAGCACAAAAATCAATAAATTAGTTTACAAAAAAAAGCTTGAAAAGCACAAACGAGATAAGAAAAAAATCAAAGTAGTGTATTCCACAGCATCTCAATAATTAAACTGCTAAATTTCCAACTTATCCTTTTTCCAAATATATATATTTTTTCCGTAATAATGCAGAACTACTTAATACCAAACAAACATATCTACAATATCCAATACCCACTACTACGATTAGGCCTAATTAATAAAAGAAAAAGAACTAAATAACCCAAACCTAGTGAAAAAAAATAAAGAAAGATAATTGAGAAATGATCCGAGCACGAGCTAATCTAAGGGTGAATACCTTCATGGTCAAATTCCCATATTTTCTCAGCAACCAAGCAGAGCTAGAACGGCTCATACCAACCCCAACCCACCAATATAATCCAAAACCCATTTCAATCATACCCCAACAATCAACAAATTCACAATAAACGACCCAAAATCACTAGAAAGAATTGTAAAATAGTAGGAAATCAAAAAAATCGTTTTTTTTTTTTAAAAATTTCCGTTTAAAAAAAAACAGAAGAGAAACTTCACTTATCCCCCATGAACTTACACGCCTTTTGCAAACACTCCCCCAATATTCAAAGTCTCTCACTTTGGTGTATCGAACTTTAATTTCCTTCTACTTTCTTCCGTTAGGATTTTGGAGGGGTGTAAAATTACTAAAATAACCTTATTTTTTTATTAAAAAATATATATATTTTAAAAAAATCTTGATCAGAGGGGCAAATTTGGAATTTTAAAAAAATTTAGTGGTATAAAGGCCTTTTACTCATTTTTTTGTTTAATTTAACTGCAATATTTAACGGTAGAGGGTATTTGGAATGAAACGAAAGTCAGAGACTTTGAATATTAGGAGGTGTTTGCAAAATGTATGTAAGTTCATAAGGGATAAGTGAAGTTTCCCAAAAAAATAAAAAATTTTGTTTAAAAATAATAATTAAAAAAATTGTTTTTTTTTTTTTTTAAATAAAAATAATTTTTAAAAATAAAATTTTTGTTAAAAAAATTATTATTTTTCAAATTTATAGGTGTATTTTTGTCTTATTGAGAAATATGTAAGGCCATTTTTATCTTCTTTCTAGCCTTGGAGGGGCATTGACACAATTGAAAGTTTGAGGAAGACATTGTCAATTGAGTGGTAGTTTGAGGGGGGTATGTGAACTTTACCCAAGAAAATATATATATGTATATATATATATAGAGAGAGAGAGAGAGATTAAGTAGTGCTAAAAAATTGCCTCCAAAGGGCAACACAGTTTAACCAATATGAACAGAATAGGATGTAACTAAAAACTAGAATCCAACCAAGGGAACCAATATTTCTCGTCTTAAGGCACACTAGTTCATAAAGATTTTAACTTAAGCTTATGGGAAAAATGATAATTTAACATGGTATCAGAGCTAAAGAACAGTAAAAATATTGGCATTCTATGGTTATAATGTCACAGTGGTGGTGGGGTGACCATGGTCATGGAGACAGCAAATAAGTTGGATATATCTTAAAGTCAAAAATATTACCACAACAACCGATATAAGAATATCCAGTATTCATGAAAGTACTAACCCAATGGATTAGCTATTTGAACCTACATGGGCATACCAAACATCACATATGAATATGCGTAACACTCTAGTCCCCATATTAGAAAGATGAGTAGTATACATAGAGTGGATAGTTTATAAAGACACTAATCAATGCTAAGTCTCACATTGCTTACTTACAAGTGAAAATGGGCTTTAAAACTAATTCTAGGAAATGTGCAAATTAACTAGTCTTTTTGGAAACATAGTGCAGATGCAGTTAATACGTTCCATGGGTCATTCGTTACAAATGGCATTAGAGCCACCTAGTAACACAATGAGGTACTGGAGCACCACATGATGTGGCTCTAACAAGGACACCAAGGGCTTAAGAAGGGGAGTGTGTAACACCTTAGTCCCACATTGAGAATATAAGTAGCTCACAGAGTAAGTAATTTATAAGGGTACTAATCAACGTTAAGTCGCACATTGCTTACTTGGTGAAATTATGCTTTATAAGTGATCATAGGGAAGCTCTAAATTTACTAGCCATTTTTGGGATGATAGTGTAGATGTAGCTAGCACTTTTCCTAAGTCGTTACAAATGGTAACAGAGCCACCTAGGAACATCATGTGATACTGGAGCACTACTTGACATGGCCCTAATAAGAGGAAGTCAAGGGTTTAAGGTGGGGAGTGAAACACCCTAGTCTCACATTAAGAAGATGAGTAATCCACATAGAGTGAATGGTTTATAAAGACACTTATCAAAGCTAAATCCCACGTTGTTACTTACTAAGTGAAACTGGGATAGCTCTAAATTGACCAGTTTTTTTAGAGTGATAGAACAAATGTGACAAGTGCTTTCCCTAGGTTGTTACAATATGCATATCCTATCTTTGACCCTAATCTTGCTAACCAAATGTGCTCTTAAGTTTCTTAGTAACTCAAGTATAAAAGTATTTATGCCTGCAAAATTTGATAATAAAATTGATTATTATTGAACTCCTCTCATACCATATCGATTGCAACATTGATATATTAGAATATATATAATTTCGAGGTAGTATCTATCTACAAACATCATTTTCAATGCATGGATAGGTATTTGGACAATTATGTAAATACATTAAAATTTCAAATGCTTGAAAACGTTGGAAACAGCAATGACAATAATGACATATCAACATATATTTAGTTCCATGAAGAAAGCTCATAATGCATCTTGTGTCGTTAACAATAGCATGCAACAAACACCTTGAATGATACAAATAGTAATCAGTCAAGGAAATATTAATAACTAGACTCATATACCAAGTACAACACAATTTTGGAATTTGAAACCATGCCATCAAGCTCAAAGATGAACCTGCTAGTTACAAAATTTTTCCATACAAACTAACTCAAACTAGTTAAGTTACTTGCCCAGGAAAAAAAAACAGATCACTTCAGCAATAAGTCTAGCAAGTTTCATCTCCATTAACAAACAACCAAAAAATATTAGAGACTAAATGGATTCAAAGCCCACTTAAGTATTTCTATAATCTCATGTATTTATAAATATCCCTTTCTAATCCATTGAAAATATTTAATCCCGTTTCCTCAAACATCTATAAATATTACTTTTTGGTGCCTTGGAATTATTTTGGCTACATATTAAAACCCTAAGAAATCCATCATGAATTGTCCAACTTAAAATATCTCATAGATAATACCACACATATGGAAATAATGCACATCAATGTATAAAATTGTCGAACACTTCTAGAGAATGCATTAGGCGTACATATATAAATTCCCAACCTCTTGCTAATGGTGAACACATCCAACTAACCAACGTTATATATATTGAAAGAGGACCCAACAATTCCTTGAAGATTTCTCTCTTTGGAAGTAGCCAAAACTATCTAAGAAAGGTTGTCAAAATTTCCAAACCCAACCTCTTCATTTTCTTCTCCTCCTCCTCTCTCTCTCTCTCTCTCTCTCTCTTTTAAATTTTTTTTTTAGAATAAAACAATCGAGCTCCATTTGACATCAAAACCAATCAAATCAGCACCCTATAGTCGAAACCCATGCTAGAATAAATAACTCAAAATTCTTTCTTTCTTCTTCTCTACTTTCCCTCTCTAATTCAACTCACAATTTCTCAGCTATGTGTTTTCACCAAAAACCAACAATCATACCAAAACCTCCCTCTCCACCCTTCCGTCATGCAATCAAAACAACCATCAGCATAAAAACCTCTTCCTTCTCCGGTTATCAAACAAATAAAGGAAATCCAACGAGACCACTTCGTCATTATAAGACGACTAATTAACAACACCCAACACATCTAAACTTTATCGATAACTCCTCCATAACCGGCCATATCAAAATTCTCAACTGCCCAAAACACCTCAACAAACCGTCTACAATCAGTAACAAAAATCAAACCAAAAATTCCAACCTCAAACAAATCATACATTCTGCCAACACATATTCAGAATATCCAACACACACACAACACCAAATTAGTACGAACCTTTACAAAAACCCAATTGTAACATTAAGGATGCTCTCAAATTTCCGGTCACCAGTATCAAAATCAAACAGAAACCAAAACACCCAATCCCAAAACAAATATGTTTTCCTCCCAGACTAAATCACAACCCAGCACACCCATTCACAATCAGAACTAAATATCTTCTAAATTGTTTATTAATCAAAATCAACAACCAAAACAACCAACCACTACTGAAAATCTGATACCTACAAAACTTCTTCCGCCTCCCAATCGGGCAATTCAACCAAAACCCCAACAAATCAGCCAAAATCATCCAAAAAATTAAAAAAGAAAATTCACAATATTCTTACCTACAGATCAAGCTCCTCCCGTTTAGGTACTGAGAAAAACACAGGAGCCCAAATCAAGTGGTTCTGAGCACGCCGGTGTTGGGCCCGTGACCCATCGGCCCAAGCATTGCTCTGCTGCCCCTGAAGGTGGCAAACTCGTGCCTCAACCACGCTTCTCTCTCTCTCGGTTAGCTGCAGAGAAATGAAAATGTAGAAGGGCTTGCGGAAGAAGAAGGGAAAACAGGGGGTGTCTCGTGCGCTGCTACAGGGGTGTGGGGGACTCTTATGCTCTTTTGTATTAATTTTAAAATTATTGTTTAACCAAAAGATCAAACTACAATTTTAAAATTCATATAAAAAATGGATTAAATTTTGCACCAAATTGAGCTGGAGGAATTTCTCCAACTTAGTATATAAAAATGGTATATGTCTATTATTTTTTTTAAAAAAAATGGCTTGGCCTCCGAAAATTGCAGAGAGAAATTGAGAAAATAAGGGTTGTGGCTCACCTTGATTTCGAAGAGCCCTTTACAGTGATGAAGCCGTCACAGTCGGCTCTAGAAGACGGTGAGTTTCGCCGGACCCAAACCACCCAAACGCCGGTGAGCCGATGAGTTCTGTCGGATCCAGGAGAGAGAATGCTTCTTTTGATTTTCAGAGAGAGAGAGAGCGTCCGTCTGAGAGAGGGAGAGAGAGGAGGGATCCGGATCCCCTAGAATTCCCCTGTAATTCCAGTTTCTGAAATTATGCAATTTTGGCAGTTGGATTTCATCCAAGAGTCTACAATAAGCTACGTGTCCCACTATTAATAAAATAATAAAATATTATTTATATTTTAAAAATAAAATAATAAAAAATTTTGGAATGATTTGATCACCTCATTTTTGCTATAAGGGGTGGCTGGCCACCACAGCTGAGCCATTCGCCACCCCAAGATCCAATTGGGGTGGCTTCTAGGGCCAAACCCTAAAAGTTTATATTTTTATGCCGGTTGTTCTGGGGAAAAGGTTCTAGCCTTATGAAGATGGCTTGAATGAGTAATTCTATAAGTTTCTCTAATGTCCATCTTAAGTCCATCTTAAATATTAAAATCACTATTTGATCAAAATCTAATACTGATCAATTACAAGTACAATGATGATTTTAATAGCCACATTATCCTCGGATAGACTTAAGATAGACACAAGATGGACTTGTAGCATTACTCCTACTTGAAGCTGGAGGACGTGTCAAATGTAAGGGATATAGTTTTAGTGGGCCTTTAAGTGTAATGGGCCATTATAATGTGGGCCTTTTAGTATAATAGGACAGGAGTTAGAATTGTGTAGCTGAATGTGGGTTGTATAAATATAAGCAACCCAATTCATTAGAGGTATGAAAAATGACTTGAGTGTTTTAGTTGCTTTCATCTGAAGAGTAGGTTTCTCGAACAACCGAACTTATCGTCAAAGAAGCGCAGAGCTAGGGTTTCAAAGAGCGCCGCACCCTAGGGGAGGAGGGATGGCCGTCGGCTGCCTCCCTCCTCCCCTCCTTCCCTCCTTCCTCCCTCTTGTCCTTTCTCCGGTTTTCCCAGGCCGGTTGTTTCTTTCCCCTTTTCGCCGTTTCTCTTCCCCTGTTGCCCTTAGCAACGGTTTTGCTCTAGTGGGTCGGACCTGGTGCAGAATCAGTCGGCTTTTCGACCGATTCTTTGTGTTTCCGTCCGATCTTCGTCTGGGGGTTGGGTCACGGCGTTCGTCGGTTTTGTTTCTTTTCTAGGCGTTGTGTTTTCCGTTTTCTGGGGTTTTGGCCCCTGGTCTTGGTTCTCCGTGGGGGTTGCCTCCGCCGTCCACCGCCCGTTGCGGGTCTTTTACGCGTCTCCAACGCGTCGTGCTACCACCGCCACCCTTCTCGGTGGTTCTCGGCCAGCTCCCCCCGGCTCTTTGTTTCCTTTGTTTTAGATCTGTATTTGTTTTGCGTTATTTGTGTTCTTGTTTTTGTGTTTCTGCAGATCTGCTAATCTTCTCGGCGTTGGATCTGCCGCCATCTGTCCACTGCCGGGTCTTTCCTTGCACCCCACTGCAACAAGCTTCAACGCCCCTGTACTGGTCGGATTTCGGTTGTTTCGCGTTTGGTTTTTCCCTGTTTTGTTGGTTTTTCAGTTTGTAGTTTGTATTTTGTTGTTGTTTCCCTGTATTGCTATTTTTTGCTTGTAATAAATCCTTTCTTGTTCGACTTGCTGTTGGGCAAGAAGTTTTATCCAAACCTTTGGGTTGTGGATGTAAACATATCCTGGCTTTCGGGTCGAGGAGAAAGTCTCACGGCCGAGGGCTCTTAGTCCTCGGTGTTGTGGAAAAATCGCTTCCTATGTACTCATGGCGTCTGCTCGAGTAGACTTGAGTTTTAAACATGCATTGTAATCACGGGATAGCGGATGTGACTTGGTTTGATTGAGTGGTTGGCACTTGTTGTCTGGAACTTTACCTAGTAACCTTGTAGGTTTGTCTACGGTTACTTCAGGGTTTTTCCCTGTGTTTGTAAGAGTTTAGCTCTTGACTCCTATGGATGAATGAGAATCAGCTTCTTTTCAAAAAGGTTTCTCGAACAACCTGTTTATCAATACAATTTCTATATCCATTTCATCATCATATTTCCATTATAATCCTATATCTTTCATATTTCATATAAAATATCCATACATCTTACATATTACGACCCGAAGAGTAGAAAAACCCATTACATCAAACGAGTGCAAAACTCGGGTGGTAGCTTCTGTTGAAGTTGCTTATGGGGGTGAGAATGACAATGAGATTAGAGGGTCCTCAGAAATGGGTTTTGGCTGAAATGGAAGGCCAACGACTGCAGCATTTGCGAGCATAGAGGAGGGTTTTGTGGGTCTAAGCTCGACAACAACAGTAAATTAAAAAAAAAAAAAAAAAAAATTAGGGTTTGGCGCTTGGGATGGTTGGCCACACCTCCTATGGCAAAAATGGGGTGGTCAGCCACCTCAAATTTTTTATATTATTTTATTTTACATTTAATTTTAAAAATATAAATAATATTTTATTTGTTGTGGGACACGTGACTTATTGTAGACTCTTGATGAAATTCAATCGCCAAAATTGCATAATTCTAGAAATTGGAATTCCAGGGGATCCGGATCCGAGAGAGTAAGTCTACACGTCCCTCTTGTGTGCCTCCAAAGATGATATAGCTCTTAAAATTAACTGTCCCTCCAATAATGATATAACTTTTAAAATTATGTCACAAAGGAGAGAGAAAAAGCAACTTTTCATTTTGAAATTTTAGCTAGGCTGTGATTTTTTTTTTTTAAATGACGTGGGTATCTTTGCCACAGATTTTTATGGGCAAAATATGGGCTTTTTATTGCAATATAGCATTTTTTAAAAATACTAGAGGTTAATAAGTTCTTCATATTTGGCCCATATTTTTTTACAAATTCAATAAATCAACCATTAAATTTTTAGGGTCTACCATTGACTTGTGTGGGATCCACATAAGTTAACAAATATAAATAGTTGATTTGTAAAATGAGATGAGTCAAATATGAGAAAGATATTGACCCTTAGCATTTCTCATAATTTTTTTGGCCACATGTAAATCCAACATGGATCCAATATAAAATTAGTGATTAAGAATTTAAAATTGATAAATTTGACACGTTTAATCAAATGGACTACGCTAGGATTTACCATATAATCTTATATTCATGTCTTGATACGATTGAGACCTAGCTGTAATTAAAGGACTAACAATTTTTTACATGATTTACAATCTTGATACGAATTCAATACAAAATTAACATATTAAGGTTATGGAATTTATATCATTTAATTAAATGACTCGATTTAGGGTTAATCTATAGTATCTCCTTATACATATAAGCTAATGTTGTAGAGCATTGAAGCCGATATCAAACTTGAGAGTAAGATTGAAACTTTAGTGAACCCTTGAGTGTTGCCAAAACCATGCTATCACATGAATCACTTTCACCAGGCAGGTGAACGGCGCCGGATGAACAATTGGTGATTGCAAAGGGAAAATCTCCTTCCAAGAGGTGAGCGAGCCATGGGTACTAGAATTCTTGCCTTGTAGCTCTTCAAAGCTCACTGAATGAGCCCCCTCTGTGACCTCCACCATGATTTTTTTTTTTTGGCTCCTTAATGAGGAGAAATTAAAAAACATAAAGGAAATTAAAGAAAATAAATAAGAATAAATACAAAGAACTACATGGTTCAACCTATAACTTAGATTCGGCTAAATTTTTACTCTTATTTCTTGATGATCGATCTTATCCTTTAACAAAATAAAAAAGAAAAACGTTTTGACTGCAAATTTAGTGTTTCTTTGCGACTTATACAAGGAATTTAGACTATAGGATGAGTTTTGTAGTATATACTATTTGTAGATAACTTGGTCAAAATAGAGATTTAGTTTTATAACTCACTAATTATTAATTGGGGAAACTTTACTTAATCCTCATGAACTTACACGTCCTTTGCAAAAACCCTTTCAATATTCAAAATCTCTCACTTTGGTGTATTGAACTTTGATTTCCTTTCACTTTTCTCATTATGTTAGGATTTTCCTAATGGAGATGTGTGAAATTACTAAAATACCCTTAGACATTTTTTTTCTTTATTTTTTCGTTTAATTTAACTATAATTTTTAATGGTAGGAGGGTATTTAGAACAAAATGAAAATTCAATACATCAAAGTGAGAGATTTTGAATACTGTATGGGTATTTGTAAAAGGTGCGTAAGTTTATGGGGGATAAGTGAAGTTTCCTCTTATTAATTTCATTGTATATTGATCACATCATATGTTGCCAGGAATTAATGAACAAAATACTTGTCATAATTTAACTTATTCTTCCTATAATATAAGGTAGTACTTAAACAAATTAATATCAACGAGGGTCAATTTGGATCTGGACCTCAATCTCAGAATCCTGACTAATATAATACGCAGACAGCAGAAGATTATCATCCATTTCTTCGGAAAGGCGGAAAAGAGTTATCTGTTTAATTGGAATACCCCAGCGCCTCGAAATTTTCTCTCTCAATTCCGCCACCTTCTGTGTTTCTCTTATCCTAATGTTTTCTACCTTGTCGATGGATTTCAGTGAAATGTTTACTTTTGGCTGTCCGAGAAGAGGTGTGACAGTTAAACTAAGCATTATAAATTGTGGGAAGAAATAAGAATCGATGATGCGATCATTTTCCATGAGTATGTGGCCAAACATGAGGGTCTGCCTGCCAACTTCCACTTTCAAAAGCTCATAAATCTTTTCCTTCAGCTTAAGAATGGTTGCAGAAGGTGGCATTTCAATCTCGGGTTTCAGCTCTCCTCCAGTGATTTTGAAGAGCACCATTGCAGGGATGACGTACAGAGCTTTAACCAATGGGGTTATGCATATAAACCAATCCTGGAAGATGAAAAAGTTGTAAGAATTACATGATTGGTTCATTCTTATTGCATTTTACTAATGGGAACAAGATTCTTGCTTTCGAGCTTTTTGTTATGAATTGGGATGGAAAAATGGCATGCACTGCTGGAGCAAGATGTCCAAGTGATTTTTGCAAGTAAAAATCAAAATTTTAGTATGGCCAAAAAGATTTCTATCAGATATCTTATTGTGGGACGTACTTTAATATTACGTTAAATCACAAATTGCTTTAAAAAAAAATTATTTGATAAAAATGATAAATTTAATCGTTTAATTAATAATTTAACATTTATATATCTAAAGAAGCATATAATGATGGATTAAGTCAATCAGCCCGAGACCACATAACATCATCTCAATCGAATGTCATTAGTTTGAGTATTTTCTTCCCTCCTTCGGGCCGCCTCGATCCCCCTAAACCCAATCATTTATTAAAAAAAAATATGTTTCTCATCTCAATATGCTTTGATTTTAAGGGAGATGACTCAGTCAATACTCCTATCTCGTTAAGAGAATTCTCTACTAATTACACTTGAGGGAGATGACTAATTACTCACTTGCATATACTACTAATTTCTGCAACTCGTCCCTTCTATCAAAGTATATATCAGTTTCCAATTTGTCAGATCCATCAAATTGTATGTGCCATGAATGCATGCATCTCTCTTGGCTCTTTCAAATGACCATTTTATCCCTATTTGAAATAACAAAATGACAAATATTGTAAACCAAATGCACCATCAAATTGGATCTCATTTATTTATTTATTTTTCATTTATTATTATTATTTTTTTAATGTCCTTCATTAGATTGGATTTTGGTGTTGATTCTTTCCAATTCTCCTTTTCATTTCTCGCCATAACATGTGAGGCAGCCAGGGGCCAAGCTAGGTGGGTCGGGCTTCTCAATCTTGAGCTCGATCGGACATGGTGGTGGCATGTTGGAATGGTGAGGGGAAGTTGGGGTCCACCGCGGAGGAGAAAGGTAGCGCCGGTTGGGAGGCCACAACAGAGGAAACGTATATTGACAAATACTAATATGAGAGTCTATCGCCATTGCAAACTCTACAAGATAGGATAGCATCAACTTTCTATTATCTTATTATCTTAGCTTTCTAGACATTTGAAATTGTATAGGTTTAAATTTCAAATGTTATATACATGCACTTAAACTCTTAAATGTAAAATCTATTTAAATTTATACAATACATACTGTTTGATCAAGTTGATCAAACATCTCTTCATCAAAACTTTCATCTACTTGGAGGGATCTTAATCTTGTTCTATACATGAATCTAATACATTTTCTTGACTTGACCTTCCAATCCATGCTTTGTTCCTTAATTTTTGGGATTGGATATTTCACTTTTACCTTCGAATGAAGTCAAAAAGAAAAATGTTTTGGCTGCAAAGCTACTTTGTTCAGTGTTTCATTGTGACTTATGCAAGGAATCTAGAATGTAGGAGGATGAGTTTTGTATTTATATCCCAATAATTATTTCATTATATCTTTTATTGAATTCAAATACCAAACATCATATTGTCCATGCATGAACAATTATTTAGTACTTAGTGTTAAAGGAAAACCAGTATGGAAAGTTTCTTGAGGAGATTACAGCTCACGCTTTAGGGTATCCAAGAAGGAAATATTCATATGAGTGTGCAGCAAGGAAGAACAAGATCTTGTGCATGATTTGTAGATTCTCCTAGTATGAGTTGTAAACTAGATTTTCCTTGTTGTTCAAGTATTAGATCAAGCTTTTGTTGTGTATATAAACAGCTTATTGTTTCATTGTAAATTTATCACTTTGAAGACAAACCTTATCAAAGTTTTCATGATATCAGAGCCTGACTCAATTGGCTGTAGCCCACCGTCTCCCATTTGCTGTACGTGTTGGCTTGGATGTCCTCCCGTCACACGTGAAGGAGCGTGTTGAAAGTTCCACATTGCTTGGGTATTAAGGAGATGGGCCATTTATAAGGGTGAGGGGAAACCTCAACTCTTGAGCTAGCTTTTGAGTTGAGTTAGGCTCAAAACCCATTTCTAACATGGTATTAGAGCCAGACTACTCCTGTGTATATAATCATTTCTAACCCATTTCTCACGGCTGTGTATATAATCAATAGGCTTCCTACTCCTGTTTTGCAACATCATTCACCCTATTTCAAACTTTACAATAGAGAACCAAACTATCAGAAACTCAAGGTGTTTGGTTGCCTTTGTTATCCTCTTCTTCGGCCCTATGGGTTGCACAAACTTGAATATAGGTCCAAGCCATTTATTTTTCTAGGATACAATTTTGGTGGATATAAATGCTTAAATCTTATCACTAACAAAGCCTATTTGTCCAAGCATGTCATTTTTTATGAGCAATCCTTCCCTGCCAAGGACCAAGCCAACTCACATGTCCAATCCAAGATCAATGCAAAAGGTGATGCTCCCTTGTTCCTTCCTGTTTCTTGTTCAATTCCATATATTATGCCTACTGTTTCTGATCATATTGCAGCTCCTGTTGAGTCATCAATTAGACCTGCCCCTTCTCAACCAAACTCCCCACAAGCCCCCATCCCATCTGAACCTCAACCACCATCAACATCTCCTAAGCCAAACTCACCACAAGCCCCCATCCTACCTGAACCTCAACCACCAGCTCACCCTATGACAACCAGGTCTAAAACAGGTTCCCTTCACCTTAAGTCCTACCCTAACTTTCAACTTTACTAAGCCACACTACCTAAGTGTGAACTAGTGACCTATAGACAAGTTGCCTCAGATCCTAGATGGCAAGCTGCTATGCAATTAGAGTTTGATGCCCTTATCCAAAATGACACTTGGACCCTGTGCCCTAGACCTCAGATGCTCAACCTTATTAGAAATAAATGGGTGTTTAAGATCAAGAGGAAGGTTGATGGAAGTATCGAGAGCTTCAAGGCTAGACTAGTAGCTAAGGGCTTTGATAAGTGCCGAATGTTGCACATTCAAGCCCCTTAACTCGCATTTGTTAATTTCTTAGCTTTGTTATTTGTTTGATTTTGTGTTGTTTTTGTGTTTTTAGGTATTTAATAAAGATGCAAGAAAAATCATTAATTTTGGGCTTAAAGCGCAATTTGAGAAGACCTAGAAGATATGATTAAGCTGAACCAATCATAATAGATGACATATATGATGTGGTTAAGTTTAATCAAATCAAGGAAAGGATAAAATCAGAATTTCTCCACTTGGAGTCAAAATCGGATCAGATAGAATTTCAGATTCTGAACACGTCTTAGTATTTTGGCCATAACTTTTAGCTCAACTATTGGATTAAGGTGATTCCAGCGAAATTGGAAACTAATTCAAAATTATACAAACCATGCTGAAATAGGATTTTCCTAAATCAGAGTCCCGCTACGCCAAAATCGTCCCGCAAAAGAAGGAGGCAAATCTGGACGAATCCTTTTCGTACTTGTACATGGATTGCTTCCTAATTCTACTAGGAGATTGAAATCCAAATTTTCTAGGTTTCCTAGGGCTTCTAGGACTTGTTTTCTCCCTATAAATAGGCATCTAAGCTTCAAGAGAAGATATACATAGTTTTAGATACAAAAGTATTCTTGGAGGCTTAGCGGAGTCATGAGCGGCTAAACCCCTTCGTGGGGTGTTGATGTAACCCTATCCAAGCACAATGGTTTGATTGTATTTAATTTTCAGATTTTCAATTTATATATGTTGATTATATAACTATGAGAAAATCTACAATTGAATTATGTTCTTAATTATTAAACGTAATTGTTCTTAAATTTCAAAATCAATATTTGTGAAATTCTTTTCTTGTCTTAGAAAGTATTTTACTTTTATTGAATTCAAATCATTCTTATTTTCTGTGATTATGGGGATGATGGTTATATAATGGGTTTAAACAGACATATGATTAATAGGATTAAGATAGGTCATGCCTAGGAAAGACGGGTCGTACTACACCCTAGTTTAGTGTAATTTAGGTAGACGATCCGTGCTAACCGAAGATGAGTTATGTTATTCCATTAATTGTATGTAACATGTTTTAGAGTTTTATAATTTATGCCTAGGGAAGACGGGTCATGTTGCATCTTAGTGGTTAGGTGAACGATCCGTGCTAACCTAAGATAGATTATCCTTACTCTTTAATAAGGTAATTTCTTGTTTAATTATAACATGCATAGAATGAATTTTTGGAATTGAATTTGTTTAACCATTGTTGTGTGGGTAGAGCTGAAGTCAATACCCTGCATTCTCTCTCATATTTTAATTCTTTTTTATTTTATGCATTTTCTTTTAAAAAACAAAAATCAAAATAAATATCTTTTTAATTAAGTTAATTTTAATCTTTCGAATTTGATAATAAAACCCCTACAGTCCTTGAGGTTCGACACCCTCTCTATAGCCGTATCCTAGAAAGATTCGTTCTATTGCGAGTGGTTAATTTTATCATTGATATTTTTGGTCGTAAAATCACCACATCAGGCTTTGACCAACAAAGTGGCATAAACTACACTGAGACTTTTAGTCCAGTGATCAAGGCTTCTACCATTAGAGTTATTCTAGCTCTTGTTGTTCATTTTGATTGGCCCATTCGACAGCTTGATGTGTCTAATGTATTTCTGCAAGGTTCTTTGGGAGAAGAGGTCTATATGGAGCAACCACATGGTTTTGTTAAGACTACACCCTCTGATCAAGTATGTAAACTTCATAAAGCCATCTATGGTCTCAAGCAAGCTCCTCGAGCATGGTTCACTCGACTATCTAATTTTCTGTTGGAACTTGGATTCAAGAGGTCTTTGGTGGATGCTTCTCTGTTTATTTACTTACATGGCTCTGTCCAAGTGTACATGCTTGTTTATGTTGATGATATAATTATCACTGGTACTCACCCTGCTGTCATCTCTACTCTTATTCTCAAACTGTAACAAGAATTTTCACTCAAGGACTTGGGACCCTTGAATTTCTTTCTTGGCATTCAGGTTACTCGGACTACCTCTGGTCTTCATCTCGGCCAAACCAAGTACATTCTCGAGATACTTCGAAAAGCACACATGGTTGACTCCAAACCATCCAAATCTCCTTGTGTGTCTGGTTCAAAATTATCTAGATATGCAGGTGATCCTTTGATTGATCCCACAACTTATAGGCAGGTTGTAGGTGCTCTACAATATTGTACCCTTACTCGTCCAGAAATTGCTTATTCAGTTAATCAATTGTGTCAACACATGCATGCACCTACCTCAACTCACTGGGTTGCAGCTAAACGAGTGTTAAGATATCTCAATGGTTCTCCAAATCATGGTTTGTATTACACCAAGAGCAACCTACAGATCAATGCTTTTTGTGACTCAGATTGGGTAGGGTGCCCTAATGACTGTAGGTTCACCACAGGGTTTACTGTATTTCTTGGTGATTGTCTTATTGCTTGGGGTGCAAAGAAACAAGTTGTGGTCTCTCGCTCGAGTATTGAAGCTGAATATCGAGCTCTTTCCCTAACCACAACTAAACTTTTCTGGATTAGAATGCTATTTAAAGAGATTGACATCTTTCTCCAAGTACCCCCAGTTCTATGGTGTGACAATCTGAGTGCTTTAGCCCTCGCATCCAATCCAGTGTTTCATGCTCGGACAAAACACATAGAGGTGGACTATCATTTTGTTCCAGAAAAGGTAATGAATCGTGATGTTCTTATCAAATTTATTTCCACCAACGATCAAGTTGCAGATGTGTTTACCAAGGGCCTTACATTTTCACGGTTCCTGTCTCTTAAGTCCAAGTTGAGAGTGGTTCCTCTTTCCTCCACCCATCAACTTCCNAGAGCGGTTCCTCCACCCATCAACTTCCCGGGGCAGGGGGGGTGTTAAAGGAAAACCAATATGGAAAGTTTCTTGAGGAGACTACAGCTCACGCTTTAGGGTATCCAAGAAGGAAATATTCATATGAGTGTGCAGCAAGGAAGAACAAGATCTTGTGCATGATTTGTAGATTCTCTTAGTATGAGTTGTAAACTAGATTTTCCTTGTTGTTCAAGTATTAGGTCAAGCTTCTACTGTGTATATAAACAACTTATTGTTTCATTGTAAATTTATCACTTTGAATACAAACCTTATCAAAGTTTTCACTTAGTAGTAAAACACTTCAACAAATATCAATGAGGCTCAATGCGGACCTTGAGTTCAACCTCTGAATCATGACTAATATAGTATGCAGATAGCAGAAGATGATCCTCTATTTTTTTGGAAAGGCAGAGAAGAGCCACGTTCACAACTGGAATGCTCCAGTGTCTTGAAATTTTATTTCTCAATTTAGCCACCGTTTATGTTTCTCTAACCCTAATGTGTTCTACCCTGCCGGCGGATTTCACTAAAATGTTGAACTTCGGTTGCCCCATAAGAGGGTTGACTCTTAAAGCAAGCCATGTAAACTGTCCGAAACCATATGATTCGATGGAGCAATTGTTTTCGAGCCTTGTGTAGCTATACCAGAGGGTTTGCCTAGCAACTTCCACGTTCAAAAGCTCATTAATTGTCTCCTTCGACTCAAGAATGGTCGCCGAAGTAGGCATTTCAATCTCGGGTCCAACTCACCTCCAATGATTCTTAAGAGCACCATGGCAAGGATGGCAAAATAGGAAAATATTTGCATTAAAATTTTGTTATTAATGATTTCTTTCTACTATATTTTAAAGCTTTAAGCAATTGAAGCTCTAGTAATTAGGTTATATAGCATATAAAACCAATGTTGAATGGTAATAATTACATGATTTGTTCATGCTAAGTTCATTTCACTAGTGGGAACAAGATTCTTGCTTCTGGGCTTTTTGTTATGAACTGGGATGGAGGTGCAAAGTTAGACAAGTAGTCTCTGAGCACGATCTCCCAAGCGATTAGTTTAATTATATTTACTATATACATATTGTAGTGACCAAAATAATCAACTAAGTTTAGATAGTTTAGTTAGATAGTTAATTTAGGTTTTAGGTCACTAGGAACAGCTAGAAGGACATCTTTCTCCAAGTACCCCCAGTTCTATGGTGTGACAATCTGAGTGCTTTAGCCCTCGCATCCAATCCAGTGTTTCATGCTCGGACAAAACACATAGAGGTGGACTATCATTTTGTTCGAGAAAAGGTAATGAATCGTGATGTTCTTATCAAATTTATTTCCACCAATGATCAAGTTGTAGATGTGTTTACCAAGGGCCTTACATTTTCACGGTTCCTGTCTCTTAAGTCCAAGTTGAGAGTGGTTCCTCCACCCATCAACTTCCCGGGGCAGGGGGGGTGTTAAAGGAAAACCAATATGGAAAGTTTCTTGAGGAGACTACAGCTCACGCTTTAGGGTATCCAAGAAGGAAATATTCATATGAGTATGCAACAAGGAAGAACAAGATCTTGTGCATGATTTGTAGATTCTCTTAGTATGAGTTGTAAACTAGATTTTCCTTGTTGTTCAAGTATTAGGTCAAGCTTTTGTTGTGTATATAAACAGCTTATTGTTTCATTGTAAATTTATCACTTTGAATACAAACCTTATCAAAGTTTTCACTTAGTAGTAAAACATTTCAACAAATATCAATGAGGCTCAATGCGGACCTTGAGTTCAACCTCTGAATCATGACTAATATAGTATGCAGATAGCAGAAGATGATCCTCTATTTTTTTGGAAAGGAAGAGAAGAGCCACGTTGATGCAGATCAGATCTAGTTCGGACCCAATCTGCTACTGCGAACGATCCTGCGATCGATTGCACAATCGAGCGCACGCCAGCGAACGATCGCACCTACGCCAGCGTACGATCGCAGAACTACGCCCAAACGCCCAGAAGCTACTGAGCCAGCAACCGATGATGAGGGAACGTGCGCCTGATTGTTCGCCCTTCTGCGAACGATCGCCCCCCGTGTTGCGATCGTTCGCTCACGGGCTATTATGTTAATTTTCGCGTTTTTCTTATTAATTACGACTCTATCTCTTTGTTTTAGCAATATTAGGGTTTTAGGAGTCTTTATTTTGTTATTTTATTAGGTTTAGGGTTATGAGGGTTATTTATGTAATCTTTTTAATAGGTTTAGGGTTTGTGGCTATAAATATATGTTTATAGCCTCCAAACAAAGTAGTTGTTGATTATTATTATTTTGTTGAATAAGAATCTCAGAGTTGAGTTTTCTTTTTATCTTTCCTTGAAATCGTAGATAGACTCTAGATTTTGAGAAGAGTTCTTAGATCGTCGATAGACTCCGATCTAGAATTACATATCCGCTGCTTATTGTTGATCTACGTTGTAGCCCACTAAGTTGCGCTGCATCACACGTCACAACTGCAATGCTCCAGTGTCTTGAAATTTTATTTCTCAATTTAGCCACCGTTTATGTTTCTCTAACCCTAATGTGTTCTACCCTGCCGGCGGATTTCACTAAAATGTTGAACTTCGGTTGCCCCATAAGAGGGTTGACTCTTAAAGCAAGCCATGTAAACTGTCCGAAACCATATGATTCGATGGAGCAATTGTTTTCGAGCCTTGTGTAGCTATACCAGAGGGTTTGCCTAGCAACTTCCACGTTCAAATGCTCATTAATTGTCTCCTTCGACTCAAGAATGGTCGCCGAAGTAGGCATTTCAATCTCGGGTCCAACTCACCTCCAATGATTCTTAAGAGCACCATGGCAAGGATGGCAAAATAGGAAAGTATTTGCATTAAAATTTTGTTACTAATAATTTCTTTCTACTATATTTTAAAGCTTTAAGCAATTGAAGCTCTAGTAATTAGGTTATATAGCATATAAAACCAATGTTGAATGGTAATAATTACATGATTTGTTCATGCTAAGTTCATTTCACTAGTGGGAACAAGATTCTTGCTTCTGGGCTTTTTGTTATGAACTGGGATGGGGGTGCAAAGTTAGACAAGCAGTCTCAGAGCACGATCTCCCAAGCGATTAGTTTAATTATATTTACTATATACATATTGTAGTGACCAAAATAATCAACTAAGTTTAGATAGTTTAGTTAGATAGTTAATTTAGGTTTTAGGTCACTAGGAACAGCTAGAAGGACATTTTGAAAATTTTAGCACCGAGAGCAAGATGGAAATTTCTTGGCGAGTTTTAAAAGAGAAATGTTTTTTTTTCTTGTTTAATCCTTAAAAGAGAAATGTTACATTCACTCTTACTTCCCAAATGTTTTAGGACAGAGTTTTCTTTCGAAATTGGTCGGAGGAATTTCTTTCAATTAAATTTATAAAAATGACATGTGCCATTTGAACATGTGATATGCGCATATTTTTTTTAGGGTTAAATACCTCATTTCTCCTTAGGATTTTACCACTTTATTTTTTGCCCCTTAAGGTTTCATTTGGATCACATGAGGTACCTGTGGTTTTGATAAAGACAGAAATGGTACCTCCGTTAAAAGTTTGCCTAAAACATAACGGAATGCTACATTAGCACCAATCAAATGTCGCCACGTGTCATTTAATTAAGTATTTTTATAAAAAATTAAACTCATGTTATTAAAAATGAAACTTATGTGAATCTCACATTATATTAAAAAATTATTATATGAACCAAGAAATACCCGCCAAAACCCCGAAAGCAAATTACCTTAACTTAAGGAAAGAGCTCACTTCACTCAAAAGCTAAGGCTTCTTCAATTCTAACACAGAAAATGTCCACGCAAAAGCTTTCCAAAACCTTGAAAAAAAACCTCCCCTCAAACGCTGCTTCGCCATCGAACCAAGAAATCGCCGAAAAGATATCTGAAACCCTTATCAGCTCGGGCCTTAAACCCCTCCAGACTGTACCATCCCTGCTCTCCAGTCTCAATTCCCACATAACTCACCTTGTTCTCTCAAACCCACATGTCCAACCCCGTTCTTGCTTGAGTTTCTTTAACTTTCTGCGAAGAAATGAATCTTTCACTTCACAAAAACTTGATCTTCGAGCCCATGTAACCCTCATTTCTAGGCTATATGGGTCTCGAAAGTTTGCAGAAATGAAGAATATATTGAATTGTGTTGTGACTGACGATAATCTCCGATGCCCAGTTTCGATTATTGTTTCGTTGATTGAGGATGGGTGTAATGAGCCTAAATTTGTTGATAAATTATGTGATATGCTAATGAGGGTTTACGCGGATAATAGAATGTTTGAAGAGGCTGTAGGGGTTTTTGATTATATGGAGAAGAATGGGTTCGAGATTGAGGAGAGGTCATGCTTTGTGCTTTTGCTTGCTTTCAAGAGGTGTGATCAGGTGGAGTCGTGTTTTGGGTTCTTTCGTCGAATGGTTGAGTCGGGCATTGAGATTACGGTTTATTCGATGACTAGTGTGATTAATGGGTTGTGTAAGAGAGGAGAGGTTGAAAGAGGTAGAGAATTGATGGGGGAAATGGTTGATAGAGGGATTAAACCAAATGTGATTACTTACAATACATTTGTAAATGCATATGGTGAAAGAAAGGATTTTGTGGGTGTTAATGAGATTTTGAGCTTGATGGAGAAGGATCAAGTGGCATACAATGTGGCAACTTACACTATTTTGATTGAATGCTATGCGAGCTCTGGCAAGATAGAAGAGGCCGAGAGATTCTTCGAGGAAATGAATAATAAGGGGATCAAAGCAGATGTTCATGTTTATACTTCAATTATCAGCTGGAATTGTAGATTAGGTAATATGAAAAGGGCATTTGCACTGTTTGATGAATTAACTGAGAGAGGCCTTGTTCCTAATGTTCACACTTATGGGGCTCTAATTAATAATGTATGCAAGGCTGGGCAGATGGAGGCAGCAGAAATGTTGGTAAATGAGATGCAAAGCAAAGGACTTGACCTAAATCAAGTGATATTTAATACACTGATGGATGGTTATTGCAAAAGAGGGATGATGGATGAAGCTCTAAGGCTCCAGGTCGTCATGGAAAAGAAAGGACTTGAGACTGATGTGTTTACTTATAGCATTATTGCTAGTGGGTTGTGTAAATTAAATCGGCATGAAGAAGCAAAAAGAATGTTATTCACAATGGTAGAAAGGGGTGTGGCTCCAAACACAGTGACGTTGACTACCTTGATTGACATTTATTGCAAGGAAGGAAACTTTGAGGAAGCAAAGAGGGTGTTCAGTGAGATGGAGAAGGGAGAGAAACCAAATACAGTTACATACAATGCTTTAATTTATGGGTATAGCAAGAAAGGAAAGATGAAAGAAGCTCATAGGCTAAAAGATGAGATGGAAGACAAGGGGATATTGCCAGATACATATACATACACATCTCTTATACATGGGGAAAGTGTTTATGGGAAGGTAGATGAGGCACTAAAACTGTTCGATGAAATGTCTCGCAAGGGTTTAGTTCAGACTGTAGTCACTTACACCGCTATGATATCAGGCTTGTCTAGGGAAGGAAGATCAGATGAAGCTTTTAGATTATATGATGAGATGAAAAAGTCGGGCCTAACACCTGATGATAGAGTATATTATTCACTTGTGAGCGGCCTTCATTAACGTCAGGCCTTAGCAGAGTCTAGAATTTCTTGGTCTCTCAGTCTCTTTCTTTTTTAACTTTGTATTAAAACCCCTTTTCCCTGGTTATGTGCCTTATTACTCCAATACCGGTTGAGTGGATGCATAAACTGATTGTACAAATTTTTGTGATGTTTTGTCAGATTTAATGGCCAGAAAATAGGAAACAAAATTTGGATTATAGTTGTTCGTGATGGGTTTGAGAAAAATACAACAACATGGGAGTCTATTGGGTTTTGTGTGGTGTCTCCCACTCCCACCAAAAAAAATTAAGACAATAAAAAAGAACGATGAGGATGTTTCCGGATAACTCTTATTTTGTAATGAAAATAAGATACTGATGACATATCATGTACTGGGGATCTGATTTCTTTTATTTATGTATTTTTTAATTTTTATTTTTTTATGAATACTGGGGGATTTGATTTCATGGTTTCAAGCAACGATTGCGGAATCACGTGAGAGTTGTCTTAGCTGCACGTAGTACCACACGGAGAATATTGGTTGATCCTATTTTAGCTAAGGCTTTGGTAGCTATACAAGCAATGGTCATTTGTAGAGAGATGGGGTTCTTTGATATAATTTAGGAGGGGAATGCCTTGCATTGTCAATGCGGTCAAGCTGACGGGTAAAAATAGGTACAATTTTGGTCATTTAATTGATGGAATCAAAGATGGATTGAGATCGTGGAGGGTTAAACATTTACAAAGAGATGCAAATTCAGCTGCTCATAGTCTCGCCAAGGAGGCTATTTTAGATGTCATAGATAAAGTTTGGGTCAAAGAAACTTCAAGTTGTATATATGGTTTTGCAAATAAGGAACAATTTGCGCCTATTTGATTGATGATTATCAATAAAGATTGCAATTTGTTTTTTAGAAAAAAGAAATCAGTGAAGTTTTGAATCAGAACAATTAAAAGTATAAATTGCTCTCTATTTTTATTTTGAGAATAACTTACAAAGATTTGGCATTAAACTTAGTCTTTTGTGCCCTCCAATAGAGACTAACCAAGTCAACTTATTACACCAAAACCCACTAAGATGAAAACGCTAGATAATTTCTTCTAGAACAAAGAGGCTCAACTTGTTCATAATTCGTTCAGTCGAAGTTGACCAAAAGCGAAAAATAAGGGATTTTTTTTTTTTCCCAAGCAAAATAAGGGTTTTAGAGCTAGACAAAAAATGGACTTCTCAAAGGGATTCAGAGAGGGTTAGATGTAAATTAAAGCTTAAAATAATAGGAGTTTTCTTAAAATATGAAATCACGTGATTTTCTTACATCTTTTGTGTCCAAATTTCATTGTTATTTCTATGAATGTTGAAAGTTACGTTTATGAAATATATGTTTTAAGAATGACGACGAGATTATGATTACCCAAAAGGAAGTTCCTGGTACAAGATTACGGTTACCCAATAGTGGGATTCCAATACAAGAATACCATTCCCCATGGTGGGTTTTGGTACAAGTTATAGACTTATAGTCATCCTGAGATGGGGTTTTCGATACGAGTTATTTACGGTTACCTTATAGTAGGGTTTTGGTACGATGAATATATTACACATTATGATGATTATGTTAAGAATTATGATGTTCAAGTAAGAAGTTATGATGATGTTTATGATAAGTATTATGGTGTGTTTTTTTTGTTAAAGATTGTGATGTTTCATGTTAAGTTATGATGTTTTATGTTGAAGGCAGTTGGGAATATTTTCACTCAACCGG
Organism: Carpinus fangiana; assembly: GCA_006937295.1. Taxonomy (NCBI): domain Eukaryota; kingdom Viridiplantae; phylum Streptophyta; class Magnoliopsida; order Fagales; family Betulaceae; genus Carpinus; species Carpinus fangiana. Next base: position 17,259,171 of record CM017327.1, on the reverse strand, counting down.
CCTACCAAATCTTGGGTTCCAAGGCCAATGTCAAGCCTACAAAGAAAGCACTATTAGACATTGGAGTAGGAGTCTCAATCCAGATCCAATTAGAATTTTTTGAAGAATCTAAAACAACAGCCCTACTCCAAGCATAATTGAAGTAGGACCCCATGTCCAATTTAAACTCTCAACGTTCCCACATCAAGTTGAAGAAGGAGACATAGTCAAAGTTTAACTCCACTTCTTAGCGACCCTATTCCGGGTATAAATAGGGGACTCAACTATTGTCTATTGGGCATACTCAAATATTGTGTATTAAGGCTTGCACTCTTCTCCAAGGAACTGACTTAGGCATTAGAGTTTTCTTTGGATCTTTTGACGCTCTTGATATTTTATAGCCATCATAAAGCATCACAAATGTGCTCTTGCTATTTTACAGCCATCATGGAACATCACAAATGGAGATCGAAGACCAGCAGTGTCTCGAAGAACATGTAATTCACCCATGCCTCTTTCCTCATTTCCCTTTTCTTGTCTCACCCATGCCTCTCTCCTCCATTTGCTTTGCCTTTTCACACCCATTTTGCTTAGCGCCATTTTCTCTCAACGAGTGCATCTTTTAGTTTTGAGTTTCGTCGTCCCCGTCGGTGAGGTTCCATGTTGTCAAATATTTCAAAAATATGTCTAATATGAAAAATACAAATGTTTAAAAATATTATCGTTAAAATAAGACAATTATTTAAAAATATGACCATTCAAAAATATAAAAGTTAGAGAAAAAAATAAATAAATATTTAAAAAAATCATGAAAATGAATTATTATAATAATGAGCCTGTTAAAATACTTTAAAAAAGTGAATAATTAAAATAAAGAAAATTATACTTTTAACTTTAGTCGGATAAAATTTGATGAGACTGCTAATAATGCTTAATGTATCACATGCTAATTTTTTTTTCTTGTAAGGTTCGATATTATTCTCTAATATTTAATAATAATGGAGTGACCAGATTTGAGTATAAATAGATATAATTTATCTACCGTTGATCAGTTTTAGTTTTTCCTGTGTTTTATCTTTGACTAGTCTCACTACGAGTTGTACTGGCGGATGCGCGGAATTGATATGAGTTTGTCTTCTTCGTACTGTTTCTTTGGCAAGATGCGTGATTTTCGTTTTATAATTTTTTACCCAAAAAAACTGTATCATCCAAACATCATTAAAATCCAAGAAAATTGTGACGAAATACCTAGACTTGCGTGTTTAGAGGTTCCAAAATTCCCTCTAGATGACCTTGACTTATTTATTCTCCAAGCAAGACTTTTTCTCTCTCTCGGAGCTGCCCCAACGTGACTGGTTCTCATTTTCAAAGACCCTGACAGACCATTCAGACCTGTATTTGATACAGGCACCGTCGGAATTATTGAAGTTTTAAATAATACGTGTAGTATATTGTACGATTTCTTAAGGATGGGGTTTTAATTTTTTGGTTGGTAAAGCTGACCTCCAGCTGCCGTGTGAGGACTTGTATTGAGGGAACCATTGAATGCCCCGTCTTGCTATGGCCTTTTGAGGTCTTTTGGGCAGTGGACTTCTCTCAGAATAGCTCTTTTGAGTCACTGGACTGATGGGTTTCTCTCAGAATTGCCAAGGAATGGGAATCTGTTGAAGTATAGGAGATTAGTTTGTGGGATCAGGCCGTGGAGTATCGAAGGTGAGTTCTCTCAGAAATTCTGTTTCTTTATATATTTATTTTTATTTATTTTTGTTCAATTTCAACTGCCTGAAAATGGGAAATTTAGATGAGCTATAATTTGGAATTTTGTTGGGTCTGTGACGAACTCAATTCTAGAAAAAGGATTCGAGCTTTTCATGTCTTTATTGTCGTAGGCCTCTTGCCAAAAACAAAGAGTAAGGAGGGTTTTCTTGGTAACCTTGAGGTATTGACATATTATGTTCTCAGGCAACATATATTGGAACAAATGTGGAATATGTTTTCTTGATTTTATCTTCCTTGTCCTCTACTATCTGGAAACTTGACTGTTGAGAGTTGTTAAAGAAAATTGAATTGAAGCAGAAGAACAATTAAAACAAAGTGGGCTTCTTTGTTATGCCTGTTACTTAAGCATTCCCCTTTTAGTATATATTCTTTTGTCTTGGAGGAAACTAGATCCCTGTTTTGGTTTAATTCAATGGGGAAAGTTTGGTGACTTACATAATGTCGTTAGAACTCTTTTGGTGTTCCTGGAGTTGAGAGGCGAAATCCGCAGTCTCATTTCACATAGGCTCAACAAATTTATTCTCTATTTTAGCTAAAGAAAATCATATTTTTCTATTTTAATTATCCACTTTTTCAAAACACCTATTCAAATTTTTTTATTCTTTCTCCAATAATCATATCTTTGAAAATTTGTCTTTTTCTAACTGTCATATTTTTTAAAATGTGATACCTGTGGTTGTAGAAAAATTTCCTACAAGGAAGTATAGCGATGAATTTTTCTCGGCTTCAGAAAATACTCAGTACGTTCTTTCTCTTGTTGAATTCCTCAATGTACTGGCTCTTGTGTTTCTTTGAAATCCTATTTTATATAGGCGATTTTTCTTCACTCTTGATATTTGTTATGTACCTAGGATTTTTAAGGTCTGATATTTTTGCTATTTGCTCCCCCTTTCCTCTTTCTTTTCCTTAAAAAAAGAAAAAAAGAAAGAGAGCCTACTGCATGCGAGAGAAAGAAAGAGAGAGAGGAGAAAATGAAATATTTAAAAAATAAATAAAAATTGAGAGGAGAGAGAATGCTCCGAATAATTCAATTTTTATTTTCATTTGGTAAGTGAATAGTGTTCATCAAATTTGGTGAGCCTGATGCAGAGCCTTTTAGACTCTTTAACATTTTGGCCAGCTATTTTGGCTGGCCAGATGAGAGTGCTCAGGTTTAGACCTTCGTTTTTAACTTTCTGTAATTTTGGTTCGTTGTCTGTGCGTGTGTGTTTCAAACCTGCATGATCAGAGCGTGAAACATATGTTAAATTATGAAGTTTCTTGTGTGCAATTCATTACTCACTTTCCATGATTTCCGAGTGTTGCTTTGGTTGCTTACTGACATTGAGGCTCTCTTCTGCTTCTGTTTCTACAGTGAAGAGTATAATTGTTGTTTTTTTCTTTTTTGGGTAGGAACTATGAAGTGTTTCACATTCTCAGGAGACAAGAAGAATGAACCGAAGAGCCCAAAGTCAGTATCGGTTCAGTCCACCAATTCCACTTTTATTGAGGGAGACGTGAGGAAATCCTGGCCTGACTTAAATTCTCAAAATGTCTCAGACACTAGCACAGAGTCCTTAAGGAGGACCTCATTTCCTAGTTTGTCTCAAAAACCCAGCAATCTCAGAGTGTTTACAGTGTCTGAGCTGAAATCAGCCACCAAAAATTTCAGCCGCTCTGCTATGATTGGAGAGGGTGGGTTTGGGTGTGTTTATAAGGCATTGATCAAGAGTGCAGAAGATTCATCTGGAAAGATTGAAGTTGCAGTGAAACAACTTGGTAAAAGGGGATTGCAGGCAAGGCTTATTCCTCATATCCTTTTGGCATTGATAATGACTAGAATTTACTCGTTTATCATATCTAGTATCTTAGTGAAACCTTATATGTATTGTGTGTTGTCATGGAGTTATAAAAACAAGTTAATTTTTTCAGGTGCCTGTATCTGTTGCTGCATTCTGAAAGCAATTCAACAATTTGTCATAAATCTGCTTATTGAGGCTGTATTCATTGTTTTCTGATATTTTGACATCTAGATGCGTACACAACATATTGAGCAGCAAGTAGTTTTCAGCTGAAATAAGTTGATCTCTTTCTAGTATGGGCATTCCTGGGGCATGGTATGGCAGCCTGTGGGACCAGCCATGCCCTGGAAACTCATTGAATTTGGCCAAAATATCCTAATTTTTCAAAACTATTTCCATTTGGTTATGTCATAGTGATTCCAGGGCACTACATCACTCTTCTGTTTGTCAGTGGTGACATTGGCTCCATATATCTCTTTCTTGTAATCCTTGGTGAACTTGTCCTTCTTCTGTTATAGGTGGTGCTGCAAATCACTGAATTTAATGTGATAAACCTTATTTATATTTATTAAAAAGATTGTCTGCATAACTAATATTTCATAGACACCCTCTTTTTGGCAGGGGCACAAGGAATGGGTGACAGAAGTTAATGTTCTTGGGGTGGTTGAGCATCCTAACCTTGTCAAACTGGTGGGCTACTGTGCTGAGGATGATGAAAGAGGAATACAGCGGCTTCTGATATATGAATATATGCCTAACAGTAGTGTTGAACACCATTTATCCACTCGGTCAGAGACACCTCTTCCATGGGCCATGAGATTGAGAATAGCCCAAGATGCTGCTCGTGGCTTAACATACCTTCATGAAGAAATGGATTTTCAGGTAGTTGCCAAATTTTCTTTTCCATTTGATTATATATATAAGGTTTGTTAGTATGTTCATTATAATGCATTGAAATTCCCTAGGTATTTAAGGTTTCACCGAAGCTAAATTTTCCTTTGTTTATTTGATTCCAGCATTTTGTTGACATGTTACTGACATTGTCTATTGTGTTATAGATAATTTTCAGGGATTTCAAATCATCTAATATTCTACTGGACGAGCAGTGGAATGCAAAGCTATCAGACTTTGGATTGGCTAGGTTGGGCCCTTCAGAAGGATTAACTCATGTCTCAACAGCGGTATGATCATACAAACTACTTTATGACTTAAATTCTATTCTTTGACTGCACTCAAACTTTAAATATAAATATAATATAATGTCAGGAGAAACTCACATGGATGTGAGACCTATATAACGTCTCAACTTCTTGTGGTTTACCTGAGAAATCTACCACCAAATTTTTCGAAATTCAGTTATGTGACATTAAATAAGAACTGTATTGGGCTCTGTTTTACATACTCTTGTTAATATATGACTTTTGGATAGTAATGTTTCATTATTGCGCTCTGTTTTACTTACTCTTGTTAATATATGACTTTTGGATAGTAATGTTTCATTATTGCGTTGGGTTTTGCTTTCCTGCTATGCCTTTGAAATTGCACTAATGAGATGATTTGAAACCATTGATCATCCTAATCTTTTAGCATGTAAAGTTTTGAGAGACTCGTGTTAAAATTTGGGAACTTATCTCATATCTGACCTATACCACCTCCACCAAACTTCATTTCCTGAGTAGTTGGATTTCAATGAATTGGTCATGTTAAATTAGTCATCTCGAAAATTGAAACAATTGGGTCTGATTTAAGGTAAGGCATTTGGATGACCCATAGAGATTGGATTATTCTATTTGTTACAGTACATGAAAATAAATTGAGTGTGCTTGTGGTATCATTATAATTACTCACGGACATTATGTTTTGGTACTTGTTTTAACGGGGGGCATTTTTTATTATTTTAATGGTGCCTTTGCTTGGGGCTACATTTAGGGCAACTAGTCCAGTGTGGAGGATGCATTTTGCCTTCAGTGGTTTTTGTTTTTAGAAAATCAACACATGCTCTTTCAAAATAATATAAGAAACAGAACAAAATAAATTTTAAGTATTTATTTCTGCTATCAGAATACCCAGTACTCTAGCGCCTACCAATTATCCATTAGCATTTGTGACTGGTTACTTTGATCAGGTTGTAGGAACCATGGGATATGCAGCTCCAGAATATATTCGAACTGGACGTCTCACGTCTAAGAGTGACGTATGGAGCTATGGGGTTTTCTTGTATGAACTCATCACAGGTAGGCGCCCATTAGACCGAAATCGTCCCAGGAATGAGCAGAAGCTCCTGGAATGGGTAAAGCCATTCCTAGCAGATATGAAAAAATTCCCGCAAATTTTGGACCCAAGGCTTAAAGGGAAATATCCCCTGAAGTCAGCACAAAGGCTTGCAATTGTAGCCAATCGATGCTTGGTCAGACACCCAAAGAGTCGCCCAAAGATGAGTGAGGTGCTGGAAATGGTGAATCGGATTGTGGAGGCATCAACGCATACTGGAAGTCCTCAACTACCCTTGAAGAGTTTGGAAGTATTGGAAACTTCTTCTGATACTGAAGCCAAGAATAAGAGAAGGATTGCAGATTTGAGAGGTGGAGAAATTGGTTGGTTTACTCGTATATGGAAACCAAAACTTTTAAGGATACGCTGATTGCAGTATCTTTGAGCAAACTAACCGGGTTGTTCTTGGGTGATCAGGTAACTTGGATGGGCTTCTTTGAGGCCTTACGATTCATCATGAATAGACACAAATAATAACTTTCTGTACAATTCTCATACATATTGTGGTAAATCATGTCTTCGTCCCCATTTTTAACATGGATATGTAGAAAGCCGCTCTCATGTTACTAGCGGACTTCGGAGCTGCAGGAAGTCGTTACTTAATCCGTATAGTATACAATACAAATAAGCTTCTAAGGTGAAGCTATTTGCAGTGCCTTGGGCAAAAGAGGATTAGGCTAGTTCTTTTTGGTGTTTAGAGAAGCTTGAAAGAGATATTGAGAATTTTATTGCTGAATCTGTTTAAACACTGTAATTCTAGTTATATCCATGTAAATGTGCTTGTATTTGTAACATTTTTTTTTTCCTAGTTTTATGCTGTCCTGATATCTATTTAATCAGTTTATACCAGCCACCTTGGAGGTTGGAGGAAGTGCATCAAATACATTGACAAGAAAGTTGATGGAGAAAGAATACATACATGTGTTATGCATTTTGTTGAAATCCAAATGCAGATAATGTAGAATGATGATAGAACTATATGATAGCGTAAAGATTGTTGCTGTTTAAGGGGAATTCATGAAGATAAGTCACAAATTAATGGTTAGTTGGACATAGCACGTGATAAAATATAAGGAGAAAATGTAATAAAAGAAGATGAAAAAGGGTACATAAGATTTGAGGTTGTTTACTCTTAGGCTTATGTCCATTGTACACAAAATCCAATAAGAATACAGTTTGATTATATTAAATTGAATAATTTGTAGTACAATATGAGGTTTAAGTAAAGATTTTGGTAACCTACTTTTGTGCATGAGTAATGCTAGATACTATATTTTTATTCAACAATTAATTAAGAATAATGATAAAGTAACAACTTAAACTCAACTTTTTTCTTTAAGTTAAAAAAAAAAAAAAAAAAAAACTTGCACGTAGAGGATAGAGATCCCCTTAAACTAGAAAAGATAGAGAAATTGAGTTTAGAAGTTGGGTATTAATTGGTTTTAAGTTGTGACTGAGAAATCTAATAATGTTGACATGCCACTCTAAATCAATCATTAGATTATTTTTTTATTATTATTTAGCAATGATTAATTCAATGGTTAGTTGAAATGGAACATGATTCTCTCTAGTCCAAAATAGACGGGAAAATATCCAGTTTATGGCTATGATTTTTTATCAGAAATCTTATAGCTACAAATGAGACACATGCCCCACTAATAATAAAAATATATATATTATTTAAGATAAAAGAAAATAAATAATAAAATAATAATAAAAAAAGGAGTGGCTAGCCACCCCATCTTGGCCATATGGGTGGCCGGACCACCCCCAAGGCCTTTGGAGGTGGTCCGGCCACCCCTAAGGGTCAAAAAAAAAAAAAAAAAGGCCAAGATGGGGTGGCCAGCCATCCCTTATTTTTTATTATTATTTTTTTAATCTTAAATAATATTTTATTATTTTCCTTATTAGTGGGACAAGTGTCCCATTGGAATTTTTCTCATAAATCCTAACCATGAACTAGATATTGTCCGGTCCATTTTGGACTAGAGAGGATCCCATTCCAGAATGGAATAGCCAAGCCAACCTTACTAAATAAATGTTGGATATGATTATAGTATTTAGCAGTTCTCTTTATGTATGCTTATTAGAATCACCAAATAGATTGAAATAGCTTTGCACGGTGCAAACCTCTGTGAGCGTATATTGATATATATAGAAATTACGAATGTAGTTTGATTGCAATAAAACTGAAGAACATTATACTAGTTTGATTACAATAAAACTCAAGATAGCTATACATCTAAGGACTCCTAGATGTATTTCAATTTTATCACTTATTTGCTTCTAATCTTTTATCACTTAATTCTAGTAAAGGATTAGAATTGTGTTTGATATGCGTTGTTTTGAATGAGACGTTGCGTGCTTCAACCCCCCGCCCCCCGCCCGCGCACGCAAGATCAACTAGGGAGAGCGGATGTTGAGCCTGATGCAGAAGTCTTGAAATCTTGAGGATAGGATTGGTTTTGTAAGAACATTTACCGGCTAATCTTTGTTGAGTTAAAGAGGACTTGTAAAGATTTGTCAACGACACGATCTCGAACAGAATGGGAAGTCTTCGTTCTTGCGTGAAACATATGGTTAATTGAGAGGTAGGTCGCATTAATATTGCACACCATAGTTTTGGTGGGGAGAAAAAAGTTTGTACCCAAGATCGCAAAGGAGAGCTTGTACCCAAGATTTGTGGCAGTGTTGGATATGGATTTGTATTCTGCTTCAGTAAATGGCCTGGAGATGATGGGTTGTTTATGAGAGCTCCAGTAATTTTCAACTAAGCTGAGAGAACCAGGCGCCAAGGGCTTGCTTCAAGCCGTATAAAGCTTTATAGAGCTTGCAAAGATGATGTGGCATCAAGAAATGGGCAAAGCTAGGTGGTTGAGCCATGTATACCTCCTCTAAAAAAGTTTTCATGGTTGAGCCATGAAAACCAATCAATAATGCATTATGTAGTAAGTTTTTACCACATGACTATATGTTTCACCAGCATAGCTACTGGTAAAAAAGTTCTCTCAAAATTTATTTATTGTTTCTGAAAAAAAGTTTTCAACCACCATTGTTCTTGTTCCGAAGGTTTTTTTATCATTCCAATCTATCATTTCTTCTACTTATAGACACAATTACAACCTCTAGGTTTATTATTGTTAGGCGCCTATATAAGCTGTGAGGCGCCAATTGTTAGGCGTCTATAGGAGAGCTCTCTCTATAGAGCTCTTCTGAACTCTATCTAACCCCCCCTGGCCCCTGCGATCCCAGCCCCCTCCACTCCTTCCTTGCTCTTCCCTCTTGTTTCCCTTCAAGCTAGCCCTCTACCTCCCTTTACTCCCTAACAATACCTCTTCTCCATGGATTTAGTAAACAATGAGATAAATGAATTCATCACCCATACCAATGCCCTACAATGCACTAACCACACCACTCCAACCTTAACGGCAACAACAAACAACCCACCTCTCCCTCTCTCTCTCACCTTGATAGGGAAATCAACTCCAACCGACCCTTCTCAAAGACCTCCATAAAGAAAAACATTCTTCAAGCATGGCAATTGAAGAGGCCCTCACCACGGAAGATAAAGAAGAAAACGAAATGGTGTTCACCTTTGAAGACATGGATGATCTCTATAAGGTTCTGAACAACTCTCCATGGAACATCAATGGCGCTCCCTTGTTCTTGAAGCGTTGGGAAAATGATGAAACCTTTGAGGAAATCAACTTCCAGAAAGCAATTTTTTGGGTACAAATACATGGACTACCACTTGAATGGATGATTGCAGAAAATGCTATTAGCATTGCCGAAAGCTTAGGAGGTCTCATGGAAGTTTGACAACCAGGATAATTCCAAACCAACCAAGAAGAGATTTTTGAGAATTCGGATGTTAATCCCCATTGAAGATCTTCTTCCCATAGGTTTCCTTCTACACTGCCCTCCAAAGCCGCCAGCCCAGATTTCTTATCAATATGAGCGGCTCTCAAAATTTTGTTAGGACTGTAGAAGACTAGGTCATCCTTTTCTCCATTGCACAGAGGTTCCTAATCCCTTGTTGGAAGGTAAATATGGTAAAAAACTCAAAGCCAGCCCTTCTTATACCAACCGGGTGGAAACTTTGCTCCCAGCTTGTAGAACCCTGTTCTCAGGTGAAGCCAATGGTTCTGGTTCTCGTTTCATGGTTGACTCGAAAGAGGTGGAAACCCCTCTTCTGAGTCAACCCATGAAGCCTCTCCGAGTAACCCTTTTAAACTCAGTATCTTGAAAGTTAGTAGCAGCTCACCAATCCCATTGTAGTGACCCAAATTATTAACTAGGCATAAGTAGCTTAGTTGAGGGAGTTAATTTGGGCTTTGGGTCATTAAGGACACTAAAGGGGCAATATGGACTTTTGGACGGACGTACGCTGCTGTCTGTAGTGTGGACGTACAGGGGGACCACCGGACGTACGCTCCGCAAACCGTACAGGCGGACATATATGGGACCATTGGACGTACACTACTTTTTTAATATCCTTTGGTTAATACCTAGATGTACGAGACAACCATTGAACCACTGGGCAAGAACCATCGGACGTACGCCCCTTGGCCGGTTGTCCGTTGCTTTTTTGGGCCTATAAATATCACCTTACCCCTCTTCATTCTTCACAAGATCCAGATGCCCCCAGGCTGCCAGAGTGTTCCTAGAGCGTTTTCAAAGTGTTGAGTGTGTTTTGTGAGTGTGTGTGAGGCATTTGCGAGTTTCAGAACGTTCGTGAGGTGAAACTCTTGTGGTTTCATTTCAAGGAGGTAATGTTCGATTCTTATCTTTTAAATGCGTCGTTATGTTGCTTGTTTTGTGTTAGAGGTAGTTGCTAGCTTATTTATGCTTTAAAACTCATTTGGGTTAGCATTTTCGTTAGCTTAGCGTTGTTACGTTGCATCATGGAGGTTGCAAACTAGATTAGAAGGCTTTAGGGTGTTCCTAGTAGCCCTAGGAGTCGGAGAATAGACAGACAGTGGAGAAAAAATGAGATTTTCCTTGAGAACCCACATAGCGGATGTACAGTATCTTGTCGGACGTACGGCCAGTCGTGACACGGTGGACGTACGGCCCCGAGCCCGGACGTACGGTCAATGTGTGGTAGGGAAACCCTATTTTGACCAACCGTCCCATAGCTCCTATTTTCCTTACTTTAGAGTTGTTTTAGTGGAATTAGGACTAATAGAAGGTTTTTCACAGATTTGGAGAACCCGGATCTTTCGGAGTTTTCGAAGACGCTTATTGATCCAGGTGAGTTTTAACACACATAATGCTCATTGCTATTTTCCATGCACTGCACATCTATTTTGTGTATCGACAAAACATGCATATTTTACAACTCTTACAGTTTATACTTATTGCACATGAACTCTGTTATTTTGAGAAAAATATTGTACTGAACATGTTAACCAAGTGAGACTTGTAAAATGACATGCATGTAAAATATAGACAAAATAATTTGCATCGAATGACATGGTACACCGGTACGTGCGGTAGTATTGGCCATGAGCTTACTATACATGTTAGCTTTATGGTCAAATGTGTGTGTGTTATACGGGGCATTGGATCCATTGGTTTTGTGACCACGGTGCAACCATTCCCAATGGTTCGGTCACTACAGGATGGACGCCATTAGTTGATGTGGGCCACTCGAGGTCAGACTCGATCGTGCGTACAGTATGTTATGCAATGACTGTGGCACTAGCATTGTATTATAGGTTCCTCGGGACAGTATCAACCCTGCTGAGAAAGGGTAATATCTCGGGCAGACTATACTGTTGAACTATGACTGTTGTTTACATCATATGCATATATCATTACTATATATATATCACACATAAATAAGCAGTCATGATGGAACTGCTTTTGCTTATTAAACATTTGAGTTCATTACTAAACTGGCATGGGTATTATCTGCGTTAAAAATCGCTAAGTCTTAGACTTACCATTTTTATTTATGTCTTTCCCCCATCATTACGAATAATTGTACGGTTTAGCTGCACTAGATGAAGATGCCGTCGGAGACTACTTGGGTAATTGTTGAAGACCTGATACTGGTGATTTTTGAGGATATGGATCCCATTTGGCTTAGGGCGATGTGGTAAGATGGAGGATCTGCTCGTGTAGACATGATTGAGATTTTGATCTCTTTAGCTATGCTTAAGCTTAAGTCTAGGCTTTGATCTGTTGATATTTTGTGAACTATGTTGACAGCTGTTTATTTTGGGATGTATCTATTTTCTTACTGATGGTCTAATGACCAATACATTTGGTGACCATTTATAATATTATGATGATGTAGTACTCTATCTCTGGTATTGCTGTGTGATGTTTTATTATTGTCTCTTAATCCCATAGTCTTGGTAAAGTCTTCCGTTGCAGTTTTCTCGTTACGAAGAGGAAAGTGAATTCCCGGAGGTCGTATCCTGGAGGGACATGGCTGAGATGGCGCGCCGTGGGATCAATTACCAGTTAATTGATTTGCCCATCGGGCGGGGCATCACACCCATCCTTTCTAATCCCATAGTGTTGAGCCCTGATATTGACTCAGTGGAAACTTCAATACCCAATATTACAGCTGCATGATAAGTGCTAAACATATTTTAGCACCTTAATTGATGTATGTTAATCTCTTAGTCCTTTTATTTTTTGATGTTTTATTTCCTTTTTGTGTTTTTATCAGTTTTTAGGTGTTTTGAAGGAAAAGAAAGCATTTATGGAAAGTTTCAAGCATAAAAGACAAATTTCGGGAAAGGCAGGAAATTCGATCGAGCGCACCACATCTAGGCTCTATCGCAGCAGCAATCGAGCACCAAAGCAAGGGGAGTGACCGCAAAAATGCTCGAGCATACAAGAAGCAGGCTTGAGCGTAGAAGAGGATGATCAGCGTAGGCATGCGATCAAGTGCAAGACCCTGTGATCGAGCGCACTTGCGCGGCCCAAATGTGGAAAGACTCTTATTCCACTTTAAATTAGGTTTAAAAATTCCTAATTGGACTAGGAAGCTATCCTTCGATTTTATTAGGTTTTCTAGAGTCTTTAGGGTTTTCCTAAGCCTATAAATAGACCTTTAAGCTTCATAGAAAAATACAATTTCGGAGAGAAGACTTGGAGGCTGCTATAAGAAGCGTTTTCGATTTCTTCTTTTTGTTTTTAGTTTTATTTAAGGGGAAACTTTACTTACCCCTCCTGAACTTTGGCCACTTTTGCAAATACCCCCCAATGTTTAAAACCTCACTTAGGTGTATCGAAGTTTTGTTTTCTCTCACTTTGCCCATTCCATACAGAAAATCCTAACAGAATGCCAATTTTACCCCCGACTCCAAAACTAAAAATGCGTCTTTTTGGGAACGGTGTAGTTTTGGAGTCAAGGCTAAAATTGGCATTTTCTGTACGGAAGGGGCAAAGTGAGAGAAAACCAAAGTTTGATACACTTAAGTGAGAGGTTTTGAACATTGGGGGGTATTGCAAAAATTGCGAAAGTTCAGGGGGGATAAGTGAAGTTTCCCCTTTATTTAAATTATGTGTAGCTGAACCTTTTGTTAGGGGCTAGATTGAAGCCCTAAATCATGTCTTTTTAGGATTTCAATATTGGCGCCTTTGTGACAATTATATTTTGGTATATTTAATTTTGTTATTTTCTGGTTAATTGAATTCCTCATATGAATGTGCTTGATCATTATATACAAGTGTTTGAATGTGTTATTTAAGTCAATTTGAATGACTGAATCTTGGGCATAATAAAGTGACAAGAGAATCTCATCACAGGTTCTTTGAGTAATCAACATGAAAACCGGGAGTAGATACCATGCTCTAGGCTTCATGTGGTTATCGATTTATATTTTCTTAAAGAACAATTTAGTAGATACCATGCTAAATCCTTTAGGGAAGAAAAGAATTAGGGTAGATACTATGCCTAATTCGTTGATTAAGGAGTAGATATAATACCCTTAAGTTGACAAGCATTAAATACGTTGTATGATTGGAACATTGGTCTAGTATTATCTTAATTTATCTATTAATGGTGGATGTCAAAACCCTAACCTTTTCATTCTATATCTCTTTTCAAAATTGTGACAATTATGTTATTTTAATTTGGAAAATCAACTCTAAACAAAATCATCAGTCCTCGTGAGAATGATCTTATATTTGCCTAACTATACTATCGTTTGATCTTGTGTACTTGCGAGTAAAACCTACCAAGTATTTACCTATTAATATAGGTGGGTATTTGGCACAAACTACATTAATGAAAAAGTATTCTCTTGCCAACTTTTAGCTAAACCCAATTACCTCCTCATTAATGTTTTCCAAAGTTGCAAGCCAAAACAGCTTCCAATTGAACTTCTCGAATTTATCTTGGAATTTCCCCACCAGGTCAGTAGAGCCCACTTCCACCAACTTAACTAGTTCCCTCTCAACTAGTTCTATTGGAACTCCTAGCTCCTCAACTGCCACATTGGTACACCCCCCTAATAATAGCCATTCCATTGCCACGTTGCCCTTTACCACCAAGCTAGAAACTCTCCATTGCCACCAAGCTGGAAACTCTCCTCTCAATTCCCCCATCTACCGAGCAAAACCATCTTCATCAAAAAAGCGTTTCCACCCATACTCAAAAGTCAAAACACCAAAAGCGTTTCCAACAAAAAATCTTTGCCACACAAACTCCAAACACCAAAAGCTCAACCATGACCTTGTTTTCCCTCTTGAACCCAGAACCTTCCTCACATCCCCAACATTCATGTTACAAATTCTTTGCTTCCTTCTGAAGAGGTGGGCGCATCCACGCCCCCTCAGGTCCATGATTATCTTTACTTAGAATTGCTGCAGTTTTGTTCGACTTGCGGCAATTTGTACCCTATGGACCTTCTGCAGGACTCACAAGCATGACATGAACTTTTTGACTCCTATAATCCTCCCTTATCCCTCGATTTCACCTCTTTTCTTTAGGTTCCTGCTATTGGTACAAAGGGAGGCTTGGTTCTTGCCTGGAAACTAGGCTTTGACTTAGAACCCATCCTCCTCAACTCTCACCATATCTCTTGCCTCACCTTATCTAACCCCCCCTTCTTCCTCATGGTTCCTCCCTTGCCTTCATTCTCCCTCGTAATGGAACCTTAGATTAGAATTCTGGTCTCTCTTCAAGAAAACTGGCTCACCATTTGGAGGTCCCTGGCTCTTTACAGGTGACTTCAATGCAATTTTGGCCCCTAGAGAAAAACAAGGTGGGAGGGATTTTGGCTCATCCTCCCACCATTTACTTGGTGCAATAAAAGGCATGGTATGGCTAAGATTAAAGAAAGGTCTCAAACCACGAATGGCTTCTCCTCTTCCCCGATGCTCTTGTTCATCACCTGCCAACTGCATCCTCTAATCACAACCCAATCAAGATTACTACTGATGGTAATGGCTCCCCTCCAAAGCCTTTCAAGTTTGAATCCTTTTGGACAAGGGATGATTCCAATTGGAATGTGGATCACTTTGGGAATATTCACACATAGATTAAATCTCTGCTAAAAAAGCTTGACAATGTCAAAAAAGAACCTCCCTCCTCTGATTTTGATGCTAGAGAAGAAAGTATCCAAGCTGCTCTTCAAAAGCAACTCATACCAAATATTTTCATGCTTCTACAACAATTAGGTGTAGGTATAACTCGATTACTTCTCTCAAGTTGGATAATGGTTTTTTTTTTTAAAATAAAATAAAAGATATTGGTGATGAATTTGTGAACTTCTACAGTTTCCTATTCTCATCCTCTAATCTCATTTTGGAGGATGATCTAGTCAACCTATTTTCTCCCATTATCACTGATTTAGAAAATGTTAGACTTTGCAAAATCCCTAATGCTTTGGAGATCATCTATGATATTTCAAGCTTAGGTCTCACCAAAGCCCCAATCCCCGATGGCTTCATTTGGCTCTTATACAAAACTTACTGGCATATTGTAAGCAAAAATGTCACTGATTTTGTCCTCTTTTTTTTTTTTTTGGTTTTGGAATGTCTATCTTCTTAAAAAATTTAACCACTCCCATATAGCCCTCATTCTAAAGGTGGACAACCCCTCCAAAGTGAACCAATTCAGACCTATTAGCCTTGCAAATTTCAATTACAAAATAGTTTCAAAAATTTTGGCAACTAGGCTTAAGCCTTTTTTAAACAAAATTGTCTCTCCCAATCAATTTGCCTTCCTCAAAGGTAGATTGATTCATGACAATTCCATCCTTGCCCATGAAATTTTCCATTCCATGAAAAACAAAAAAGGCAATGGCGGTCCCATGGCTGTCAAACTGGACATGGAGAAGGCTTTTGATTTTATGGAATGGAGTTTCCTCTCAAAAAAATTTTTGGCTTTAGGTTTCAACCATTCCTAGACCCATCTTATTAAGCAATGCATCTCAACTGTCTCATTCTCTGTTTTGATAGATGGTTCTCCCCATGGAAAATTATCTCCCTCCCGAGCCCTTAGGCAAGGAGACCCCCTACCTCTTTTCCTTTTCATTCTAGGCTCAGAGGTTTTCTCTAGATTAATCAATAGAGAGGAGGTGGCTGGTGGCCTTCATGTAGTCAAAATTTCTTGCCGAAGTCCTCCTATTTCTCACCTTCTCTTTGCATATGATCTAATGATTTTTGCTAAAGCCAAGGCAAATGGAGCTTCCTCCATTCTCAAGTGTCTCAATAAATATGCTGAGTGGTCTAGGCAGAAAGTTAACATTTCAAAATCCCTCATTTTTCTCTGTACAAGCTGCACCCCTACCATTGTCTCCTCCATTCTCAATATTCTCAACCTTCATCAAATCCCCTCCAAAGCCAGACACCTCAGCTTCCCACTTTTTTCCACAAAAACAAGAGTGCAGCTTTTGTAGATTTGAAGCAAAAAATTCTTAGCAAAATTTTTTGTTGGAGAGCTAAACTTTTGTCCTAAGCTGCCCATACTTCAATCATTAAAACAGTGGCTAATGTTATCCCAAGCTACTCCATGTCTCTTTTCCTCCTCCCAAAAATTCTTTGCAATGACATTGAATCAAATCTTAGAAAATTTTGGTGGGGCTGCCCTCTGGAAAAAAAAGCCCAACCTTATGTTACTTGGCTGGCATTAGCTCTCCAAAATCTTCGGGAGCTTTGGGCATCTGTTGTACAAATATCTACCTAAATTAATAGGCAAATAATTGTACGTTTTACTTGCAAGTGTACAAGGTCAAAAAGTGTAGTATAGTGTGTAAGTGCAAGATTGATCCCACAGGGATTGATAAATTTTGTTTAAAATTAAGTTCGCAATATAAAATAAAAGAGAGAAAAATTGAGTTTGATTAAATAATGAGAAAGAGGTAGGGCTTTGATTTCCACTGCTAATCATGCTTACACAATAAAACAATATGCCAGTGCTTAAATTACATGATGAGTATTTAATGGTTGCCAACCTAAGGGCATGGTGTATACTCCTTAAGCTATTGGTTTCCTTAAGCAACGAGTTAGGCATGGTGTATAACTCTTTTCTTTCCTAAAGAATTTAGCATGGTGTATATACTAAGTTGTTCTCTGGGAAAGCATATGAACTGTGAAAACCGACAACCACATGAGACCTAGGGCATGGTGTATACTCCCGGTTTCCCATATTGATTAACCCAAGAACCCGACATAGTTACTTATGTTAAACCCAGGACTCGGTCATCCAAATTGATCTAACTAACAAGTCCATACCACATGCATATGTTGATCAGGTAGACACATGAGGAATTCATGAAAACAAGTATTGATCAAGTTAAATACTATCATGCAATTATCGCAAAGGCGCCAATATTGAATTAAAATATAAACATAATCAGGGCTTCAATCAAGCCCTATTGAATGGTTTAGTTACACATGAAATTGATGCTAATCATCTTCATAAAATAAAATAAAGGACAAGAATAAACCCGAAAAATTGCTTCCTTGAGAGCCGTCAATTCTTCTCAAAAATAATGTGTCTTTTTCTATGTTTACAAGCCTATTTATAGACTCTAAGAGAATTCTAGAAACCCTAAAATCGCAGGGTTGAATCTTTGTGCAACAAGGATTCATCAAACCCTAAAACTAAAAATTTCCAAAATAGGGCTGCGGCTAGAGTGGGCTTCACGTACAGGTGCGCTCGATCGCACTACAATCGATCTCCTTCTTTCGCGCGCGAACGCAAGTGCGTTCGATCATTGCCTTGGGTGCTCGAGTGCTGGTGCGCTCGATCGCAGGTCTCCTACGCTCGATCACATCCACAGACTCCAGCTTTTCCCCTTTTTGCTTTTTAAGCCCAGACTTCTAGAAATGTCTCATTTTCTTCCATAGACCTATAAAACAAAGAAAACACAAAAAGAAAGTAACATAGAACAAAATAACATAAACTAAAGGCATAACAAATATAAATTAAGGGGAGCACTTATCACACCCCCAAACTTACATATTGCTAGTCCTTTAGCAATACGAAACTAAAAACTAAATGCAAAACAAAAAGATAAGTCCAGCTTTCGTGGGATGTACAGTTGCATTTAGCATATGCAAAAAGCCATTTAAACCCCTAGGAATTCCCTAGAGGACGAGTTAAGTCTCGTGAGAGTTTTCCAGGAATATTACCCACAAACATTATGCATAGTTCATATTATCCAAAAATTAAAGCATCACTCAAAACCGTGATTTTCATTCATTAACAAGCTTAAAAAGTTAAACTCCATCTTCACAATGAATTGGAATTTAAAGTCTAATCACTTCCAATAGGCAAGCTAAGGCATCACAAGTTCGAAATAGTGTAAAGTGAACTTAGCACAAAAACAATGAAGCTTCCAAATAATTTCAATGTGCAATGTCTCAACATCTCAAGCTTCACTAAATTTCCCATTGGAATGAACAACAATGGCATAATTTCATTATATTTTTCTTTCTTTCTTTTATTTTTGACTTTGCAATGTTTAGTTCTCTTAAGCTTTCTAATTGACCCATGTAGCGAGTGTTGAGCCAATGACTCCTAAATCAGATGGTTTTAGGGCATTAGGTACAAAGACACCCCTAAAGACTTACTAACTGATCGTACCAAATTAAGTACTCACAAGAAAATGAACCGTGGTTCGTATAGCGTTTGTGCAAGCACGAGATCATATCCACAGAGAACCGTGAGTGTTTAAACGAACTAATTTTACGTCTAGATTTATGTTATCTTAACCTAGCTCCAAGTGAGTGTTTGTGTAACAATGGAAACATAAACTAATTTACTTGCAGTTAAATGAACGAAAGAAAACCACTAAAGTTAAGGATTCCACCTCACCAAATCAGAAATGCTAATTAAAAACACTAAGCTACTTATTCCGTCTATCGATTGAACCAAAACTTAATCTATTGCGCCTATCGAAGGATTCAAAGAATCCGTCCCTTTGAAAAAAGACAATCCATCAACGATCTAGGCCAAAGGATCTAAAGTGAATGTGACTTAACACAAACTACAATAGATAAATGACCATAAATCGAAGGATGGAATGTATCCATCGGACAAAAAACTAAGAATAAACGACTACGGCACAATCATATTTGATTTTGTCACTAAACCAAATAGAAACGATAAAGCAATATTAAAAACGGAATTAAACAAGCTTAATGTAAATAACAAGCATGAAAATCAATGGTGAGGCTTCATCCTCAACCTTAGTTGAGGATTTAGCCTCCCATGTAAAAGAGAGACTTAAACAAAATGAAAGGAAACATTAAATTAAAACAAATAAATAAAGGTGACAATTAAAATGGGTAGAGAGTGCCAAATAGAGGCAAAAACTCTCAGAAAACACCCAAGAAAACGTAACTCCCGAAAATTTACACAAGTGTCTTATTTATAGAAAACTAGTGTCCTGCCAGGTCAGAGGGCTGTGCTCGATCGCAGGCCATGCGTTCGATTGCAGGGATGTATGCGATCGATCGTGATCTTTGCGATCGAACGCATGTAACTGCCACAGCGCAATGCTGGAAGCAATGGAAGCTAGGCCGGCTACGACAACTGCGCGAGACACGGGTCTACGTGGAGTGCGATCGATCTTGACCCTTGCGTTCGATCGCATTGTCCTGCGTTCGATTGCACTGGCGGGAGCTCCATACTTCTCTTTAAGTCCAATCCGCCCTTTTTAGCCGTGAATTTAATGCAATGACCTGCAACATCAACAAGACACTAAAACAACACAAATGTTAGATATTAACAACGCTAAGGGCTTAACAAATATAAGTTAAGGGGGGTCAAATATCAATATTTGGCACCGATCACTAACTCAAGTAAAAAAGGCTATGAAACTAAACTAGTCATATTTTGAACCAAATCAAATCTCTTCACTTTTTGACGTGAACACTCAATGCTTCGAGGCAAAAGGCCCAGTTACTCAGTGAAAATCTTATCAATGACCATCCTTTTTTTTATGCCAATGTATCCAATCCAATAAGTCATCCAATGTCACCCAAAACATAGAGACATACACGTTAAGACCACATGTCATACCCCACAAATCATGTGCTAATTTGCTTGTGTTAGAGCAGATCAAACATGTGAATTCTCAAATGCCTAAAGTAAGTGACAAACTTAAAATCCAATCATCAGATCATGTGTTCAAAATTTTAAGCTCACCAATGAAATCAAATCATAATTCTTAGATCAACCAAGATTTCAAGACAACATGAACATGCAATTTTTTTTTTTTTTTTAAACGGGGCAAAGTGTGTGTAAATGTGTCTCCCATACCCCCAAACTTAAATTGCAGATTGTCCCCAATGTGTAAATATATGGAAAGAGCTAACTTGGGAGATGAGGAACTGTCTAGACTGGCATGGCTCATAGCATACCCCCAAACTTGAACTAAAGTACCCTTTTTGTCCCTGAAAACACAACACTAACGTAAAACTAGAAAACAACAAGAAAATAATTTGAAAGCAAAAATGAAAACAACAAGAATTAAAAAGATATGATGTGGGGTGCCTCCCATGAGCGTTAAGTTTAACGTCTTCAGCCAGACTGTGTGTCCTCTCACTGATGTTCCCCATGTGGTACTGAAGATGATTCCCCCACAGCTGGTGGTAGTCGCTCCAGAATGGCCTTAAGAGTACTAGCAGCAGCTTCCCAACCATTTTCCCTAAGGTTAAGGATCAGAACTACTTTTTACTTCCCTATACAAATACACACCACAATAGTTTTCCTTAACCATTCCTTATATCATTAAAATAATACTTTCTACTTTACTTTTTTTTTAAAAAATTACTTTTTTCTCTCTCTACCCCCACACACTTCTTCTCACTTTTTTTTTTCTCTCTCTCTCTCTCCCACCCCCCACCCCCACGTGTCTTTTTCTCTGTTTTTTTTTTCTCTCCCGCAGCTCTCATGTCCTTTTCTTCTCCTCTAATTGCCTCTTCCAAGGTCCCCCATGCAAAAAATCGAGAGGAAAAATCACAGACCAACAAGCAAGATTTGCTACATAGTGAGTTGATTTTGGTTGATTTTGATTTGATACGTTTTTTGTTGATTTTTGGTTGACCAGCAATCTACTGTGTTTCTATTTCTATGGTTGATTTTGGTTTCTTGATGGGTTTTTATTTTGGTTTCTATTCTATTTCTGTGGTTGATTTTGATTTATGTGGTTGATTTTTGCAATCTACTGGGCTCTTTTGGGTTTCTTCTTTTGTAGGTTTTGTTTGAGGTTTTGGTATATGTGTTGAATAATCTGAGTTTGCTTTCGATTTGATATGTTTTTGGTTGCTTGCAGGGTTGATGGCGTTGTTGTGTTTAGCCATTTGGTGCGAGAGAGAGAGAAAGAGAGCGAGAGAGAGACAGAGAGAGAGTATGCGTGAAGGAGAGAGAGAATTTTTGATAATTAATAAAGCATTGGGTTTGCTACAGTGCTTCCCAATGCACTGGGAAGTACTGTAGCAATCCCTTGGTATTGGTTAAATATAGAGCTTCTGCTGTGGGTGTGTTTTTGTGGTTTTTTCTCCTTTTTCCCTAAACATAGGGAAGGGAATGCCATATAGGGCATCTGCTGCTAGTGCTCTAAGCAATTTGGCTTGTGTATCAAACTGCTTTTCTAAATTGTCAAAGCGATGTTCCAGCCTTTCCATGCGCTGATTTGCACCACACAAGAATTCATATTCAGTGCAGCTTATGACAACAGATCTTCTTCTCCTACCTTACTGAGGTGCAGGTGCATCTTCTTCCATATGCTCTGCTTCCTCCACTCTTTCCACAACAGGGATTTGCGCCCTTAGGCCCCTTGACATATGTGACTGGTTGTGGTTCCATTGGTTTCTGCCAAAGAATGGGTGTCCGCATTATTTTTGTCATTAGCATACTGTCCCACACACATGTCTTCAATTATTTCGGAGATGTAGAAAGACTCCGGCTGTTCATCCATTTGTGCATCTGCAAGGGGTGTTCATCGTTACATCTGAAGGCGGCGGCAATATCGGCAATTGTCACCTTAACCTGCTTTCCTTGAACGGTGGAGAATAGGATGCCTCGCCTATTGCAGTCAGTGTACAAGTTTGCATAGAATTGGACCACCAGCTTTGTGTACGCTGTGGAGGTGACGGGTTTGAACAACTTCTTCAACCCACGGCGTGTGAATTCTTGGACCGCCCACTGAGTTGCTTCAAAATTCTTGAAGTCGCCATTGATGTCAAAGGTGGTCTAAAAATGATCTCCCGCTGCTCACAAGTGGGTTGGGAAGATTGGGCACAGGAGCTTGAAGCTTGAGAGGTGGAAGCAATGGTCTGGGGCATCTTGAGTTATGTTCAGGACTTTTATCAAACAGGTGGTGTGCAGCTGTCAATCCAAGTGGTGAACAACGACTTCCAAAAGTTTTCCAACCCTCTGCAAAAGATAAGCAACCCAACTACAGAGGACTACTACAATCTGACAAGCAAATTGCAGTTGTCAAAAACAAAGAATATATAAATAAAAAGTGAAGGGTTGGGGTTATGAGGGTTGGGAATAGTGGAATGGTGGAAAATAGGGAAAAGTGAAAATGTGGTGGGGTGGGGGAGAGTATAGTGGCTGGTGGTGGTTTATGGTGGCTGACGGTGGCCGTGAGTGGTGGTTGGTGGTGGTTTAAAGTATGGGGTATCAGGTGAGGTTGGGTGAAGTGTGAGGCGGCAAATGTGTCTACGGTGCAAGGGGAAAGAATGATGGGGGAAAGGGGAAGAAGTGACCTATAAGTAGGTCAAGTGACCTTCTGTTACGAGTGCGCTCAATCGCACTTAAAGTGCAATCGATCGTACTCATGCATGATTGTGTGTGTGTGTGTGAGGTGACGCGCTTGTGCGCTTAAAGTCGCACGACGAGATAGTGATCAATCGCTATATTCATAGCGATCGTTCGCTTCCTCAGAATGTTTAGCACTATTGAGGAGGTTTCGGCGATCGTTCGCAATTCACACTGCTATCGATCACTTCCACAAAATGCACAACACAATCTAAGGGGTTTCGGAGCTCGATCGCTGTTCGTAATGCGATCGATCGCTTCCACAAAGTGCCTTTTCCCTTTGACCGAACCATGACATTAACCAAGGAAAAATAAAAACAAAAATTGAAAAACAAAAGTAAAGAAAGTACAGAAAAGTAAGAAAGGTTTACCGCATTTAGTGGCCTTAGTACCACTGACCTCACAGAGGTGTTTAAGCTTCAAGACTGCTTAAATGCTCTCCACAGTAGCTTCAGTGCTACTCCTTTGGAAAGGTGCACTTCAAGTCCACCAGATGTGGCTCAAGTGCTCTTGGTGCTGCTATATATTGGACGGACTGGAGTGCCAGATCTTCATCTCTTGGTATCAATTTAAATTCAAGGTATGGCTTTACTTTGTGTCCATTCACTGTAAATGTTTGATTGTTTTCTGAACTATGAACCTCCAATGCGCCATGAGGGAATACTTTGGTGACAACACAAGGG
Organism: Carpinus fangiana; assembly: GCA_006937295.1. Taxonomy (NCBI): domain Eukaryota; kingdom Viridiplantae; phylum Streptophyta; class Magnoliopsida; order Fagales; family Betulaceae; genus Carpinus; species Carpinus fangiana. Next base: position 17,235,430 of record CM017327.1, on the reverse strand, counting down.
CCAAACCATCGGGACTTGAGCTTACCTGGGAACAGTCTTAACCGTGACTTGTAGATCAACACCTTCTGTCCCACATGAAACTCCTTCCGAACCAGCTGTTTATCATGGTATGCTTTGGTTCTCTCGTTGTAGAGCTTGGCGTTCTCATATGCATCATGCCTCAATTCTTCAAGCTCATTTAACTGCAACTTTCTCTTATCACCTGCTTGTTTCATGTCAAAAGTTGAACTTCTTGATGGCCCAATATGCTCTGTGGTCTAATTCCACCGGTAGATGACACGTTTTCCCAAAGACTAATCAGTATGGAGACATACCAATTGGGGTCTTATATGCAGTCCTATATGCCCAAAGTGCATCATTCAAGCGTAGAGACCAATCCTTCCTGCTGGTATTCATCGTCCTCTCTATGATGCCCTTGATTTCTCTGTTGCTTATCTCTACTTGGCCACTAGTTTAAGGATGATAGGGCGTGCCAACTTTATGAGTAATCCCATACTTCTTTAACAAAGAAGCAAAGGCCTGATTGTTGAAGTGGCTTCCTTTGCCCTTGGAGTCCCAAATCTAGTAAAGATGTTATCCTGCAAAAACTTTACAACAACTTTGTGATCATTAGTCTTTGAAGGGACAGCCTCGACCCATTTGGACACATAATCCACACCCACAAGAATATATAAATCTCCATATAAGTTGGGAAAAGGACCCATGAAGTCAATACCCCAAACATCAAAAAGCTCTACCACTAGAATATTTTGTAATGGCATCTGGTTTCTGGATGAGATGTTATCTGACTTCTGGCATCTATCACATGAGCTGCAAAACAAAAAGGCATCTTTAAGCACATTAGGCCAATAAAAACCAGATTGTAGTACCTTAAGAGCTGTTCTCTTGGCCCCAAAATGTCCTCCACACATGCTATAGTATGCTCAATTGATCCTCCTCTAAGACACACCTCCTGATAATTTGATCAGGTCAGAATTTGAAAAGATAGGGGTCATCCCAATGGTAATATCTAGATATAGACATCAACCTCTTCCTTTCTTAACTAGACATACCTGGAGGAAAAATTTTGGCAGTTAGATAATTAACAATATCTGCATACCACGGAAGTTGTACCTCTATTGCAAACAATTGTTCATATGGGAAGTTTTCATTCAAGGGTAACTCATCTTCTTCTTCTTCTTCTTCTTCATGAAGTAGCCTGGATAGGTGATTTGCAACTACATTCTCGCTACCCTTCTTATCTCTAATCTCCAAATCAAATTCTTGCAGTAAGAGTACCTATATGATCAATCTTGGCTTTGCATCTTTCTAAGCAAACAAATATCTCAAAGCAGCATGGTCAGTGAATACAATAACCTTAGAGCCACTCTGTAATGCCCTGACCTTTTAAACAAGCCATAAGTGAGATTATCTAAATCCTTACTACACGTTGGTAGCTCTTTTTTTTTTTTTTTTTCCTTTTTTCATTAGAATTTCCTCATAATGTAAATGTATCAGAACATCTAATTTAAACTTCATATAATATCTTCATCCTCAACTAGGATTTTAGTTTCTTTAAACTCTGCCACAAATGGCATATCACTTTCACAGTTACTACAAACCACACTAATATAATACAAGGTGTCATGAGAGAACTACTAAAATACACACATAAACATTACTAGTATTTCTACAACTATCTTGAGTAATTCCAAAAAGACTGAGGCCTCCTATCAATCCTATGCACAGTAGTATAGACCTTCACACAGAGCCGCATCATCTTCCTCCTCTTCATCAACCCCATCTAAAAAATTGTCACAACAATTTTAAAGGTGGAAGGGTGAGTCCACGACTCAGCAAGTTCAAGCGAATTGACCATTTTTATTAGAGCCCCCTTTTTTGTTTTAAAAAAAATCTATCTTCTCACCAGTGTTTACTAAACAGCCATGTATGCAAGGTTTTCATAAATGAGTTTCTAATAAATTTATGGCTGGATAGTAAACTAAGTGATGGACGTTTTTATACTTAATAAATAAACAGAATAATATTTCTTGCATTTTTCTTACTATATAATTAACTTCACATTTCACAATATGAAGCAGTAAAACAGTTTATAACATAATGAATAAGACATTAATAAAATCAGCATAATTTAATTATATAGCGTGGCATATCATAGCATATCATAACATATCATCATGACAATAAGTGAATTTATACTCCCACTCATCCTCAGGAATTCGCTAAGTGTTACCCCACTTAACCGCAAGGTTGCTAATAGTTTATCCCTCTCATAGCTTTGAGGTGCTGAGCGTGTAACCCCCACTCAACCGCTAGGCTGTTAGGCAACTTTGTTTCCCCATTCCTAACGTCGGGGTGTCAGGCGCATTATCCCCCCATGACCGCTGGGCATTACATGCATTCATACATAGCATCATATTTTTCGCAAATCTTGTTTTCCTTCCAAAACTCAACTTCTTTTCATAAATCATTTCCTTTGGAAACACATTTTCGTGCAAAACATTTCAAAATATATTCATATGTGTAACTAAAATAATAGAGCTCAACAAAATACACATAACATGCTTTTGTAAAATAATGCAGGGTCAGTAAGTTTGAACTTACCCTTCTCAAGCTTAACGGTCCTTATTCGTAGTTTCCTTCGTTTATACACTTTCTGCATTTAATAACGTAATTTTTTCACATTAGCATATATTTAATTTATTTTATTCCTATGACTCATTTTGAATCTTAGGATCCTTAAAATACCTCAAAAACATTTTTTTTTCATGCCCTGTTCTTATCTTAAAAATTTGGGCAGCATAACGACATGTATCCAACATATTATATTATCACTTGGGCATCATAACGACATATCTAAATATCTTAATACTATTTGGACATCATAATGGCTATCTAGTATTTTTGTATTTTCAGGCGGGCATTACTACAACATTAGTGTAATATTTAATTAAAACATCTAACATTACTTGGGCATTACAACAGCGCTATTGTAAAATACCTAATAAAATTTAGGCAGCACAATGATGCATTTGCAATATTTAAAAGGATGATTTAATATAATATCCGTCCCGAGATATTCAATCACATTTTCCCATGCAATTTAGGCATTATAACGACGTAATTTAAATTATAATGACTATAATTGACATAATTTAAAATATACTAACTAGAATTGACATAAACTAAGGATAAAAGAAATATACCTAGCAATTCCACTTGAAATAGCTCTCCAAAGTTTTTTTTACTAAAAATATATCTCACTCTCTTTTTGTTTTTTTTTTCTTCTTTCTTCTTTACTGAGCGTGAAGTTGAGAGCTGATTTTCACTTCACAGCCATGTCCTATTTATAGGCAAAGGCTTGGGACAAGGCCGGTATTTTCACTAAAGTTCAAAGGTGGGCGCCGAACAGCTTGCAAATCACCACACTGCAGCTGGTTTTCTTTTTTTCTCCTCCTTGCCGCTACTCCATCAGATATACATGTATATATAGAATTCCTGAAGATTCTACATTCCCACGGCCAGCTACCTTCATTGCTAAGTAGTATGATATTATATATATATATATATCTAATGAGCATTGAATGCTCTTCTTACGTCCCACTCATATATATATTATTTATATAAATAAATTAATATATATATAAAGCAATCAATAAATCTTAAATAAATGAATATATATGTATTATCATATTAAAGAAATCAAACAATTATTTAATACACTAATATCCCCATTACCACTAATATTTGGGCACTTAATTAGGTAAATCTTAAATGCCAAATAACTCATACTAGAAATTTAGAGCTAGTTCTAACTATCTATTTCTCAGTTTAAACTAAGAATATTAAACTAGACATCAAATATATTTTCCTGATATATTTGATTTAACCTAATAGCACAATTTAGACTAAAGCATTCTAAGTCATCTTAATAAATTCCTCGAGTGTTACAAATCAGGTATGATCTGAACTTCTCCAAAGCAAAAATGACAGCTAACAATTCTTTCTCAGTGGTAGGATAATTTAGCTGGGCATCATTCAAATTTCTAGAAGTATAATAGATAGCATGAGGTACCTTATTGATTCTCTGGCCCAAAACAGCTCCTAAGGCAAAGTGTAACGGCCCGAGAATTAATTAACTGGTAATTAATTTCACGGTTCGTCTCCCAGCCTTGTTCCACTCCAAACAAGACCTCCGGGACCTCTACTCCTCAAAAACAGAGGATACTAAGCAGCGGAAGTAATAAAGTACTATAAACATTAATCAGTATAACCAGAGCGTCTAATCAAAGATCATTAAAGCAACGGAAATCAGAACATCATTACAAGGGATCTATGCTAATTCTTAATATGCAAGCAAGCATGCATCAAACCCTAAGTCATTACTCAAAAGTACTAGTTACCACGAGTACCCGCATAAGCTTCCAATAAGACCTCATGAACCTCCTGGATCAAATCCTCCACAAGAATTGGATGCTTCACGGTATCTACTATCTAGAACAACATAATTGTACATATGGAGAAAAAGGAAAATAATACAAGGGTAAGTCCGACGACTTAGTGAGTAGAAATCCACATGACGTACCCGTCATTAATTTATTGATTCTTTTACTTATAAAACACATGCAACATTATGAGATGACAGTTATTATGCAGGTGATATATATAGATAATATATGCTTATAATCATGAGTAGCAGTAATAGTTCAACAATATGGTCTACCTGAGATATTACCCCTTCTCAACAGGGTTGACGCTGTCCCGAGGGACCTGTAGTACAATGCCGGTGCCCCAGCCATTACACGAAACATACCGTACGTAACACTAGTGACACGATCGAGTCCAACCTCGAGTGGCCCACACCGCTAATGACGTCCGTCCTATAGTGATCATCCATTGGGAATGGCTGCATCATTGGTCACGAGTCATTGGATCCAAAGCCCCCACACACGCACACATTGACCATAAATCTAACCCGTATAGTAAGCTCATGGCCATTATACCGAACATACCGGTGTACCATGTCATACGATGCAATTAGTCTTATCACCCTTTTACATGCACAGTTTTACAAGTCTCATTATTATCTTGTTAATAGACACACGTTTTCGCAAAAGAGAATTCCCCATAGTTCCAAAATGTATTTCATGAGAGTTACAAAATATGCATGTTTGATATATACAAAATACGTACAATGCAGGAAAAGTAACAACAAAGCATCCATGTGAGTTTGTACTCACCCAGGTCGTAAAGCTCTTCCATGTAATTCTCTTGAGGCTCCATAACCTCGAATACTAAGAAAAGACCTATCATTAGTTCTATTTCTATTAAAGCACAACTCTACAATAAGGAAACAGGAGCTATGGGACGGTTGGTGAAAATTTGGTTTCCCTGTCACACACTGACACTATGTCCAGGCTCGGGGCCGTACGTCCACTGTGTCACGATGGGTCGTACGTCCACTGCGTCACGATGGGCCGTACGTCTGGTCACAAGACCGTACGTCCGCTCCAACGTCTTTCAGGGAGAACCTCATTTTCTCTCCTCTGTCCACTTATTCTCTGACTTCTAAGGCCAACAAAGGCTTCCTAAGGCCTCCTAACACAGATTATAACCTCCATGCAAAGTAACAACGCTAAGCTTAACAAAATGCTAGCCTAAGTAAGATTAAAGCATACTAAGCTAACAACTACAACTAGCAATATAGAACTATAATCAAGCAGCATAACGACGTATTAAAAAGCTAAGGAGTCAAAGGTTACCTCCTTGAAGCGAAACCTCGAGAGTTCCTCCTCCGGCAACACCGAAACACTCACGAAACCTCATAAAACAACCTACTAGCAGCCTAGGGGCGAAGATAGGGTTTAAGGGCGGGTTTGGTGTGAAATGGGTGAAGGGGTGATGGGATATTTATAGGGCCAAAAAGTAGCGGACGTCCGGTCCTAAAGGCATACATCCGGTACCTTTCCACAGTGGTCCAAAGGCCGTTTCATACGACTAGGTATTACCCAGTTGATTCTGTGAATAGTGTTGCGTACGTCCACCAAAGTGGCGTACATCCGTTGTACTGTTTATAGAGTACGATTGTATTATTTGTAAAGCGTACGTCCGATGGGGGACCACCGTACGTCCACACTATAGACAACAACGTACGTCCAGCATCTCAGTGTACGTCTAGCACTAAAAGACAAGAGCGTATGTCCTTACTAAAAGACAAACCAGATGAAAACTTTCCAAAATACCCTTCTGGCTGATCCTAGTGACCCAAAGTCCAAATTAACCCTTTAACTAAGCTACTTATGCTTAGTTAAATATTTGGGTCACTACACAAAGTCACTGGCATCACACATCAGTTCAAAAGGAAGGCTCTAATCAGGTGCCATCATTATTGGGGATGATGTGAGCAGCTTCTTTAATGTGTTGAAAGCTGCCATACATTCATCTATCCATTCAAACTTGGTGTCTTTAGCTAGCAGAGCACAGAGAGGTCTAGAGATCTTAGAAAAATCCTTGATAAATCTTCTGTAGAATCCAGCATGTCCAAGGAAACTTCTAACACCTTTGGTTGTTATAGGAGGGGGGAAGTTTTGAGATGATGTCAATCTTGGCCTTGTCCACCTCAATGCCCTTGTTGGAAATAGAATGACCCAACACAATGCCTTGTTGTACCATGAAGTGACATTTTTCCCAGTTTAGCACCAAATTGCATTCTTCACATCTCTTGAGGACACTCTTCAGATGATGGAGGCATTCATCAAAGTTAGAACCAAAAACATTAAAATTATCCATAAATACCTCAATGAATTTCTCCACCATGTCGGAGAAAATGCTCATCATGCATCTTTGGAAGGTGGCTAGGGCATTGCATAATCCAAATAGCATCCTTCTGTAGGAAAATGTGCCAAAGGGACATGTGAAGGTGGTTTTGCCCTCGTCCTCTGGTGCTATTGCAATCTGGTTGTAACCATTGTACCCATCCAAGAAGCAATAGTAACTGTGGCCAGCTAACCTTTCTAGCATCTGATCAATGAAGGGCAGGGGAAAATGATCTTTCCTGGTCACCTTGTTCAGTCTTCTGTAATCAATGCATACCCTCCAACCAGTGGTTATTCTTGTAGGTATGAGCTCCTTATCTTCATTCTTTACCACTGTGATCCCACTCTTCTTTGGGACAACTTGAACTGGGCTTACCCAATGGCTGTATGAAATGGGGTAGATAATTCCAACATCTAATAGTTTTAATACCTCCTTCTTAACTACCTCCTTCATGTGCGGGTTGATCCTTCTTTGTACATCCCTGGTAGGCTTTGCCTCATCTTCAAGGTGGATTTGATGCATGCACTTGGCTGGGCTTATCCCTTTGATGTCAGCGATGGTCCATCCAATAGTAGTCTTATGCTCCCTAAGAACTCTCAACATCTTCTCTTCTTCCCCCAAAATTAGATTAGCAGCAACTATCACATATAGTGTCTGATTCTCTCTTAAATAGGCATATGTCAGGTGCTCTGGTAGCTGCTTCAATTCCAAATTTGGTGCCTGGACAATAGAAGGAACAAGAGTAGTAGTAATAGGCACAAGAGTTTCAAATGGAAGAGTACACCTACTTGGGTACTTTGGAGAGACCTCTAGAAGGTGAACAGCTTTAGTGATGTCCTCCGTGACTTCTTCAAATTTTGACTCAATGTCCACCTTTGTGAGACTATGGGTGAGGGTGGCTTCCATTGGATCAATGTGCTGAACCTGAAAAACTTTCTCAACCACATCTTGCACCATACATACATTAAAGCATTCCATATCATCTTGAGGTAATTTCAATGCATCAAATATTTTAAAATTCTATCTTTTCACCATTTACCTTCATACTTACAATGCCCTTCTTCACACAAATTTTGGTATCAACAGTTCTAATAAAGGGTCTTCCTAAGATGATAGGCAGAGGTAATGGCATAGGAGATTCTTCCATATCTAATATAATGAAATCAGCAGGTAAAATAAATTCGTCTACCTTTACCATAACATCCTTAAGTACACCTCTTGGCCTTTGAATGCTTCTATCTGCCAATTGCAAGGTGACAGAAGTGGGTTTTAGCTCCCTCAAACCAAGCATCTCATAAACTATGTACGACAGCAAATTGACACCAGCTCCTAGATCCACTAATGCTTGCTCAAAATTATGGTCACTAATCCTGCAAGGAATAGTAAAACTACCTGGATCTTTTAGCTTTGAGGGTAGTTTTCTTAATAAAACCGCACTTACCTCTTCAGTCAAAGCCACTGTTTCATGTTCCTGAAACTTTTGTTTATGAGTGCAACAATCCTTCAAAAATTTAGCATATGCAGGTATTTGTTGAATTGCATCTAATAAAGGAATGTTTATCTCTACTTTTCTCGAAGTTTCAAAAATATCAAACAATTTCTTCTCCTTCTTTGGCTTTACTAACCTTTGAGGGAAGGGTGGTGGTGGATATTCCCTCTCCATTTTACTTACCTTATATGTGGATGCTTCATCTGGAGATACTTGTGTTGGTTCATCCACTCCTATGATCTTACCGTTTTTGAGAGTTGTAACAGCCAGCACTTACTGGTGACCTCCTGGATTAGGTATTGTTTGGGCTGAGAATTCTCCTTGCTTTCTGACATTCATCTCCTTAGCCAACTGCCCACTTGTACTTCCAATCTTTGAATAGATTGCTCATGCTTGGCGGTGGTTTGTCTTTGCTCAGTCCAAAATTGTTTTTCCTCCGCCATAAATTGCTCTTGTGTTGTTAGCATCTGTTGTTGTTGAGTCATTATCTGTTGTTGTTGAGTTGCCATTTACCTTACAATACTCTCTAGATCACTCTTCTTTGACTCTTGAACTGGTTGGGTTGCTTGTTAGGAGTTCCTTTGCTGCCCTTGAAGGTTCAGAGCATTCTGATTGTTACTCCATGAGAAGTTGGGGTGATTTTGCCACCCTGGATTGTAGGTGTTGGAGTATGGGTTGTTCTTGGGAGGGTAATTGTTCTGTCCCACATAATTTGCTTGCTCTTGATCTACAGGTGAATACAAAGGGCAAGTGTCAGTAGTGTGATCAAACTAAGAACAAATAGCACATACCTGGATTGGTGCAGCTTATTGATTAGGTGAGATGTTCTGCAAAGCCATGGTCTTGACAATCATGTCTAACTTTTTGTCCACAGTAACCATGTGACTTGGAGTTCCACCATTTAGGTTCACTTCATACATGCCCTTGCTCTTTATTCCTTGTCTTTCTCTGGATGAGAATTGTTGGAAGTGCTCACTTAATGTCTCAAACAGTTCCATGGCTTCTTCACTGCTCTTTTCCATCAGAACTCCTCCGCAACCAGAATCAACAACCCCTTTATTTGCATCATTTAGGCCTTCATAAAAAGCCCGTATCAGCTCATCTTGAGGGAGCTTGTGATGTGGACACTTCAGAAGCAAGTCATTGAAATACCCCCATGCTTCAAAGAATAAGTCGCCATCCCTCTATTGCCAAGATTGAATTTCCTTCCTCATCTGTCTTATCTTCTAAGCTGGAAAGAATTTCTTTAGGAACTTATTGGACAGCGCTTCCTAAGTATGGATGGTATTTGAAGGCATTGAATTGTACCACAACCTCGCATTGTCTTTCAAGGAACAAGGAAAAACAATCATCCTAATTCCCTCTTGATCTAGGCCTTGGACATGTTGAAACTTGAAAAGATTAGTGAATTCCCTTAGGTGCAAGTTTGGATCCTCAGTAGGTGTGCCTCTGAAGTGCATCAATGCATTAAGTATTTATGAATATATGTAGTAATTGCCTTCTCCCTCAGGTTGATAGGCAATGCATGATGTCTAGTTGGGATTGTCAGGAATGAAAGCCTGTTTCATGGGCCTTCGCTCTGGTGGCAGTTGGTTGACAAGTTGTTCCGCCATAGGTTCCTTTATTTGAAGTTCTTCTTCTTCTTCCTCAACGTTGTCTCTGGGCTTCTGTAGAATGGTCCGCTCAATTTCTGAATCAAGTGGAAAGATAGTTGGATTCTTACATCGAAGCCCTTGCATGAATCAGATGAAATTTCGGCAGTCACAGCAGTTTCAGTACTGCTGTTGACGTCTCTAGAACTGCACTCGATTGTTGAAGGATGTGTGCTCAATCGCTGGGCGCTCGATCGCACTCGGGCTAAGATTGATCGCAGTCACAGGAACTATGTTGCTGCAGAACTGAAACAACGCAGAAAAACAGAGAAAATAAGTAAAAAAAAAATTTTCGAAAATTTTAAAAAAAAAACTAAAACAAGATAATTCTAAACTTAAATTAAACAAAAACATAATTAAAACTAAAATAAATAAAAACTAAATTAAACTAAACGAAAACAATTCTAAGCAGAATTTAACGCAATCCCTGGCAACGGCGCCAAAAACTTCTTGTGCAAATATCTATTTAAATTAATAGGCAAATAATTGTACGTTTTACTTGCAAGTGCACAAGGTCAAAAAGTGTAGTATAGTGTGTAAGTGCAAGATCGATCCCACAGGGATTGGTAAATTTTGCTTAAAATTAAGTTCACAATATAAAATAAAAGAGAGAAAAATTGAGTTTGATTAAATAATGAGAAAGAGGTAGGGCTTTGATTTCCACCGCTAATCATGCTTACATAATAAAACAATATGCCAGTGCTTAAACTACATAATGAGTATTTAATGGTTGTCAACCTAAGGGCATGATGCATACTCCTTAAGCTATTGGTTTCCCTAAGCAATGAGTTAGGCATGGTGTATACTCTAACTCTTTTCTTTCCTAAGGGATTTATCATAGTGTATACTAAGTTGTTCTCTAGGAAAGCATATGAACTGTGAAAACCGACAACCACATGAGACCTAGGGCATGGTGTATACTCCCGGTTTCCCATGTTGATTAACCCAAGAACCCGGCGTGGATTACTTTTGTTACTTATGTTAAACCCAAGACTTGGTCATCCAAATTGATCTAACTAACAAGTCCATACCACATGCATATGTTGATCAGGCAGACACACATGAAGAATTCATGAAAACATGTATTAATCAAGTTAAATACTATCATGCAATTATTGCAAAGGCACCAATATTGAATTAAGATATAAACATAATCAGGGCTTCAATCAAGCCCTACTGAACGGTTTAGTTACACATGAAATTGATGCTAATCATCTTCATAAAATAAAATAAAGGACAAGAATAAACCCGAAAAATTGCTTCCTTGAGAGCCGTCAATTCTTCTCCAAAATAATGTGTCTTTTTCTATGTTTACAGGCCTATTTATAGACTCTAAGAGAATTCTAGAAACCCTAAAATCATAGGGTTGAATCCTTGTGCAACAAGGATTCACCAAACCCTAAAACTAAAAGTTTCCAAAATAGGGTTGCGGCTGAAGTAGGCTTCATGCACAAGTGTGCTCGTTCGCACTACGATCGATCTCCTTCTTTCACGCGCGAACGTAGGTGCGTTCGATCCTTGCCTTGGGCGCTCGAGCGCTGGCACTCGATCGCATCCACAGACTCTAGCTTTTCCCCTTTTGCTCTTTAAACCCAGATTTCCAGAAATGTCTCATTTTCTTCCATAGACCTATAAAACAAAGAAAACACAAAAAGAAAGTAAAATAGAACAAAATAACATAAACTAAAGGCATAACAAATATAAATTAAGGGGCTTAAATATGAATATTTAAGCACTTATCAGCATCAAACCCTTGGAATCTCAAATAGATCTCTACTTTCTAAGCTAGGTTGGAATATTCTCTCCAAGAAAAACCTTATATGGGTTACCACTCTACTCTAAAAAAACCTTAATAGTAAAGACTTTCTCACCTCCAAGATCCCCACTAATGCCTCTTGGCTCTGGAAAGGTATACTCAAGTGCATGAATGTTGTGGAAAAAGGAGCTTGGTGGTCTATCTCCTCAGGCTCTCACCTAAACATTTGGAATCAGCCTTGGATCCCAACAATTGAAGGATTTAAGCCTCATCCAAACCCATCCCTTTCCCCCATCCCTAACCTTATAGTGGCTAACCTTATCTCCTCCCTTTAAAGAAGTTGGAACCAGTTCCTCATCATATCCTTTTTTGACCCTAACTCTTCTTCAAAAATTTTGGACATACACCTCTCCCAAAGGCTCACCTTAGATAGGTTGATTTGTACTCCATCTTCCTTGGGAAATTTTACTGTAAAATCAACTTTTGAAGTAGCAGCCCTCCTCCTTTCCCTCCCCCCACTCTACGACTTATTGGAATGATTTGTGGAGCCTCAAAATTCAACATAGGCTCAAGCACCTTCTTTGGAAGATCACTTGGAATATTCTCCCTTTGAGAACTAATATTTTTAAGTTTTATTTTTTGGTTTCTCAAGATAAAAAAATCTTGTGTCATCTGCCAAGGTCTGGATGAGAGCATAAATTGTATCTTCCTCTATTGCCCCTTTGCAAGGGCCAGATGGATGAACACTGCCTGGCCTATCAATACGGACAACTTTGCTTTTCTCTCCATTGCAAGTTGGACAAAGGCCCCGTTCAAGCCCAACTCCCTACTCGGCATTCCTAGAAGAGCTATTTTTTATTTTCAGCTTAATGCCTTGATTACTATGTGAAAGTTTATAAGGATCGTGTTCTACCTCTTGCAATCAAGTATTCAACAGAAAATACTAAATCATATTATCAAACACAAAACATGAACAATGGAAGTATAAATCAAATACAACCACAACACAAGGTATGTTTACAAAGTGGAAAACTTTTGAGCACCTCAAGGTAAAAACCACTCCGGAGCAACCAAACCCAGGAAACCATTAAAAGAAGATTCACAATTATAGAATAGACGATACCCACACCCTTAAGCACCTCTCAGCTTGTCTCCATTGTGACCATCTTCAAACAGTGACTTCCTTTATCGACCCTTCGGTAGACTTCTTTGCAACCCAACCACAGAAACCAGCTTCATCATCATTAAGCAAGCAAGGCAACACGCCAAAGGTGAAGACGCTATACAAGAGAAAGGGCAGCTTCAAGCTATATCATGTCCCCTCTTGAGTAACAACACTACTCAGACACAACACTCATGGAGAAATATTGAAAATTCAGTGGAGAGAGCTCACAAAATATATTTTCAAAGTCTACAATGAATAGTGACAGGAAAACTATTTATAGGAGAAATATTTTATTTACTACGTCCTAACAGGACACTTTTCTATTATGATGGGAAGAAAACATTCATAGATCTGAGAATTTCATGTGCTAATGAGAAAGTAGTTCCGTTATGATGGGAAGAACAAAAGTCTCATCTTTGTCACATGTCTCGTCTTAATGCACTAGCTAATGGGAAACCAGAGATTCCAAATTTGGTCCCGTTAAATGTCACGTCCTAACAGGGTTCCTGATGAGAAAACAGAGGCTTCAATTTTTCTCTCTTCACTTGTCTCGTTCTGATGAGCTTTCTGACGAGAAACGAGGGAGCTTAATGTTACTCCTATTATTTGTCCAGTTCTGACAAAGTTCCTGACGAAAAACCAGGGAGTCCAACTTTTGCTCCCATCACATCCTCATTTTGACACAGTTCCTGAGGAGAAACCAGTGAGTCCTACTTCTACTCCCATCACATCCTCGTCCTAATGTCGTTCCTGAAGAAAAACCAAGGTGTCCATCTTTGCTCACGCTGCATGTCTTGTTTTGACGGTGCTCCTTACGGGAAACCAAATAGCTCTTCACACAGCCCCGTTACAAGTCCCGTTCTAGCGAGGTTTCTGACGAAAAACCAGGGAACTTCTCAAAAGACCTTAAAACACTGGGATCACCCCTCATACATCCCTCAAAGTTTTAAACACACAAAACATTACAAGAACAGTGATTGAATTAGGCCAATCTAAAACCTAACACTATGGATAACATTTGGCTAGCCAGGAACAAACTTGTGCACAAAGGCACCACTCCAGATCCTAAATCAGTCCTCAAGCTCAGCACCAACTCAGTTTCCCACCACAAAGCTGCCTAGAAATCAAACACAAACTGCATGGATGATTGGTCCCCCCTCCTTATGGATTTATTAAAGCCAATTTCATTGTGGCTATCAAACCTCAGTTTGCAGTTGCTGCAGCAATTCTTAGTGACCATCATGGTGAGATCCTTGTCGCTTGCTCCCAAAGGCTCCCCATGTGGACGCAAATTGGGGCGAGGCCAAAGCTACTCTCCTAGTAGTCCAACTTGCCTCAAATTTTGGTTCTCCCCCCTTATACTTGAAGGTGATTTCTTGGTCACCATTCTTGCCATTAACTCTCCCCACCATGCCACTGAATGGGCCTTTGCCAAAGCTCTTGTCGACGACATCAACTTGTAGCTCCATCTCTTCCTCAACTGGACTGTCTTGAAGTCATCACAATGTGCTAATTTCTGTGCACACCACATCACCAAATGGGCCGCTTCGAACCAAGTGTTTGGAAGTATTCCCAATCATTCTCTCATTTTATATTTTTTGCGTTTTAGGAGCGTGAAAGACCCTCCCTTGTAACCCCTTTTCCTTATATTGAATAGACAAATAATAATAATAATAAAATAATAAAATATGATGGTGCTAGATACCTAGATATTAGTAACTTCTCGTTCAAACAAGACTAACGGTGTGTTTGGGGTTACAATTTCACAAGAATAATCTGCGTTTTTAAAATATATCGTAAAACGTAAGATGTTTGACATTGTAATTTAAAAAGTACTTAATCTAAAATAGGAAAAGAATCTACGATTTATGTTAGCAGGTTAGAGAGTGCTTATTTAAAAAAGCGCAAATTTAAACCAAAATCATGATTTTACATAATAAATATTTGATAAAAAAGTACTTTTTAGCATGTTTTACCAAACGACTTGCTGATTTTAAAAAGTAGTTATTTCAAAAACACGATTTTTAAAATCACACTTATTAGAACTGTAATCTCAAACAGGCCCTAAGAATGAGGCTCTATGTACCATATTTTTAGATGTTTGTTGACAACCCATTTTGACTTAGCTAAAATGTGGGAAGTATCCAATTAATTAACTAGAAGTTTTATTTATTTGTTGAGATAAAATGAGGTTTTTTTCTTTTTCTTTTTTGTGGCATCAATAACATTTAGAGAAATTATATCAAAACACCTTGGCTAAGCTCGCCAAAAAATTTTAATCTTTAAGTTTTTTTTTTTTGTTTTTTTTCGACAATTTACTTCTTAGGTCAATCAAAATTAAAATAAAATTCCTACGGTCAAAATGTTTTAATAGCTGTTAGTCTCAATCAAAACGCACCGTTTTACCCCCATTAAAATATTATTTTTTTATTAATTTATTAAAAAAATAAATCTAAAATTTTAAAAAATAAAAATAAATTAAAAAAAGTATAGGGTGGCCGACCAGCTCGGGGGGGTGGTTCGGCCACCCCCTGGGCCAAACCCAAAAAAACCTTTTTTTTTTTTTTAGGGGGGGGGGGGGTTTGGCCCTAGGGGGTGGTCGAACCACTCCTAAGGGCTGGTTGGGGGTGGCAAAAAAAAGAATTTTTGGGTTTGGCCCTAAGGGGTGGTTCAGCCACTCCCATGTCTCAGCTGGGGTGGGCTAGCAGGCCACCCCATACCTTTTTTTTTTACATATATTTTTTAAATTAAATTAACAAAAAAAATCAATATTTTAATGAGGTGAAACAATGCATTTTGATTGAGACTAACGATTGTTAAAAAATTTTGACGGTAGAAATTTTATTGTAATTTCGATTGACCCAATGAGTAAATTGTCGAAAAAGAAAATTAAGGATTAAAAAATCTTGGTGTGCCTACCCAAAGTGTTTTGATATAATTTTCCTAACTATTATTGTGTAATCTAGAAGCATATGAGGTAATTTGCAAGTTTTTTTTACAAAGAAAACCTTTTCAATTCACTTCCAGCTCATTTTTTTCTTTTTTTTTTTTTTTTTTTTTTTTTTTTTTTTTTTTTTTTTTTTTTTTTTTTTTTTTTAAGTCTGTGGTCGATTGCATCATACGAAGCTTAATGTTCTTTCATTATACTTTCTTGAAACTAGGTATATATATATTTTTTCAAACACTTTTAATATTGTGTCCTTTTGGAATATATATTGTAATCTGGTATTCTGATTGGAATGATCCAATTAATTAGAATCACAGGACTTCTATACTTTTACCAAGTCCTTATCAATTGTGTAATTAGGCTTTCGATTAGACACATAGCCTTAGCAAGCACAAAAGGTTAATGAAACGTTTCTTAACACAAAAGAAATCATATTTTATCTAAAAATCATAATTGTTATTTACCACTTCCTTCAAATAAATACTTTTTGTTTAACAAATATTCTGAGGGAGGATAAAAACAACTCTTTCGAAGTAAAAACATCTTGAGTATTTAGAAAAATCACAAATGGTTCGTTTTTTTTAATTTTATAGTGAAACTTTTCTATGATTCATGGACACACCAAACCAACCAGTTTCTTCTCATACATGAAATTAAAATATAGGGAAAAATTCAGTTTAGCCCTCTGAAGTTTCAGGAGATTTTCAATTTGAACTCCAAAGTTTTAAAAGTGGCAGTTTACCCCCCTGAAGTTTCAAAAAGTGGCAAATTGAACCTTTTGTTAATTTTTCCGTCAAATTAAACGGAATTTTTTTTAAAAAAAGCCTGAGGGCATTTATGTCTTTTCATCATTTTCCGTCTAATTTGACGGAAAAGTCAACGGGGGGTTCACTTTGTCACTTTTTGAAACTTCGGGGGGGTAAACTGCCAACTTTGAAACTTTGGGGTTCAAATTGAAAATTCACTGAAACTTCAGGGGGCTAAATTGAATTTTCCCCCTAAAATATATCTCTTAAAGATACTTGCAGCAATGACTATCCATTTTTCTAAATGAGAGATACTTCTCTTTCTTTCAAAAGGCAAGTTGGCCATTGCCTATTGAGAATTTGCAATGAAAATTTTTCTATAATTTTTGAACCAAAAATGAAAAAAAAATCTTAAACGTTAACTCTCAACCATTGTTTGCTGATCCATGCGAAACAAATAAATGAAAAATTATTTAAGTTGCTCAACTCTTATATGCTTATGGGTATAAAAAATTATCCCTGCGTAGCTATAAATTATGGGTTCATATTTAGTTTTCATGTGAAATGATATGAGAAAAAATATGGTGAGAAGACTTGTGATAATGATGGTTTTGATGTGGCTTGTTAAAGATTGCCAATCTTCCCTTCCATCTCCTACATTCCATCTCTCTCCCACTTCACAAGATAGTGTTCGACATGATTGGAATGTTTGTAAAGAAATATGTAAAATATTAAGTGGGAAAGGAAATTACCTAAAACCTCGAAAGGATATCTACACATATTATGTCCAATGTGTGGTTCGATGCATGATGTACGAAACTTTCAAATGAATCAAATGGACTTGGTAATGCAGCTCGCGTTAAATGTAGCTATGGTATTACATTTCTAATCCCCCTCTATTGTTTCATATGTGTACATACATGCACACATGTTGTAGCACACTTTTCTCACTTTTTAAAGTAATTTTGTTCATCCAAGAAAAAAATATTTTAATTTACTTTATTCTTATTTTATTGTTACATAAGTATATTCTAAGTGCTCACTTTTCAACAGTTTATCGTTTATCATTCATCATAACTACAAACTTGCTTTTTCTTCTTTTTCTCTCCACTGTCTGCCTATTCTCTGACTCCTAAGGCCAACACAAACTACCTAAGGCCTCCTAACTCAGATCGAAATCTCCATGCAAAGCGACAACACTAAGCTTAACAAAATGCTAGCATTAGCAAGATCTAAAGCATAACTAAAGCTAAACTACGACTAGCTACAAAACAACAATCGAGTAGCCTAACGACGTAAGTAAAGAGCTAGGCAACCAAGCATTACCTCTTTGAAGCGAAACATCGAGAACCTTCACTCCACTAACTCCGAACTCACAAAACTTCACAAACACTCACAAATGAAGGATTTCGCAGCTTGGGGGCAAAGAGAGGGGTTTAGGGGCGAGAATGGTGTAAAATGGGTAAGGGGGTGAGGGGGTAAGGGGGTATTTATAGGGCCAAAAACCAGCAGACGTCTGGTCCAAAGGGGCGTACGTCCGGTACTATTACATAGCGGTNTTAGCAAGATCTAAAGCATAACTAAAGCTAAACTACGACTAGCTACAAAACAACAATCGAGTAGCCTAATGACGTAAGTAAAGAGCTAGGCAACCAAGCATTACCTCTTTGAAGCGAAACATCGAGAACCTTCACTCCACTAACTCCGAACTCACAAAACTTCACAAACACTCACAAATGAAGGATTTCGCAGCTTGGGGGCAAAGAGAGGGGTTTAGGGGCGAGAATGGTGTAAAATGGGTAAGGGGGTGAGGGGGTATTTATAGGGCCAAAAACCAGCAGAAGTCCGGTCCAAAGGGGCGTACGTCCGGTACTATTACATAACGGTTCAAAGACTGTCTCGTACGTCTACGTATTACCTGGAGGGTATTCCAACAAGTAGCAGACGTCCGGTACTTTTGAGCGTACGTCCGTTATACTATTCACAAAGTACGATGTACTATTTGTCAATGGACGTCCGATGGGGGACCACCATACGTCCGTACTATAGACAGCAACATACGTCTGGTGTTTTAGTGTACGTTTACACTAAAAGGCAAGAGCATACGTCTGCCTAACCTAGCGTACTTCTGGCCAGAAGTTCAATTCCCTAAAATGCCTTTCTGACAGATCTTAGTCACCCAAAGTCCAAATTACCCCTCTAACTAAGCTACTTATGCCTAGTTAAATATTTGGGTCACTACACTACCCGAGATATTACCCTTTCTTAGTTGGGTTGCCGTTGTCCTAAGGGATCTGTAATACAATGCCGATGCCTCTGATATTGTACACTATCGTACATAACATTAGTGGAACGATTGAGTCCGACCTCGAATGGCCACTCCATTAATGATGTACATCCTATAGTGACCATCTATTAAGGAATGGTTGCACCTGATCATGAAACCTATAGCGCCCCCATAATTAGCCTTGGCTAACCTGGTAAGGTTACTAGCAATTGCTCCAATTAGACCAACTTGTAGCTAAATGAGGAATCTCCCCTCTACGCATTATCAGAGTTAGTACATAGGAAGATCAAATAAATCTGAGAAACTATAAATCATTACCAAGACAAGTAAGTTCTTGAAAATTAAGACATGGAGCAACTAAGCAATAATAACAAACTTGAAAATAACATATGGTCTTTGGTAGGGTTTGTAGCTGTAATCGTACACATCTTGCAATCCTAGAGGCAAGATTCCTAAAAGGGTAATAACAGCGTAAGTCTAACAACTTAGTGAATAAATCTTACTGATAGGTATGACATGAATCTAATTACTAGGAAATAAACATGCAGTTTTAGTAAGTAATCCAAAACAAGGTATTGTTTTCGTTAGTACACCATATAATAGGGTTTTGGTTTTCAAAGAGAAGTGTATTATTGTTGGCAATCGCCTAGGCAGTTAAATGCATAAAAACATAGTGCTTTATAAGTCATAACTCTTATGTATGGTCTACCTGAGATTTTACCCATTCTCAGTAGGGTTGATGCTATCCCGAAGGACTTGTAATACAACACCGGTGCCCCAGGTATTGTACGCTATCATACATAACACTAGCAGCACAATCAAGTCCGACCTTGGGTGCCCCACACCATTAATGATATTTGTCCTATAATGACCACCGTTAAGGCTACACTAGCAATAAAACAATCATTGAATCTAAGGCCTATATAATACACACATTTGACTATATCATAAAGTTCAAATAATAAGCCCATTTCCGTTATACAGCACGTACCGGCGTACCATGTCATACGATGTATCTTACATCCAGTTATTAAGATAATTACCAATTAATTACGAAAGTAAGCATGATCATATCATACTTGTGGTCAGTCAACTGAAATATCACACGTTTTTAAGGAAAAGGTTTATAAGTAATTTACTTACCTCGTATTCTTGCGTGAATCCTCCGACATTGCTAAATCCTGCTACAACGGAATATAGCGCACCATTATACGTAATGCTAGAGGATCTTACGAGTAAAGTACTATGCCTTATCTAAAAAAAGGTTGCAAGGTGCTAAAATACACGAGAATGAGGTTTAAGGTAGATGCCTAACACCCTAGCCGTACATCCGGGCTTGAGGGCATACGTCCAATCAGTGGGTTAAGCATTTCGTTAAGGCTTAAACGGTCCCTACAGATTCTATAGGCTATTGCATCTCTTCTAGACTAATAAATAAGCACATGTAACATAAGAAAACTTAACATTATGCAACACAAGGAATCAAAAGAAGCTTTTGAAACTATTTTCGAAACATTTCTTGTTTTTGGGTGAAAAGCTTAACACAATCTTCTTTGAAAACTCACAACATTAAGGAGGCATTAAAACAGTGGTGAAAGCATAAAGCAATCAAGAGGTTACCTCAAAATTGGCAAGATAACGAGCTCTTTTCTCTCTCAATCAAAACTCATAAGAACTCAATCTTGGTAGCTTGGGGGCGTGCTGATTAGTGAAATGAATGGTGTGAGAGAAAGAAGGGAATATCGAGTATTTATAAGGGAAGGGTCCTACCAACTCTCTAGAAAAGCAGCGAACATCTGCCAAACCCTAGTGTACGTCTAGTATTATTTGCACAGCGGTCCAAAGGATGTAATGTATGTCCAGGTATTATCCAAAGGGTATTCCAAAAAGTAGTGTACATTTGTGTGGTCCAACGAACATCCATGTACTATTTACAGAGCGTACGTACGGTGGACCCCCTACGTACGTCCGCATTAGAAACAAGGGCGTACGTCCACCAACCCTAGCGTATGTCCACTAAAAAGGGTGATGTTTTAGACTTAGGTCTCAATGGGGTTTAGGAATTGCTTTGGCTATTTTGTGGGCTTGAGAATCTTTGTTAGAACCTTCCTAACCGTTCTTTTGTAGAAAATCTTTAAAATAAAATGATTGTTTTTATTGAGGTATTACAAAATGGATCCAAAGCCTACACACACAAACATTTGACCATAAAGTTAACTTGTATAGTAAGCACATGACCGTTATCCTGCACATACCAGTGTACCATGTCATACGATGTGTTGTACAAATAATAGTGTACTCGCAAGCATACAAATCGTTGTCAATTTAGTGCAACGCAAGTACGAGATCGTATCCACAGGGAATCGAGTTTTGTTAAAGAAACCAATTCTATGTATAGATTAATTCTACTTTAACCTAGTTCTAAAGGTGGATGTTTGTGTTGAACGTAAATTTAAACTAGAAAATTATTAAAGAAAAACACTGAGGTTTAAGAATCAACCTCACCAAATCAACTTTACATATTAACATGCTTAGTTCATACATCCGTCTATCGATTTAGAATCTATGCGTACTCTATTGCCGTTATGAAAACCTATCGAACCATTCGATGTATTTACCGTTAAAGAATCACTACAGATATTTAATATTGATAGAATCATTCATTGGATCCATGGATCACAGTGGATATTTAATCTGGATAGAATCATCCGATGTACCCCCGGATTGGAACACAACAAATGTTGGATGTTAATGGATCATTAACGACAATCAATAACAATTATGTCACGCAATTGAATTGAAACGAACAAGCATTAATGAAATGACAAAATGGATATGAACTTAACATAAAAACATATAAAATATCAAAGATGAGGCTTTATCTTCAAACTTTGTTGAAGATTTAGCCTCTCATACTAAAGAGATACAAAATTAAACTAAATGTAAGCACTATAAATTTAAATGACGAATTAAAGGCTCTAGAATCAGAACATAGAGAGTTTCTGCCTTAAAAGGCGCGTCTAAAACGTAAGTTTGCAAAATTATATAAGAGGTCCTATTTATAGGAAAATAAATGCTTGCAGGACAGAGAAGGTGAGCTTGATCGCACCAAGTGCGCTCGACTGCGGCCTTAGTGCGCTCGATTACACATGCATGTGCTTGATCGCACTCAATTGCTCCATAATCCCACGACACAGTCGAGAATGCGATGGTGTTAGGGCTACACGTGGATCTTGGGTGTATGTGTGTGCACTCGATCACGGTCCATGCGCTCGATCGTAGGTACGCTCGATCCTGGTCCATGCACTCGATCGCACAGACAGGACTCCTTTGCTTAATTTCCATCCTTTAACAGCACTTTGATGGTAAAGATCTGTAACACAAGAAAACACTAAAACTAGCAAAACATTATAAAATAACTAAACTAAGAGCTTAACAAGCATAAATTAAGTGGTCCAAATAAATACTATTTGGCACTCATCAAATACCCCCAAACATACATTTTGCTAGTCCATTAACAAAACAAAATGAAAAACACAATTAAAAAAAACATAAGTCCACTTTCGTGGGAGAAACGATTGCATTTAACATATGCAACAAGCCTTTTAAAACCCTAGAAATTCCCTAAAGGACGAGTGAAGTCTCGTGAGGGTTTTCCAGAAATGATACCCACAAACATTGTACAAACATATTATTCTAAAAAAATGCAACAATATAAAAATAATGGTTCTCCTTCATGAGCAAGTTTAACCAAACAAACACCATCTTCACAATTTCCAGGGAATTACAAATTAAGCTACTAACATTGCATAATGAGACATCACATGAATCAATTTTAGTAAAAGTGAAATTAGCACATAGTTATGGGACTTCAAAAACTAATCTCAATCATGCATGGTTCGACACTCATAATTCATTAGACTACCCATCAGACACAATAACCAAGGTTTATTTATTTTATATATTTTTTGTGCTTAGCTCCCTCAAGCTTTCAAATTGACCCAAGTATCGAGCGTTAAGTCAATGACTCCCAAACCAGATGGTTTTAGGGCATTAGGTGTAAAGACAACCCTAAGGACCTACTAACTCGAGCCAAAAAGGCTACAAAGCTAAGCTAACCATGTCTAACTTCTCACTTTTTAACGTGAATACTCATTGCCTATTGAGGCAAGAGGTTCGATTACTCGATGGAAAGCTCAAAATGATCATCATTTTTTTTAATATTATTTTTAAAAAAAACCAAGGTTATCTTTCCAATAGGCTACCCAACTACATCCAAGCTTACAAAACCAACATGACTAATCTCATAATTTATATCCCACAAACTACGTGTCAATGTGCATGTGAAAGACAAATTGAATCATGTAATATTTCATGTTGTCAAGAAAGTAACACAATTTAATTCCCTTAAACAAGTGATCATATGTTCATCAAGTTAAGCTCACAAATGAAAATCAAACCATAATTTAAAATAAACTGCATAATTAAGAACAAAATGTGTACACAGACCCCTAAACTTAAATTGCTCAATGTCCACAGTGTGTGGATACAGAAAACAAAATAATGTAATGCAAGGGGTTAGAGTACTTGACACGTCACTGTGGTGGTGGTGAAAATGCCTCTGGTGCTAGTGGCAACCTTTCTAAGATTTCTCGCAGCATGGCTTGTTGTGCCTCATATCTTTCATCAGCCCCAAGCTTATCCTGGTGTGCATTTCTCCAATAATTAGTGAGCTCAAATCAGATGTCCTCCAAGGTCTCCTGTAAAGCATAAAAATCTGCAGCACTGATGGTGATCGTCTCTTCTTGCTACGCCTCTTCTTCTTCAGCTGCCTCTAGTCCTACAACTGCCTCTTCCTCTGCCGCTGCTGCCTCATCTATGTCCATTGGCTTTGGCTCTTCTGTGGCTTTGGCCCGATGCTCCCGTGGCATATGGGAATAGCTCTGATTCCACTGGATTCGGCCAAACTGTGGATGCTCAATGATGGGCACATATGCCGAAGTGCCTTTTATGCCCTTCTTCCGAAGCTTGTAAGTGATGAGAAATGGGAATGGTAATCCCCAGCTTTTGGTGGCCTTAGCAGCTCGCAGGTGCATTCCCTCCCAGAATTTATGTAACTACCTCCAGATGATCTCGGGAATGGAGCACCAATAGCCTTTGTGGAATGAATATAGGGCAGTGAGAAACAGGTCCCATCTCTGCGTCTTGTGTCCCAAGAGACACACATTTCTCTAAAGCACGAAGTCCACAAACCAAAGTTACGGAGGCAACTTTGCCTTGCTGGTGGCATTCTGATACTGATCGGCATACTATCTGATGAGTGCCTAAAAGTGCTTATTTGGACCCCTTAATTTACATTCGTTAGACTCTTAGTTTTGTTAATATCTAATGTTTTATATTGTTTTAATGTTTTAGTGTGTTGTAGGTCCTTGGTGCGAATTATGGTTCAAATGGACGGAAATAAGTAAAGATAGAATTTTAGACTCTGCAAGTGCGATCGACCGCACTTGGTGCGATCAAACACACTACGGTCGATCGTAAGACCTACGTTCGAACGCAGGTCCAATCAGCCCACGTTTCTCGCGTCGCCCTAGACGGCCATATCGTTCATTGCTTCAACCTTGCGCCGTGGGCAGTTACGTGCGTTCGACCACACTATTTGCGATTAACGCACTGCGGTCGAACGCAACGCCTACACTCGAACGCACGCGACACTGCGATGCAACTGTGGTCGAACGTACATCAGACGATCGAACGCACGCAGGACTGCGATCGATCGCACACCCTACGATCGAACGCACCCCTGACCTGACAGCACAATTTATTTTTTCTATAAATAGGATTCGTTGTTTTCTTTGTTTTTCACGCTTGGGATACGTTTGAGGCACCCTCAGTGGCCTAAAACCTCCCCGTTCTTCATTGTAAACACTCCTAAACGTCAATTTAATTTAATGCTTTTATTTATTTTGCTTTAGTCTCTTATTCCCTTCACCATGTTTTTATCTAAATATTTTTATGCTTAGTTTAATACTCCGTTCGTCATTTACTATTTTGCTTGTTCGTTTCAATTCAATTTCGTGACAAAATTGCGTTGATTATTATTTATGAATCGTTTAACGTCAACAGTCATTGCAACCGAAGATACATCGGATGATTCGTCTTCGGACCAATATCCATTGTGACCTCTTAAAACAGTGTTTGCATCGATTAGTTCTACAAGATTTCGTAATGACAATAGAACATGCATTAGTGCTTAATCGATAGACGGATGTATGAACTAATTAATAGCAAATAGAATACGCCTAGTAGCGTAATCGTTGTTGAGTATGGACTAAGCATGTTTATATGTTGATTAAATTGTGGTGAGGTAGATTAGGGACCTTAGCGTTTTTATTTCTTTATTTTTATTACATTTTAATTTAGTTTATATTTTACGCACGCCACATGTTTGATGTTGAGACTAGGTTAAGATAGGATTAGTTTATGCACTTTCAAATTAGTTTTTAACAAAACACGATTCTCTATGGGTTCGACCTCGCACTTGACAACTGCTCTATTACAAACGACTTGTGCAATTGGCAAATACAATTAAATTTGTGCAACAAATTTTGGCGCTGTTGCCGGGAAATCGTTGTTTTGTTTAAATTGATTTTTTTTTTGCTTAGATTAATTTTATTTTTCTACTAGTTATTTTATTAGTGCAATTATTTTATTTGTTTCGTGCTTTTGTATAGAAAAAAATCCAAAAAAAATTAGTGTTTGGCTAATTTTTTTAGTTTTTTTTAGTTTCTGGAAAATCAGGCACTAAGAGTGCAATCGATCGCACCTAGTTGCGATCAAACGCACTTGAGCCTATTCCTTCAGTCACATACCTATGCTCGCCTTATACACTGCTGCGTGCGAGTGCGCGTCTCTAACAGACCGCAGTGCGCCGTTACGAACGATCGCACCACAGTTGCGATCGAACGCAAGAGCACAGACTGCTACATTTCTTCATATCTACGATCGAACGTAGTGTCCTGCACTCGAGCGCACCCCAACTGGCTGCACCAACAGACCTGAGGCAGTGTATATGTCCTGTTTTCTTTTCTTTTTTAGTTATTTTATTTAATTATTGTTTTGTCTGTTATTATTTAATTATTTGGCCTGTTTTTATTTATTTACTTCTTGTTGTTAGTTTTGTTTAGTTTAATTTAATTTTTATTTATTTAATTAGTTTATTGTTTTGTTAATTTGTTGTTTAGTTATTTATTTAGTTTATTAGTTTAATTAGTTTTTTTTTTAGTTATTTGTTTGGTTTATTTTTGTTAGTTTTTATTTATTTAATTAGTTTTTGTTTATTTTGAAGTCACTCACATTTCTCTTATAAATTATAATGCAACCAAGCATAGTTGACAAACAAACAACCTGAGCTTATGAGCAATAATTATGGCATTTTAAAAGTAAAAATGAGGGTGTTAAGGATGAAAGGCAGATGCACGTGACAATTTTCCCTCTATTTCACTACAAAAAACCTGTTTTTTAGTAACGGCCCATTACTAACGTTTTAAGCCCTTTGGCACGTTAGTAATGGGCTTAACGTGCTGTTTCTAACGTTTTTCACACGTTAGTAATGTCTCCGTTAAAAATTGTAATTTACTAATGTGTTAGACATGTGCCACGTTACCATTTGCTAACGTGTTACTATTCACACGTTAGTAAATGGGAAAAATTATAAAAAAAAAAAAAAAAAAGAAGCTAACGTGCAAAAACACCACACGTTACCCCCGGGGTGACGTGGGGAGAAATGGTACACATACAGGACCCAAAAAAAATAATCACACATTTAAATATCACAAGTGGGGAAGCACGTGCAAGGCACGTGCTCAATTCCAGGTGTTTGATAGTAATAAATGTAATTTAATGAAAATAAACATGCTCAATTGGGCTCACATTGAAGTTTCAAACATTTAATGAAAATCATTAATTATTTAATGGATCAAAAAATTTTTTTTTTTTTTTTTGAAAAGAACTAATTCTCATTCCATAGAATTCAAGAGTGAAAACTCTTACAATCACAGGGTAAGCCTTTAAGTGACCGTAACCTAAGCTACAAAGTCACAAGTCGAATCTCATACAAATCAACAAAATTCGAAAACACATCCGATACCCCATGACTAAAACAACAAGATAAACATTCAAATTTGCTTGGCAGGTTCAAAGACTACTGAACCAAGACGCCATCAGCTGCACAGGAAGCGTTTATTCCACAACTCTAAGAGGTAAACCCTCTTATGCCGCTACTCATCCTCCTCGACAATTAAGCCAGGATACACATTCATCCACGACATAGAAGTCTGGACCATTTTTCCTCCTCGACCCAAAAGCCAGGGTAAAATATACATCCACGATACACAGGTTAGGATCAAAGGGGATCCAATCGAACCATCAAGGCCAGAGCATTATTACAAGCAAATAACAAATGAAATACAGGGAAAATAAAAGCAACATAACTGAATACAAGTAAAAAGAAATACAGAGAAAAAAGCCGATCGCGTGTACGTTGACCCTGTACAAAGAAGAGCACGGTGGAAGCTCGTCGCGGTGGGGGCGCGAAAGAAGCTCAGCAATGGACCGAGGGCAACGGAACCGGCGCTGAGAAGATCGGCAGAAACTGTAAAAAAACTAAAAAAAACATAGAAACAGACAAAAAAGTAATTCAGCAAAACACCAAAACAAAAATCGAGATGGAGGAGGCGGGGGATGAGGAAAAGGGACAGGGGCACCGGGTCTAGGGACATCAAATAAACTACTAGAACCCGGTGCGAAAGGGACGTGGGGAGGAAGGATGGTGGAGGCCATCCCTCCTCCCCTGTAATTACGGCGTTCTGGGAGGGAAGAGGTGACGGCTTGGCTAAAGCTAAGAAACCCTAGAGAGCTTTTTTCAAATTGTGATATTATAAACACCCACTAATGGATCAAAATTGAGCTACATAGAAAGCTAGTGAAAATTAAAAATGAACTAATCAAGCATAGTTCACTCACTGCTTAGCAGCATGCTGCCTCAATATAATATCCAGCACTCTTAGGGCTTCTTGGGAGTTCTCTGAAATTAAGTTTGCTAGAAATTAGAGATAAATTGACTATAATACAGGACACATAGAATAAATGAATCACAAACCCTGATGTTATACCTGTTTGATTGGACATCCTCAAGCACAACATTAAACTCAAGTTTATTGCGGGGAAGTGATCCAACAGTGAACAAACTCTTCTGCCCATCACAAGCAAAGTCCTTCCCAGATAAATCACTATCATAAGCTTCTTTTCATTTATGACCCATTTAATCACCTTAACATCAAATACCCAAAGCTTAAAGGAAAGAGAAATTCAAATACCCAAAGCTTAAAGGAAAGAGAAATTTACCTTTGAAGAACTCAGTCAATCCATTCGGCCAATCTCACTGACTCTACTTCCTCTCTCTTTCTCTGTTTTCTCTCTTCTAGCTCTCTCTCTCCATCACGTTCTGTTTAGAGTGAAACTAAGGAAAAAAAAAATCTTCAAATCAATTTAAACTACAATGGAAATCCCAAAATTAAACCCTAAATTTAAATCCCAAATCAGAATTGTTCAACTCAATTTAAACTACAATGAAAATCTCCAAATTAAACCCTAAGCAAAATACTACCAATTAGCATGATTTTTGTGCTTAATAATCACTGGGTATAACTTAATCTTAAAGGAAAGCTTCAGAAATAACTCACCTTCTTCCAATCGTCGAAGGTCCTTCGCCCCCTGCTTTACCTTGCACCACTCTCTACCACCCACGGTGTCGCCCAGCCCCCAGCTCCAACGAGTCAACGACCCTTTTCCCACGTCACTATGGCCAGCTACATAAAAAATTTAAAAAAAAAAAAAAAAACTCCATTACAATATATATATATATAAATAACCCTAACTATCTTATTTCAATATTTTCATTCAATTACTATATATATAGTTACTATATTAATAATAATATATATATCACTAGATTATAAATTAAAAATATATTAATATATAAATAATTCTATATAGATAACCCAAATTAAAATATATAAAAACTTAGATTATAAGTTACCACAACTATATATTAATGTAATTAATTACTATATATAACACTAGAGAAGAATTAACTTGTTTTTTTTTTTTACTTTTTTTAAAAAATGACAATTACTAATGTGTCATTAACTAACACGTTAGTAACGAGATTTTAAATTTTTATAATAATAACAATAATATATATCCCTAGATTATAAATTAAAAATATATTAATATATAAATAATACAGTATATATATAACCCAAATTACTAAATATAAGAACTTAGATTATAAGTTACCATAACCATATATTAATGTAGTTAATTACTATATATAAACCTATACTATAAATTCAAAATATATTAATACCCNGTGGCTACGGCCACCCCAGTTTTTCCTTTAATTTTTTTTTTTTTCTTTTGAAAAAAATATTTAAAAAAAAAAAAAAAAATTAATTAAGTGACATGTGTCAATTTTTAATTGGTCTACGTGTCAATCCGTTAAGTCAACTAACAGTCAACTGACGGATGGACTAACTTGGTCTATTTTCAAAACCTCAAGGACCAATTTGGTCACTTTCCAAACCCTATGGAGGAAAAAATAAAGTTGTCAAACCCTAGGGACTAATTAAGTATTTAACCCTAATTACTATCTATATATATAGTTACTCTATTAATAATTATATTTATAGTTAGCGAATTATAGTTATTAATAACCCTAATTACTATATATATAAATAACCATAATTATCCTATTTCAATATTTTCATTCAATTACTATCTATATATATAGTTACTATATTAATAATATATATATGGTAATTATCTAATTATAATAACTATATATTAATAATCATATATTACTATTATTACTATTATTATAAAATAATTTTTGACCATTAGTAACGTGTGGAAGTCCAAACGTTACCAAATGGTAACGTGTGAGATTTTACACGTTAGAAAATGGTTTTTTTAATAAAAAAAATTAAAAATAAAACTATATGTATATATATCTAGATTATAAATTAAAAATATATTAATTTATATATGATACTATACTGTAATAACTATATATATAAATAACCCTAATTATCCTATTTCAATTAATATTTTCATTCAATTATTATATATATATAATTACTATATTAATAATTATATTTATAGTTATCAAATTATAGTTATTAATAACTTTAATTAATATACATATAAATAACCCTAATTATCTTATTTCAAAATTTTCAATCAATTACTATATATATATAGTTACTATATTAATAATTATATATATGGTAATTATCTAATTACAATAACTATATATTAAGATTCATATATTACTATTATTATAAAATAATTTTTGACCATTAGTAACAAATGGAATTCCACACGTTACCAAACGGTAACGTGTGAGGTCTTTCACACGTTACCAAATGGTAACGTGTGAGATTTCACACGTTAGGAAATTTTTATTTTAATAAAAAAAATTAAAAATAGAATTATATGTATATATATCTAGATTATAAATTAAAAATATATTAATTTATATATAATACTATACCGTAATTACTATATATATAAATAACCCTAATTATCCTATTTCAATTAAAATTTTCATTCAATTAATATATATATAGTTACTATATTAATACTTATATTTATAGTTATCTAATTATAGTTATTAATAACTTTAATTAATATACATATAAATAACCCTAATTATCTTATTTCAATATTTTCATTCAATTACTATATATATATAGTTACTATATTAATAATTATATATATGGTAATTATCTAATTACAATAACTATATATTAATATTCATATATTACTATTATTATAAAATAATTTCTGACCATTCGTAACGTGTGGAATTCCACACGTTACCAAATGGTAACGTGTGAGATTTCATACGTTTGGAAATGGTTATTTTAATAAAAAAAAATTAAAAATAGAATTATATGTATATATATCTAGATTATAAATTAAAAATATATTAATTTATATATAATACTATACCGTAATTACTATATATATAAATAACCCTAATTATCCTATTTCAATTAATATTTTCATTCAATTACTATATATATATAGTTACTATATTAATAATTATATTTATAGTTATCTAATTATAGTTATTAATAACTTTAATTAATATACATATAAATAACCCTAATTATCTTATTTCAATATTTTCATTCAATTACTATATATATATAGTTACTATATTAATAATTATATATATGGTAATTATCTAATTACAATAACTATATATTAATATTCATATATTACTATTATTATAAAATAATTTCTGACCATTCGTAACGTGTGGAATTCCACACGTTACCAAATGGTAACGTGTGAGATTTCATACGTTTGGAAATGGTTATTTTAATAAAAGAAAATTAAAAATAGAATTATATGTATATATATCTAGATTATAAATTAAAAATATATTAATTTATATATAATACTATACCGTAATTACTATATATATAAATAACCCTAATTATCCTATTTCAATTAATATTTTCATTCAATTACTATATATGTATAGTTACTATATTAATAATTATATTTATAGTTATCTAATTATAGTTATTAATAAATTTAATTAATATACATATAAATAACCCTAATTATCTTATTTCAATATTTTCATTCAATTACTATATATATATAGTTACTATATTAATAATTATATATATGGTTATTATCTAATTACAATAACTATATATTAATATTCATATATTACTATTATTAGAAAATAATTTTTGACCATACCAAATGGTAACCTATGAAGTCTTTCACACGTTACCAAATGGTGAATTTTTAGGAAATGAATTTTTAGTTTTTTCAAAAAAATCCTCATTATTAACGTTTCATTATTGACACGTTAGGAAATGAATCTCTTTTTTTATTATTTTTTTTTAAATTCCCCTTTACTAACGTGGCATTATTGACACGTAACCATTTGGTAAAGTCTCATTACTAACACGTTACCAATTGGTAACATGTCAATAATGCCACGTTAGTAATGGAGAATTTTTTTTTAAAAAAATAAAAGTAAAATTTTAGTAACGTGTGAGTTTTAGACACGTTAGGAAATGGTGACGTGGCAAAAATTAGTGAACATTAGACACGTTAGTAAATAGCGCTTTTTTTGTAGTGTTTTAACGTTTAAATAATGTTTGATATAGTAGCCTATTTGATATGAGATGGTATTTGTCATATCCATTAATGCTACTTTTTTTTATGTTTGGTGGCGTAAATTAAAAAGTGGTGATAGTTGAAGGGGCAATTGAATTGTATTTTCTCTCTATTTTTCCTTGACTTAGTCTTCCCTTTAATAATGGAATTAAATATGAAGCGGGATCCTCCTCTTAACAATCTTTCATATTTTTCGCTTATATATTTTCTCATCTCATCTATAAAAAGAAGAACCCATGTTAGATATAGATAAATGGTTAGTTAAAGGTGTCTAAAGATAGATTACAATTCCAACATAAATGCTTATAATAGCATATGTGTTATTTGGATATGTATTAAATTAGCAAATCTAAATGTTATCTACTTGGTAAGTAAACTAGGTAACATTTGGTTCAAATTAATAGCATATGTTGACGACTTCAATTTATTTATTTTTAATTTTATAGTTTGTAGCCTATAGTTTTCACCACTATATATACCGTGTGTGGAGGAGAGCAATAAAAAAGAAAGAAATAAAGGAAGAAGATGATCATGTCATCCAATAGAAATGTAAGTTTGTTAGTGATAATTATGTTTATGAGTGGATCATTTAAGAGTGGTGTTGAAGGCGGCTTCTTCAATCCAAAGCGAGTGTTCATGACAGTAAGAAATGATTTGAAGACTGCTCTTACGCTTAGTTGTCATTCATCGGAAGATAACATTGGTACCCATATTCTCCAAACAAGCCAGACGCTCAACTTCAACTTTAAACCCAACCTTTCATGGACTACAAAATTCGTATGTAATTTTGTATGGGTCGCGAACAAAATAAATGTAGTTCATAACAATTTTCCGATTTACGTGCATAATCGAGATGACCCGGCATGCGGTCATCGATGCCTTCTGGGGATTAATCAGACAAATGTAAATCAATATGATGCCGACAATATACTTGTTCACATATTTTCCTGGTGATTAAAAGCAGCGCAAGCAGAGCACATCTTTATCACCTACCTACCTTAATATATGAATATTGAAATAAAGCTAATTATTGCTATATTATGTATTGTTGGGAGTCCCATATTGAGAAAGTATATGGAAAAGGAGAAAAAAGAGCACTTAATATACATAAGAGGACCCAAGACTATTAACTTAGGCTTTTGGTGTTTCTTTCCTGGGCCCGACATATATATATATTGCCTTATAAATGAATTGTTTGTTTTATCTATCTTCTTTTTTATTTTAATTGTTTCAAGTTTTCTATTGGAGATATTATCATAATTAGTCAAAGGTAGGAAAGATGAACAAGAAGATAATGCTTGTTTTGTATTTCACCATAAATTTGGCTTGATTGATAGCATAGCTAGTTTGGCTTCGTATTTGACTCGAGTTAGTAAGCTCTTAGGGGTGTTTTTACACCTCATGCCCTAAAGCCATCTAGTTTGGGAGTCATTGGCCTAACGCTCGATACATGGGCCAATTAGAAAGTGATGAGTGCCAAATAGTATTTATTTGGACCCCTTAATTTATGTTCGTTAGTACTTTATCCGTCTTTTAATGTTATGGATGTTCGTTTCAATTCAATTTCGTGAGAAGATTGTGATTGATTGTGCCGTAGTTGGATATTCATTGTGTTTTGTCCAATGGATACATTTCATCTTTTGATTTACTTTATTTATCCATTGTCTTTTGTGTTAAGCGTGGATACATTGGATCCTCTAAACTAAATAGGATATGTTTTGTCTTTTGTCAAGTGGATGGATTCTTTGAATCTTTTAATAGGCATAATAGAACATTCATAGGGCTTAACGGGTGCATGAACTAGCGTGACACTAGAATATACATTGTTTTTAATCGATAGACGGATGTATAAATTAAGCATGATAATATGTGTATTTTAATGTGGTGAGGTGGATTATAAGACCTTAGTCTTTTTATTTATTTTTTTTATAGCATTTGAATTAGTTTACATTTTATGCACGCCATATGTTCGATATTTGGAACTAGGTTAAGATTGAGTTAATTTAGGCATAGAATTAGTTTTCATACAAACGCGATTCCATGTGGATTCGATCTCGTACTTTCGCAATGCTACACTGCACACGACTCGTGGTATTGCGAGTACATCAAATTTGTACACCAGAAAGCTCAATGGAGCCATTTATGTCCCAACATAAATTTGATGATGCATAATTTTTGGTGGGGACACAAAAAAAAATGAATCCCGTATTCATTGGATGAGTTGGAGTAGAATGGGGACACCAAAAGAAAAATGAGGCTTAGGATTTCAGGATCTTGTATGTTTTAACAAGACTTTGTTGGCAAAGCAAGGTTGGAGGTTTCTCACATCCCCAGACATCATCACATCGCGGATCATAAAGGCTAAGTATTATCCCCATAGTTCAATATTTGAAGCTAATGTAGGCAAAAAACTATCATTTGCATGGAGAAATATCCATGGTGAACTAAACATTGTCCAAGAAGGACTTTGCTGGCATATTGGCAATGGTCAAAGCTCGAATATGGGGGGACAAATGCATTCTAAAGCCTTCCACATACACAACCCATTGTTTCCCTAGGTTTCTAACAAGTGACACTAAGGTAGGGGAGCTTATTGATCCTAATACTGGATGGTGGAACCAAGAATTGCTGGCAAATCTATTTACTAAGGAAAAGAAAAACACTATTAATACTATCCCGATCGACTCTACCAACCAATCGGATAGGCAGATTTGGCAATGTATGGCAACGATATTTTTTCAGTGAAAAGTGTGTATCATCTCGTAAAAGAAATGGAACGAAATGGACAACTGGAAGAGTCCATCTAGTTGGGGATAGTGAAATTTGGCAAATTTTATGGAAATTACCAATCCAAACTGCGGAAAAGAATTTTATGTGGAGGGTTTGCCACAATCTTCTTCCAATAAAGGATAATCTTCTAAGGAGGAATATTGTTAAGGAACCATTTTGTCCTATCTGTGGTCAAGTTGCAGAAATGGTGTATCATGCATGCACTATAGGAGTGCCCAGTAGTGGATGACATATGGTGGGCTAGCAAACTTATTTTCCAGAAAAGCTCCTCCTTGGGATCGGGTTTCATGTAAGTGGTAGAGAACATTCTCCAAAAAAGTGGGGTAAAGGATTTTGCTTTCTTCGTTTGTTTGGCATGAAAAATCTGGTTTCAGAGGAATATTGTGGTTCATGGGGTAGTTTTACTCATTCGAGCTAGTTAATAGAGTTGTACCGCCCCGAGAATTAATTAACTAGTAATTAATTACACGGTTCGTCTCTCAGTCTTATTCCACTTTGAACAAGACTTAGTGACCTCTACTTCTCAAAAACAGAGGATACTAAATAGCGGAAGTAATTAAGTTCTATAAACATTGAATCATACAACCAGAGCATCTAGCCAAAGATCATCAAAGTAGCAGAAATCATACTATAACATCATTACAAGGGATCTATGCTAAACCTTAATATGCAAGCATGTATCAAACCCTAAGTCTACAGTGATGTGTGCCAAATGTTGCACATTTGGACCCCTTAATTTGCTATTGTTAATCTTTTAGCTGTGTTATTATTTGATGTTTTGGTTTAGTTTTGTGTTTCTAGTGTTTTATAGGTTGCTAAAGGAAAATTGTGGGTTTTAAACGGAAGTGCATATTTTGGATGAAAAGGGCAAGCCCCTAGTGTAGCGATCGATCGCAGCCCAGCTATGATGGAATGCATATGCGTTCGAACGCAGGGCAACCACAATCGAGCGCCCTTGCGACGCAACAGAACAGAAGCCTATGCACGAGTGCGATCGAGCGCACGCGTCCGACCTGGAGCAAATTTTAGCGTTTTATTAAATTGTAAACCCTAGTTTTAGCCCTATAAATACATAATTATGAGACTAGTTGAGGGAGGCTGCGAATTACGAAATTTGAGAGGAGAAAGAAGAGAGGTTTAGGGTTACCTAGCTTTTGGACTTCAATCTTGGGTTTCATTACTTGTAAGTACTCATTTTTATTATAGATTCGATGAAAAATGTTTTTTCTTTCAATAACATGCAAGGCTAAACCTTCAACTAAGGTTGAAGATGAAGCCTCACTTATGATTAGCAATTTAGTTTCATGTATTCCAGATTTCCCAATTTAATGGTTTAATTGCTTATTGTTTTACTTTTCTATTAATTGGATTGAATGTATCTTGGATATCTTTTGTGATTTAAGGATACATTAGATGATTTTTGATAATTCAATACAATTATTTGCTTGGTTTTCTTGATTAAAAGATTGGATCTTTCTTGTGATTTATTTTCTGGATACAACGGATGTTTCAATATAGATTGAATATTTGTTTGTGATTTATGGATACAGCTAATAATTTAATTGATTATTGGATTTGTATTGTGATTGGCTAAAGAATGGATACAAGGAATGTTTTGATTAATTTGTAAAGCAAAAAGTGAAACATACCTAAGATTTATATGTGAGAACTTTAGGGAATATTTGAGATCATGGAACTAGATTGTTAAGAATGAGTGAGTGTGGATTCTGAAACCCTAGTATTTCGTCAACATACAACTTTCATTTAATTAGTTTTACGCTTTTGTTTCATTCAAACAATCACCATTCAAAAACTGTGAATTAGATTAGAATAAAATTATTTTAGGTTTAAATTTTCTTTCAAGAACACAACTCCCTGTGGGTTTGACCTCGTACTTGCACACCACCATATTGCACACGACTCGTGCGCTTGCGAGTACAATAAATTTGTACAACATACAACATAACTCAAAAGTACTAGTTACCATGAGTACCCACTTATGCTTGCAATAAGTACTCAAGCATCTCTTGGATTGAATCCTCCACAAGACTGGATGCTTCACGGTATCCACTATCTATAACAGTATAATTGTACATATAGAGAAAAACGAGAAATAATACAAGGGTAAGTCCAACGACATAGTGAGTATAAATGTACATGACGTACCCGTCATTATTTGGAGAACTCAGTTGTTTATAAAGCACATGCAACATTATAAGATGACAGTTTATTATACAAGTGATATATATACACACAATATATGCATATGATATAAAGTAACGGTCATAGTTAAACAATATGATCTACTTGGTGTACCAAAAATAGATACTCGCAATAGCACGAACCTTTATAGTGTAGTAGTGTGAAAGTGCTAGGTCGAATCTCAGGGAACCGTGAGTGTTTAAAATCAACTTTAAGTCTAGACTAATATTATCTTAACCTAGCTCCGAGTGGGTGTTTTTGAAACGAATGAAACATAAACTAAATAAATTGTAGTGAAATAAACAAAAGAAATACTAAGGTTAAAGACTCCACCTCACCAAATCAAAAACGCTAGTTAAATACACTAAGTTAATTAATCCATCTATCGATTGAATCAAAGCTTAATCTTTTGTGCCTATTGAAGGATTCAAAGAATCCGTCCCTTTGACGAAATACAAAACATAAACAATTTAGTCCAAAGGATCCAAAGTGAATGTGATTAACACAAACGACAATGGATAAATAGACTTAAATCAAATGATGAAATGTATCCATTGGATGAAAGACAATGAATAAACAACTACGGCACAATCGAACTCGATTTTGTCACTAAACCAAATTGAAATGACTAAGCAGTATGTAAAAGACGGAAATTAAAGAACATAATGTAAAAACTAGCATAAGATTAATGATGAGGCTTCATCTTCAACCTTAGTTGAAGATTTAGCCTCCCATGTAAAAGGGAGACACAAGCAAACTAAAATAAAGCATTAAATTAAAACAAGTAAATAAAGTTGGACAATGAAATAGGTAGAACAGTGCCAAACAAAGGCTAAAGCTCTCAAAATGCACCCATAAAATGTAAATCTGAAAATATTACACAAGTGTCGTATTTATAGAAAACTATTATGCTGCCAGGTCACAGGAATGTGCTCGATCACAGGCATTGCGCTCGAGTGCAGGCATGTATGCGATCAATCGTAGAAGGCGAGCTCGATCGCACGTAACTGCTCAGAAATCCCCACGGTGCATCAGGTGAAGCGATGGCGGCTAGGGAAACGCGTGAGACATGGGTCTACATGGAATGCGCTCGATCTCACCCCTTGGGCTCGAGCGCAGTGCGTTTGATCGCACCACGTGCGCTCGAGCGCACTGGCAAGAACTCCAAACTTCACTTTAAGTCATTTTCTCCCTTGTAACCGTGGTTTGAAAGCAAGGACCTGTAGCACCATAAAACACTAAAACAGACTAAAATGTTAAAAATTAACTAAGCTAAAAGCCTAACAAATATAAATTAAGAGGCCCAAATACGCACCATTTGGCACTCATCACTACTCAAGATATTACCCATTCTTAGCAGGGTTGACATTGTCCCGAGGGACCTATAGTATAATGCCAGTACCCCAGCCATTGCACAACATACACTATGTAACACTAGCAGCACGACCGAGTTCGACCTCAAGTGGCCCACACCGCTAATGACATCCGTCCTATAGTGACCATCTATTGGGAATGGTTGCGTCTTGATCACGAAATCATTGGATCCAAAGCCCCCCCACACATACACTGACCATAACGTTAACCCGTATAGTAAGCCCATAGATATTATACCGCACATACCGGTGTACCATGTCATATAATGCAATTAGTTTTATCAGTCTTTTACATGCACAGTTTTACAAGTCTTATTATTATCTTATTAATCGACACACATTTTCACGAAAGGGAGTTCTCAGTAGTTCTAAAATGTATTTCATGAGAGTTGCAAAATATACATGTTTAATATATATAAAATAGATGTGCAATGCAGGAAAAGTAACAACAAAGTATCCATGTGTTTTTACTCACCCAGGTCGTAAAGTCCTCCATGTAATTCCCTTGAGGCTCCATAAACTTGAATACTGAGAAAAAATCTATCATTAGTTCTATTTTTACTAAAAAAACTCTATAATAAGGAAATTGGAACTATGAAACGGCTAGTGAAAATAGGGTTTCCCTGTAACACTCTGGCTGTATGTCTGGGCTCAAGGCCGTACGTCCACCACGTCACGATGGGCTGTACGTCTGATCACAAGACCGTACGTCCACTCCAATGTCTTTCAGGGAGAACTGATGTATAAATTTGATGTACAAATTTGATGTACTCGCAATAGTATGAGTCGTGTGTAGTGTAGGGTTACGAAAGTACGAGATCGAATCCACAGGAAATCGCATTTGTGAAAAACCAATTTTAATTGTCTAAACTAACTCTACTTTAACCTAATTCCAAATGTTGAACATATGGCGTGCAAAAATATAAACTAATCTAAATGTTTAAAAACAAGTAAATAAAAACACTAAGGTTTTAGAATCCACCTCACCACATTTACATACATATGATCATGCTTAGTTCATACATCCGTATATCGATTAAGCACTATGTATGTTCTATTAGTATTATAAAATCTAGTCAAATCATCCGATGTATTTACCGTTAAAGAGTCATAACGGATATTTAATCTCAATAAAATCATCCATTATATTGTTGATCACAGTGGATATTGAATCTCGATAGAATCATCCGATGTACCCCCGAATTGGAACACAACTAGATTTTAAGCATTTTTTTTCAAGTGCTAAAAATCTAACATCTAAAGACAATACTATCAAATAAAATAGATGTAATACCCCAAAATTTATCTCCTAGAATAAAGGTGATCTCAATATCAAGGATAAAGATGATTTTAAATTTTTCTAAGACCTACATGGAGTTGAGTTGATGGACTTAATTTTGAAGATGATAATGTGATGCCCCAAATTTCCAACATTGATTTATCCAAAAAGAAACTGTTCTACTTGTGCACAGAAAATCTTTTTGTAACCCTTAAAGCAATGTCTTAATCCTTAATCAAGTCATCACTTGAAAATAGCCCTAAAAACCCAAGCTTAACTCTTTGTCCGAACGTTTGACAGGGGACCACACGGAATGTTCGACCATGTCTTTAGTGTGAACATTCAGTAGGGGACCACAATAAACATTCATTGACCAAAATTTGACCCACTAGGTACTGACCAAATGTTTCACTTGCAACCCTAAAACTATTGTGTAATAGTACACTAAACGTTCACCTAATAGTACCGAATGTTCGATGATAGTCTGAAAAGCATTTTTTAACCAATTTTCCACCTTGCATGAGCGAGCACACCTCCCCACCCCTATAAATACCACCCTTTCATCCCCCAGGCTTCCTTTACACCAGAAACACTAATCCTAGAGTGAGATGAGTTTTTCTTAAGAGGAAGGGAGAAGGTTTTGGGGGATTATTGTTATCTTCAAGGTAACTCTTGAACTTTCATCAAGCCTTTATTCTATCTTGATATTATCCTTCTTTTCTTTAAGTTTTTACATATGCCATGACTTGTGTGCCATTACTCCTTAGAGGAAAATAGTGGTTTTCAAATGTTTTAGAAACACTCATTGTTTTCTTTCGTTTTCTTGTATATCATGCTTCACTATGTTGGTATGAACTTGTTTAGAGCCTAGGGTGTAGTTTGTAATATGGTGACTTGAGGATAAAGCCCAAACTTTGCATTTTTTACTTTGCCCAAACGTTCTCCATCCATTTTGGCCGAATGTTTTCCCCTGAGCCCGAACGTTTGCTCCTTGGACAGAATGTTCGACTAGAGTCCAAAATCCATATAAGTAGGATTTTGTGATCTTTTAGCAAGACGTATTCGGTTAGGACCTTTTTGTGTCTTTAGTAAACCCTCTAGCATTGTGTATAACGATAGCCATGTTTTATTATAGTAAGGATTCGAAATGTCGGAGGACTCGAAAGAGCGTACAAGGTAAGTAAACAATTTTGATTGTTTTCCTTTAAAACATGTTATATGTTAGTTGAATGAGAACGCCTATGATATGAGCATATTTACTCTTTTACGTAACTTGGATGTTATCTTAATAATCGGTTGATTAGATACATCGTATAACATGGTATATCGGTACGTGCGATATAATAGCCATGGGCTTACTTTATATACTTGATTCTATGGTCAAATCTCAAATGTGTGCGTATATATTATATGGGTCTTGGATCTAATGGTTGTTTCGTGACCAACACAACCATGACTGGCAGGTCAATACATGACGTATATTATTAGTAGTGTGGGCCACTCGAGGTTGGACTTGGTCGGGCTGCTAGTATATGAATGGTAGAGTGCAATGACCTGGGCATCGATATTGTATTATAAGTCTTTCAGGACGGTGCCTGTAACAACCTTGATTTTAAAACTCTTATTTAAATAACATTAAAAAGATTAAAAGAATAATAAATAAATTAGAGCAACAATATATGAATTAATGATATTAAATAACTATTTGGTGTTAAGGGTATACTACATTAATTGTTGACTTCTGTTTGTGTATCACTTTAATTCTTAAATTTAGCTTCACAAGTATGTTTATGGGCATAATTAAACCCAATTTAGTAAATAAGTTATTTATATTAGTGTTTGGTGAAGTCAAAAATCAATTTGAAGCTTTTCAGTTTTTTGGCCTAAAAAACAGTGTCTTAATTTTCATACTGTCTAATAAAGATTAAAACTACTAAGGAAAGGTACCAAGACTAGCCACTTTTGTTGAAATTTTGAAGTCTTCTAGTAATGAGGATTATGAGAAATATCATGATAATAATCATTTAATAAGGCAAGTGGCCAAGTGAGAATGTAAGTAGTTAAAGTCTAAATTGAGTTGGAAACTTTGTGTGGGCCAAAACCAGGGTCAAACGAACTCGGATGAAGTCAAACAAAAAATATAAAATATTTGTCTCGGAGTCCTCTCTCTACCCTCAAAATTTCATGTCAATCATAGTACGTTTGGACATCAAAAAATGGATCGGGGTAGACTGCCCTCATTTTGGATGAAATGCTAAAGTGGTATAGATCATGGAATATGGACTAGGTTCATTCTTTTGGTTAAATGCATCTCAACCCTTGGATCAAAAGTGTGAAAATGAATCCTAGCCATTCATTTTCTTATAAATAGAAGCCTAGGTTTATTCACTTTCACTTAAGCTTTTCATCTACAATCCTAGAACAAAGTAAAGATTGCTTGATCCTCCTTTCATTCTATTTCTTAGTTCTAAGTCAAATACCATATGGTCTAGATCTTTCTTGTAGTGTTCAAGTGTTCTTATTTTTCTAAATTAGCTACCTAGAGAAGATTTGGTGGAGTTTTCAAAAGATTATTGGGTAAGTGTTTCTTGTATAAATATCATGATTTATTATTTGTATTATTTGTTCTCATCTAATTGTTTAAGACCCAATAAGCTTATGTTCTAAAATAGGTAACGGATACAAATGAATTAATGATAATGAGTTCATGGACAAATCGATTAAGGGCTTATGATATTATCTATATTTATTACATATATTATTTACTTTACAGCTTTTACATTCAGTCATTTCTGTTATTGTCATTTAAATTTTAATTCATATTTTTTGCGGTATGGACCATCGGTCTCATCCCCGAAATATGAATTCAGTATTTATATTCAGTCATTTCTTTTATTATCATTTAAATTTTAGTTCATATTCTTGGCAGTACGGACTATCGGTCTCATCCCCGAAATATGAGTCATGCTTTATATATATTATTTATAATACTAGTTTGTATTTAATGATACTGGCCATTAGCCTCGTCACCAAAAACGAATTCAAGCATAAAGCTATATATAAGAGACTATCTCATATTAATATAATAAAATGAGTAATTAAAGATAAAGTGACGGATAATAAATAAATATAAAAAGATGATGGTCTTTAAACAATGATATTATTTGAGAATGAACTAA
This sequence comes from Carpinus fangiana, assembly GCA_006937295.1. NCBI lineage: Eukaryota > Viridiplantae > Streptophyta > Magnoliopsida > Fagales > Betulaceae > Carpinus > Carpinus fangiana. The sequence continues at coordinate 17,192,480 of CM017327.1, read as the reverse complement.
TATATAAATATTGTTTGTATGTATGTATTTATATGCAGAAGTGGAGCAGAATTCTACACTAAGGAGAGTAAGTATGGATATACTTACTGAGTGTTAGCTTTGTTTTGTAAGTATGGATATACTTACTGAGTGTTAGCTTTGTTTTATTGTTATAGGGATTCTTATTTTGCCTTATTAATTTATATTTTGCAATACGATTGCTGCAAAATGTGTCAAATAAAATGGGTTGATAAGATAGTCAACTTAAGAATAAGTTGGGTGAATTGCCGCGAGGAATTATCGGTATCTCAGTGGATGGGGGTATATAACCGTCTAATATGCCTAATATATAACTAAGATGGGGTGGTGTAGTCACCAGCACCAAACATGTAAAACTCTAATGTGTAGGGGACATAACAGACGTGAACGAGTTGAAAGCTCATGACGAGAGGTCTGAAGAAAGATTATCATAAAACACAAACTAATATGTCACTACGCTGCATTCGCAACTCATTCATCATTATAAATTTTATTCTTTAATCTTACTTTGTTTCAAACTAGTCTTTTAGTCTTTATCTCTAGGAAAAAATAAATTACTCACTTGTTTGTTTATGAAAACATGATAATGTCATCTTTACATAGACCTTGATAAGAATAGAGAGTGAGAACGATGGTCCCTTTATTGGTTTTGGTGGTTGATAGATTATCTACTGCGAGATTGATACTTACTTTATGAAGCAAGTCTCATTTATGTTAATCGCTTTTATTACATATTGTGATATGTACAAACTTGACAAATATTACTATATTAATTTGGTACTGTCTGTGGCATATATTTGGTACACCTAATGTGTACATATGTTGCAATGAAAACCATATTTCTATTTTTATTAAATAATATGTCACCTTAAGATATTTCAGTCAACTCAATCGTGTTGTGCAAGTTATTCCTAGACCGTAGCAAAAGAAAAAAATATATATATACATACTCCGTTGTAATATCATATTTCTAAAGTTGCAGCGTAACGATTTTGATATTTACTAGTTCAAATATCGAGGCATTACAGCGCTAACTCTGCTGAGAATGGGTAGTATCTTAGATATACCATATATGATAGTTATGATCTACTAAAGCATTAGTTTTCTACATTAAAACTCTTAGGCGATTGCCGCTGGGATTACACCTCTTTATTTCAAATAAAACTATACTTTTATGGTGAATTAATAGAAAGAACAAATCACTTAAATTCTAACTGAAAATGCATGTTTTCACCAATAACCAGCTCATTCCATACCCAACTGCGAGGTTTACTTACTGAGTCTTTAGACCTACGCAGCTATTACATCTTGTAGGAAACCTCATTCTAAGAAAATGATAGTGGTGAGATTGCCACTTCAAGTTATTAAGATAAGTTGGAGACATACCTTGTGTAAACAGGTTTGACTAGAATATTTGTATTTCGTTTAGTAGCTCTATTTCTATGCTTGATGATGATACATGTTTTAATAATGATTTTAGATTCCTCAAATTTATTTCATCTTCCTACACATTTACTCTAATTATACAGCAGAGGGTAGTTCCCCAGCTAGCTACTAGTTAGCTGGATTTGGGGTAATTTCAAGTAACCCTACCAAACTGATCCAGGCCAAATTTGGGGGCGTTAAAGATAAGAATGGCTAGTTAAAGATATAGCGAGCCAAAAGGAGAGAAGCTACACCATTTTAGACTCCGGTAATTCAATAGGTGACAATAAATGGAATTGTTTTAATGTATGATATAGTGACAAGAAATGAAGATTTGAAAAGTGGTTTCTGAATTTTGGATACTTGTGGAGGGAGATATGATTTTTAGAATGTGAGGATGTCAAGTAGAAATTATGGTCAAATAGAAAGATAGGAATTTTATGGAACTTTTAATGTACCAAAATTTGTTGGGTTGCTATGATTTTAAGATATGTTGTAAGCCTTTAAATTAGGAAAATTTCAAGCTAAATTTCATGTTATTCAAATTTAAATTAAAAGAATTATGATTTTTCCATGCTTGATAGGTCAAGCTGTCAAATAGTTAAAGAACTCGAAATTTAAATAATTATTTAGATGGGTCAATGATCTCATTAGGCCATGATTTTGGATATGTTTCAGCCCAAAGGTTTAGATCCATCGATGATTTTAGCTTGAATTTTTATGACCAAATTCTAAAGTAAAATTGTCATTTTATAACTTGACAGCACGTGTTGTGCAATCAAGCAAGGATAAGTATTGTCCCCAAGAGGTAGTTCACTTGGCTATAATCATACCTAATGAAGCGGAGGTCACTAATTCAAATCCCTCTCCCCTCTCTTGTGTGGACATGTAAAAAAAAAAAAAAGAATTGAATAGAAAAAAGAAAAAGAAAAAGAAAAGTATTAAATGGCCACTTGGCTTATCTTGCATAAGAAGCATTTAGAAGATACTTGGGGACCATGTTCCCAAGCATCCCTAAAAGGGAGCCTTTTCACAATGAACAACAAGGTTTCTAGAACCCCATGTTTTGTTTAGCTACCGAGAGAGGGAGAGAGAGGCTGAGAGAAGAAGAATAAGAAGAAAAGACAAGGAAGAAGAAGAGAAAGATATGAGAACTCTTCAAGGGATTTATGTGTAGGATGCAAAATAAAAAAAATGGGCATGTGATGCTAGGTAAGTGGGTAAATGTTAAAACATTTTTTATTAAAAGAAAATGAAACTTTTTCATATATAAATTAGAAATCAAATATAGAGAACACCAAGGTAAGAGGAGAAAGAAAGAATTATGTATTTCTTTTTCTGTACTTTGATCAATTACAAGGCTACGTATTTATACAAGAATTTGGGAGACAAGATCCCGTAATTACATGATGGGTATTTACTATTATAATTCTAAACATGGAAGTTAATGAGCATGAAGGAAAGATTCAGCCTTTCTCCGCAAGCTCATTAGCCATTGTGCAAATTTCATTGTTGGGATTTCCTTTCTCATTTTGTATGTCGTAGGTGAGTGGGCAACACCCATGCTTTCTTTCTTTGTTCAGATTCTCTTCCTTAACACTCCCCCTCAAGTTGGAGTGAATATTCATGACACCTAGCTTGCCAACTAGGTAATGAAATTGTGATGAGCCTAGTGCCTTAGTGAAAAGATCAGCAGACTGTTGATTGGTGGGTACATGAAAAGTCTGAATTATTCCACTTTGTACCTTTTCTCTAATGAGGTGGCAATCAATTTCTATGTGTTTTGTTCTTTCATGAAAAACTAGATTTGAAGCAATGTGAATTGCAGCTTTGTTGTCACACTACAATTTTGCTGATTGTGGATGTGAGACATGCAAGTCTGCCAATAGTTGTTTTAGCTAGGTAATTTCACAACAAGTTGAAGCCATGGCTCTGCATTTTGCTTCAGTTGAAGAGCGAGAGACAATTGTTTGTTTCTTCGTCTTCCATGAAATCGGTGAACTTCTAATAAGTATGCAATATCCAATGACTGATCTTCGAGTATCTCTACATCGTGCCTAATCTTCGTCACAAAAAGCATGTAATTGCAAATTACTTGTTGCTGATAAAAGAATGCCCTGACCTGATGATTGCTTAAGATACCATAATACTCTGTGTGCTACATCCAAATGAGATTGTTGCGGTTTATCCATGAATTGACTCAACACGTGAACCACATATGCCAAATCTAATCTGGTAATGGTTAAGTATATGAGTTTCCCAACTAGTCGACAGTAAGAGGGAGGGTCTACTAGAAGTTCTCCATCTTGTTCACTGATTGATAAATTATGCTCCATTGGAAAACTAGATGGCTTTGCATCAAGAAAGCCTGTTTCTTCAAGTATTTCTAATGCATATTTTCTTTGAGAGAGAAATTTTCCTTGTGCAGAACGAGCCACCTCTATTCCCAAAAAGTATTTTAGCACACCAAGGTCTTTAAGTTTGAAGCAATTTCCCAAATAGGTCTTGAGTTCTTGAATTTGCTTCAAGTTATTTCCTGCCACAATGATGTCATCTACATACACGAGAACTATTGTTATGCCATCCTTATGAGTTCGGACGAACAATGAATAGTCTGATTCGGACTATTTGTACCCTACAATGAAAAGAGTAGAAGAGAGTTTGGCATACCATTGTCGTGATGCTTGTTTGAGACCATATAGTGACTTGTTGAGCTTGCAGACTCTTGTCTCCCCCTTTTGTCCGAAGCCAGGTGGAAGTTGCATAAAGACTTCTTCAGAAAGATCGCCATGGAGGAAGGCATTGTTGACATCAAGTTGGTGAAGGTGCCAACCACAAGATGCAGCAATAGCGAGGAGAGTACGAACAATGACCATTTTCGCCACAGAGGCAAAAGTTTCAGTATAGTTGAGACCTTCCCTTTGATTATAGCCTTTTTCTACGAGGCGGGCTTTGTAGCGCTCGATAGAGCCGTCAGGGTTTAGTTTGTCTTTGTATAACCATTTTCAACCAATGGGTTTCTTACCGAGAGGTAATTCAGTAAGAGACCAAGTGTGGGTGGCCTCAAAAGCATTAATTTCAGCGCGCATGGCATCACGCCACTTGGAATCCTGCAGAGCCTATGAAAAAGAACAGGACTCTTGTACAAGGGAAAGAGCAATTGTAAAAGCACGATGTTTACGAGATAATCGAGAATAAGATAAAAAGTGATCCAAAGAATGAGATGTACCTGAAGAATGCACCATCGCTAATTCAGATGATTGGGCAGACCGAGAAGGCAATGCATGACCAAGGTGAAAGTCACGCAAGTAGCTAGGAGGCTGAGTGGTACGGGTGGAACGCCGGGAGGTGGAGGGGAGAGGCACTACAGGTGAAGGATTGGGAAAGGGTGGAAGTGTAGTTTCAGATTGTTCAGGGAAGTAAAATGGATAAGGTAAGATAGGATGAGTTGCCTTGGGAGGTGAATGAGCAAAAGGAAATTGGTCCTCATAAAAGAGAACATCATGGGAGACAAAATGTTTTATGGCGATCAAGATTGTAAAGGCGGTATCCTTTTTGGCCATAAGGGTAGCCAAGAAAAAGACAACATGTAGCACGGGGATCAAATTTAGATGGTGTTTGGGAGTGAGTAGAAGCAAAGCAGAGACACCAAAAAACACGTAAATGTGTGTAATGGGGTTGTTTGTTGTATAATAGATCATATGAAGATTTGCCAGCCAAGAGGTAGTGGGAGTTCGGTTGATGGCATCTCCCCAAAATTCGATAGGCAAATGGGCTTCAAAAAGAAGGGATCGGGACACATTGAGAAGGTGTCGATGTTTATATTCAACGACTCCATTTTGTTGTGGGGTAGCGATGCAACTGGTTTGATGAACGATGCCTTTATCTGAGTAAAAGGAACGAATATCGAATTCAGGGCCATTATCACTACAAAGAATTTTAACTTTGGTTGAAAATTGATTCTCGACAAGGTGGATGAATGACTGTAGAACGGATCGAGTTTCTGACTTGTGGCACATGAGATAGACCCATGTACACCGAGTGTAGTCATCCACAATAGTTAGAAAATAATGAGCCCCAGTGATAGATGGAACACGATGACTACCCCAAATATCAACATGCAAAAATTCAAAGGAATGTGTAGTGGAAATAGTGCTTTGGGAAAAAGGCATTCATGTTTGTTTAGCTAAAGGACAAACAAGGCAAGGTTTAGGTGAACAAGAAATCTCTAAAATTTTATTAGAAAGAAATGATAACATTTTATTGGAAAGGTGTCCTAATCTGCGATGCCAAAGATGGGGGGTGGATATCGCCACTTGGCACTGAGTAGCGTCCAACTTGGTGAATTTGTACAAGCCATCTTGCTCAGTTCCCATCCCAATCATCTTCATCGAGCGAAGGTCTTGAATGATACAAAATTCAGAAGAAAAAATGATTAGGCAATGGGGGGTTTTGCATAACCGACGCACAGAGACTAAATTATTATGGAAGGTCGGTATACAAAGGACATTGGTTAAAACTAATGATGATGAAAAATGAACAATTCCAATGTGGGTAACGGGTGCATGAGAACCATCAGGTAATTGAACTGTGTGATTATGAACAGGGATAGCATGGGTCAAAATAGTTGGGTCATTGACCATGTGGTCAGTGGTGCCACTATCAAGAACCCAAGATTGGTAAGGAAGAGATTTACCTGATAAGGATGATTCGGTACAACCTACTTGATTGGCCATGGGTTGAGATCTGCCACTATTGAGGATGGCGAGAAGTTACTCACATTGCTCGGAGGTGAGTGGGAGGCTACTAGTAGGTGGTTTATCATTAGTGCAAGATGCCTGGTGGGCACGAAGTGGTGGCTTGGTACCAGGCTTTGTGGAGCAAGAGCTTGGAGGGAAACCATGGAGATGAAAACAACGATCAATGGTGTGCCCATCACAACCACAATGAATGCACTTCAGCCGATCCTTCTTAGGTGGTCCTAATCGACCATTCTTCCATGGCGAGGGATCGCTTTTAGCTGCTAGAGCAACGCCTTCAACAGTAGATGGAATAGAAATGTTGCATTGTCGTTCCTCTTGAAGAACTAAGGCTCGGTTGACAGAAGGTAAAGGGTCCATCATGAGGATGTGTCCGCGAACGGCAGTATATGACCCATTGAGGCCCATTAAAAACTTTGTGGTACATCGATTATGTTGAAGTTGTAAGATATCTTTCATAGCACCACAAGAACATGAAGGATTAGGTTGAAGTGCGGAAAGTTCATCCCAAAGACTCTTCAATTTGGTGAAGTATGTGGCCATTGACATAGTACCTTGAACAAGATTGGAAATTTCTTGTTCTAGTTGGAACATGCGAGGGCCATTCACTTGAGAGAATCGTGCCTTGAGATCCTCCCAAATATCACAAGCATGTTTGCAATATATAACACTATGAGAAATTTCTTTTGAAATGGAGTTGAGTAGCCAAGACTTTACCATGTTATTGCAGCGACTCCATTGTTGAAATTCTTTGGCGGAATCTGCCGGTGAAGGGTTTTTGCTATCAATGAACTCAAGCTTGTTTTTGGTGCTGAGAGCCATGGTTACTGCCTGACTCCATGTTTGATAGTTGTCCTCAGTGAGAGGTTGTGATACTAGCACGACGCCTAGATGATCAGAATGGTAGAGATGAAGATGATGGTTGGGATCATCAAAGGGATTGGTGACTTTAGTGGTTTTGGTAACTTCGGACATGATTGAAAATGTCGAGAGCTTTCTTTTCTTTTTTCTTCGGAGTTCAAACGACTGTCGTTAAACAATCAGTTGTTTTAACTCACTAATACCTCTCCATGGTGTCACGTGTAACACCAAAAAAAAAAAAAACAAAAAAAAAAAAAAAAGAAAGGAAGAAATAATAATAAAATGTTGTATCACACTGCAAGGTGTTCAATGAAAGAACACATATTTGAAGAGAAACCAACCAGCGTCACTTGAGCTGTATTCCACTATGTGTAGGTGAAAAGATAAAATAAAATAAAAATATATATAAAAAGAGGAGCGCACAGCAAAAAAAATTGATGTGAAACAGATAGCTTATTTCTTTTCTGTAAACAACAAGAGATCGACACCAGATGGGCACTAACAACAGCGGAAGTGTGAGGGAAGAAAAACTGCAAATGGTGAAAAAAAACAAAAACAAAAAAACAAAAAAAAGAAAGAAGAAGAAGAGGAGAAGCAAAAAACTGTACACTTCTCAAAAGAAAATTAGAGATGGGTTTTTGGTATCGACGATGTCCTCTGACCAACGAGAACATAAGCCAAGTATCAACGACGGTCTCTGACTAGCGAGAATATCGTGATCTTGGTACTTTCAGAACAAGGAAGTCCGATTAAAAATAAACTCTGTTTGCAAGAGATTGAATATGTTACTCTTGAACAGAGGAGTGTGCCTTCAAGAATTGTGTCTATGCTTTGACACCATAATAGAAATCAGATATAGAGAACACCGAAGACCGAAGGTAAGAGGAGAAAGAAAGAATTATGTATCTCTTTTTCTGTACTTTGATCAATTACAAGGCTATGTATTTATAAAAGAATTTGGGAGACAAGATCCCATAATTACATGATGGATATTTACTATTATAATTCTAAACATGGAAGTTAATGAACGTGAAGGAAAGATTCAGCCTTTCTCCACAAGCTCGTTAGCTGTTGTGCAAATTTCATTGTTGGGATTTCCTTTCTCATTTTGTATGTCGTATGTGAGTGGGCGACACCCTTGCTTTCCTTCTTTGTTTAGTTATCTCCCTTAACACATATATAAATGATTAATTGTGTGCTAGCAATGCCTTGTATTTTTAAAGAAAGAAAATTCATCTTTCATAAAACAAGAGTAAGTAAACACTCCTCCAAACCCGACATAAATTTTTTATTAAACTTTTTGAAAAGAGGTCAGGAATTTGATAACTCATTTGTTTCATGATTATAAGGTGATACTTCCTTCCATATTTTATGTCATGTTTTAACGATAAATTATCATCCTATGATTAAGGAAAGTTATTAAAACATTTACCTCGAGATTTGCACATGTTATGGTTATGATTGAAACGTGCACTCAAAATTGTATGGTATGTTACATGTACATTTGTGTTTATATGCTTAACCCCATGGCACCATAATGTTATGACTGATACTGGATTGCTTATGTTTATATGGATTGCATGACAACCACATCAAAGGACGGTTACGAGAAAGTGTGGACTATCAGTTAGGGTGGCCTTCACCTAGGAAGCCCACATTCCAGTAGCTCTCCTTTGTGATAACAGGAAGAGCCTATAGGGTCATTCGAGACAAGCCAACGTGTACCATTCATAGTTTAAGAAATGTAGAGTTGGGTTAAGGTGTAAAACATATATGACAAATTAAATTGCTTGCAAAATAAAAGAAATGACATGGGTAGCAATTAAATTATGAACAAATTATTGAGAATAAAGTCACTGATGGTTTCTTTTCACTGTAGAATAAATAAAGGCTCACATGCACATACTATTTAACCTTACTTTACTTACTATGTCGTAGACTTACCTACTTTCTACCTATAAATACAATGCGTATTAATTTACAAATTACATTTACAGAGGGTGTGGTGACTGTGGTACAGCTTTAAGAAATATTAAAGTCCGGTTGTTCACATGGTGCAACAGGAATGGGATCCTCTCTATTTCAAAGGAAATGGAAATGGTCTTTTCATTAGAAAAGACCCTGAAAAGATAATTTTGCCCCTCATAATAAGCCTAACTCTTTGAAATGGAGAGGATCCTTCTCGGGTGCAAAGGGAGGAAGAATAAACCTTTTCCAAGGAATTCAAATTTAGAGTTTGCTGTAAATTGTATTTAGCATGATCTATAACTTAGAGGGGTTGGACTCTCATATGTAAACAAGTAATCTTTAGAATTATAGCTTCTTATGTTGTCAACAAAACATAATCTGATATGTATGATACCTCAAGGATTAAGTTCCTGAGGCTTTTGATGGAATATATTACCACATGTATTGACTTAAAGTTTTGAGATTATATGATTCTGGGGTTTCATTTAATAGTTTTATGACTTATGATGTTGTAAAGGTGCCGGTACAACTAATAAGGTTTATTTTTTGTTCTTAATTTGTGTAAGTGAAGATATATAGTGCTTTGGTGATTTTATGCCTTTGTGGTGAACTTATAATAATAATAATAATAATGTGTTACAATTTTTGTTGATCGCTTTACCTCTAGACCGTGGGGGGTTTCAAGAGGTGTTTGATTAAAAAATAATAATAGTAAAAAACACATTTACTATAACGCCCTAACTTATTAACAAGCCGTAAGTATAAAATATCTTGATTTTTTATGTGACGCTACAACATGATATAACATCATAATCATCATAGCAGAAAACAATCATGAACAAATTTTTATTTTCTTTCTTTTGACACCACAAAGTCATCTCAAATTAAAATATACTAGAGGTTCTAGATAAACTTCAACTTTATATGAATATCAACATTGTTTTACAAACTTTAATAATGTGCATATCTAATAGTTGTCTATCAAAAGGTGCCATATGTGGCAAATCAAAATATAACAATATAAAATAGGAAAATTATATCTAAACCTTAGAAGCATCGCTATACACTACGAAATTACTAGATTCCGTAGGTAATGCCAACACTGGAGCAGTCACCAATAACCTCTTCAGCTCTTGGAAACATTGCTCACACTCATCTGTCCAAACAAAACGAGCATTCTTCCTAGTCAAAGCAGTGAGTGGTCCCAACAGCTTCAAAAAACCTTCGATGAAGCGTCGATAGTAACCAACGAGTCCTAAGAAACTCCGAATCTCAAACACGCTAGTTGGTCTTGTCCACTCCACCACGACATTCACCTTCTTCGGGTCAAATGCTACTCCTTCACCCGAAATCACATGTCCGAGGAAAGACACGCTATCTAGCCAAAACTCGCACTTCTCAAGTTTAGTGGTATACCAAATTTGCTACTCGCAATAGCACGAACCGTGGTTTATATAGCGTTTGCGCAAGTATCGAGATCGAATCCACAGGGAACCGTGTATTGTTTACAGATTAATTTAACGTCTAGGTTAGTATAATTTTAACCTAGCTCCAAGTGGGTGATTTGGTGTCAACGGAATTGTAAACTAAGTTAAAGCAATAAAGTAAACAAATAAATAGCTAAGGTTAAGGATTTCACCTCACCATTTCAGAAATGCTAATTAAATACACTAAGCTAAAGTAAAATCCGTCTATCGATTCAAACAACACTTAATCTTTTGCGCTTACCGAAGGATTCAAAGAATCCGTCCACTTGACAAAAGACAAAACATGAACGGGTTAGGTCCAAAAGATCCAAAGTGAAAGTGATTTAACACTAACTACAATGGATAAATGGACGTGACCCGAACGATGAAATGTATCCATCGGACAAAACACTAAGAATAAACGACTACGGCACACTCTCACTTGGTTGTGTCACTCAACCAAGTTCGAAACGACAAAGCTCTAATTAAATGACAGAAATAAATAAATTAAGCGTAAATAATAATCATAAAATCCATGGTGAGGCTACGTCCTCAACCTTAGTTGAGGAGTTAGCCTCCCATGTGCAAAGGAAGCATAAACAACTTGAAAGAAAGCATTAAATTAAAATAAAATGAAGTGCTACAAAGTAAATGGGCAGAGCAGGGCCTAAACAAAGGCAAATGCTCTTAAAAATGCGCCCAAAACGAAAGCTCTGGCCAAAATACACTAAGGGGCCTATTTATAGAAAACTGGTGTGCTGGCAGGTCGTATGGCTGCATTCGAACGCAGGCCATGCGTTCGATCGCACTGATGCGTGTGTTCGATTGTACACCCTGCGATCAACTACAAATAAATGCCACGGCGCCAGGCTGGAAGCGATGGAATCGTAGGGCCGGCTAGGGCAACAGCGTGAGACACGGGCTGACTGGACCTGCATTCGAACCTGCTCCCTACGTTCAACCGCAGTTGCGCTCGATCGCACCAAGTGCGCTCGAGCGCACTGGCTGGAACTCCATGACATCTCTTCAAGTCCATTTTACCTTTGGTAGTCATATGTTGATGCAAGGACCTGCACACCATAAAACACTAAAAACAACTAAAAATGTTAGATATTAACAATGCTAAAAGCTTAATAAACATAAATTAAGGGGACCGAAATAGCACTAAATGGCGCTCATCAAATACCCCCAAACTTATATTTTGCTAGTCCCTTAGCAAAACAAAAATGAAAAACATAATTAAAACATAGGTCCGCTTTCGTGGGAGAACGGTTGCATTTAGCTTATGCAACAAGCTTTTTAAACCTCTAGGAGTTCCCTAGAAGACGAGTGAAGTCTCGTGAGGGTTTTCCAGGAATGATACCCACAAACATTGTACAACATTTTATTCTCAACAATGCAACAATATAACAATTATGGTTTTTATTCATGAGCAAACTTAACCAAACAAATACCATCTTCACAATTTTTCAGGGAATCATCAATCAAGCTACAAACATGGCATTATGAGACATCACACGAATCAATTCTAAAACTTTCAGCACATAATTATGGGACTTCAAAACTAAACTTAATCATGCATGCTTCGACACTCAGAATTCATTAGATCACCCATCAGACAGAATAAACAAGGGTTTTTTTTTTCTTTCTTTTTATTGCTTGGCTCCCTTAAGCTTTCTAAGTGACCCATGTATCAAGCGTTAAGTCAACGACTCCCAAACCAAAAGGTTTTAGGGCATTAGGTGTAAAGACACCCCTAAGGACCTACTAACTCGAGTCAAAAAGGCTAAGAAGTTTCGCTAACCAAGTCTAACTTCTCACTTTTTTACGCGAACACTCAATGCTTAATGAGGCAAGAGATCCGGTTACTAGGTGAAAAGCTCAAAATGATCATCATTTCCATTTTTTTAATTTAATTTAAAAAAAAAAAAAAAAAAAAACAAGGTTATCTTTCCAATAGGTCACCCAACTGCATCCAAACTTACAAAACCAACATGACTAAACTTAGAATTCATACCCCACAATTTACGTGCCAATGTGCTCGTGAAAATCAAATTGAACTGTAATATCTCATGCTGCCAAAGAAAGCAACACAATTTAAATTCCCTTAAGAAAGTGATCATATGTTCATTAGATTAAGCTCACAAAAGAAAATAAACCATAATTAAAATAAAATGCATAATCAAAAACAAAATGTGCACAGAAAATACCCTCAAACTCAAAATCTGCATTGTCCATAGTGTGCGGCTATAGAAAATACAAATGTAGTGCAAGGGGTGTAAAAATAACCAATACGTCATACAGACGTCACTGAGCTGGTGCCAGCCTGTCTAGAATGGCTCGCAGCATGTCCTGGGTCTTGAGCTTGTCCTGGCGCACATCCCTCTGTATGTCCACAATCTGGAATCGGATGTCCTCTAGGGTATCCTATAGAGCAATAAAATCAGCTGCTCTGAGAGTGATCGTCTCCTCATACTCTTCTTCTTCTTCTGGCTACCCACCATGTTCTGTCGCCCTCTCTGGCTCAGCTACTCTCTCCTGCTCAGCTGCCATCTCATGAATGTCCATGGGCTCTAGCTTTAGCTCTGGCTCTGGTACTGCTGCGACTCTAGGCATGTGGGAACAACTCTGGTTCCACTGAATGCGGCCGAAGTGTGGGCTCTCAATGATTGGCCCGTCTGTTGCATTGCCTTTAATCCCCTTCTTTCTAAGTATGTGAGTGATAAGAAAAGGGAAAGGCAAGCCCCAAGTCCTGGTGTGCTCGGCTACTCTGTGGTGCACTCCTTCCCAAAATTTGTAAATCTGTCTCCATATGATCTCGCAAATGGAGTACCAAAAGCCTCTGTGGAACACATAAAGTGCACTGAGGAACATGTCCCGCCTCTGTGTCTTGTGTCCCAAAGGACACACATTCCTATAAAACACCATGTCAATGAAGCAAAGATTTCGAGGAATCTTTGCTTTACTGGCTGCATTCTGGTGCTTGTCTGCATATTGCCCCTTACACATGTCGGAGACAATGTCCTCGAGGGCGAGTATGGAGGGGCAATTGATCCAAGGAATGTTCGACTCGGGAGGCTCGTGACTACACTTCAAAATAGCCGCTACATCGGCTATGGTCACCTCCACGTCTCTGCCGTCGATGGAAGAGACAAGAACATCTGGCCGGCTGCAATCGTATCTCAAATGCTCATAAAAAGCTCTGACCAGACGCTCATATGCGGTGGAGGCGACGGGCTTAAACAACCTCTTCAAACCTCGGCGCTTCAATTCTTGGACCGCCCAACTTGTAGCCTCATTATTGGAGAACTCCTCTTTGATGGCAAAAGTGTTCTCCAAAATGAGCTTCCAACTCTCAAAAGGAGGCCTGGCTATCATGGCTCGGGTTCCAAAGGACCGAGAAGTCGAACCTTGCCCTTTAGGCATGCTGCAGATCTTTGGGGAATTTCACCGAACACCTGGTGAGCACCTCGAAAACAAGGGTTTGGAAAACCCCTCTAAAATCTACCCCAACCCCTTGCAAAAACAAATAAAACAACACAGTAGACAAGGGGCACAATCCGTGAGTGGATTTGTGCTCGTGAAAATAAAAAATGGGGGAAAATTTGGGGATTTTGGGAAGAGTTGGGTTTGTGAGAAAATGGAAGAATGGAAAAATGTGGAAATGGGAATGATGGGAAGGTCGGCAGTGTGGTGGTACGGTGGTGGTGTTTGGAGGTGGTTAGTGGCGGTGGAACGATGGTTGGTTGCGACGGAGAAGAGAAACAATGGAGGAGGGGTGTACGGCGCTGTGGAGAAGTGAGGGGGGAAGAGGGGAAAGTGACCTTAAAAGGGGTCACATGAGGGTTAAAAACGCATGAGATTGAATGTACATACGTGCGTTCGATCGTATTCGTGCTGAGTGTGTGTGTGAGGATGGGGTCTACGTTCGAACGTACAGAGTACGTTCGATCGCAAGTGTGTAGGAATGTGTGTGTGAGATGGGGTCTTGCGCTCGAACAAATGTAAGTGAGTTCGAACGCTGGCCCGTGTCTGTGATCGAACGTACAGAGTATGGTCGATCACATAGTGCAAAGCAAAAAAAATTTTTTTTTTTTTTTTACAAAAATATTTACACATAAAAACCAAAATATTTACACACAAATCTACCCCACCCTCAAACTCAAAATGTCATATTGCCCACAATGTGATCGAATTTACTAAACTTAGGGAACGGGTCAATTCAAGTGTAGCATAAAAGAATGCTCCCCCAAATTTGACTGGTAGATACAAATGCTAAAAATAAAACAAGAAACATAATGAGGGGTGCCTCCCACAAGCACTAAGTTTAACGTCTTTAGCCAGACTCGTGATACGGACCAAACTACCTATGACACTAGGTAGACACATCAACTGCAGTATCGATAATGGTACGCACTAGCTTGCCCCGGTCAAATGGGTGATGGTCATAGCTGGGATAATCAATAAGCAAAAATAAATATCCAGCTAACCCTATCATCTGATGATCAAGAAATGGGGGAGGAAAATAATCATTCCTTCCCGAGGTCAATCTCGGCCACCTTGGCTGCCTATAAATGGGTGCATCCCATTTTCTCTCAATAGTAAAATCGGGTGGCTCAAATACTGACGAATAATCAATGGAGAAAGATAACTCCATGGTTTCTCCACACTCCGACTGTAACTCAGACATGGGATCGCAAATGAATGTAAGTAGCTCAATTACTTCATCAAAGTACTGTGCATCTCCCAAGTGAGCAAAACTCTCAAGCTCAATGTCCTCCAATCTTGGCTCAACTACTTCCCTAGTTGGCTCAAGTAACCTGCACAAATCTATGTTTCCTCCATCCTGAGCGAAACATTCAAACTTCGGGTCCTCCAAACTCAGCTCATACCTCGGCTCATCATGCTGAAGTGGCTCACTCAAATCAAACTGACCCACAGATGGTGGAAAGCACTCCATGTCAGGATTCTCCAGGCTGGGCTCATCCAAATCATTCTCTTCCCCAATCAGCCTGTCAAACACTAGGTCATCTTAATCCTGAGTAAAGCACTCAAACTCAGGGTTCTCAAAATCAAAGTCATCAGTGATTTCTTCAATTAAGAACATATGACGGATCTCATCATAATCGAGTGGCTGGGAATTGATGTTAAAAATGTTAAGCTCCACTGTCATATTCCCGAATGAGATTTTCATCACTCCCGTCCTACAGTTGATTAGGGCGTTAGCCATAGCTAAGAAAGGTCGCCCTAAAATCACTGGAATTTGATTTACTGCATCATGCATCGGCTCCGTATCTATCACTATGAAGTCCACAGGGAAATAAAATTTAGGGGAAAATTCAGTTTAGCCCCCTAAAGTTTCAGGGGATTTTCAATTTGAACCCCAAAGTTTCAAAAGTGGCAGTTTACCCCCATAAAGTTTCAAAAAGTGGCAAAATGAACCTTTTGTTAATTTTTCCGTCAAATTAGACGGAATTTTTTTTAAAAAAAGCCTAAGGGCATTTATGTCTTTTCATCATTTTCCGTCTAATTTGACGAAAAAGTCAACAGGGGGTTCACTTTGCCACTTTTTGAAACTTCAGGGGGGTAAACTGCCAACTTTGAAACTTTAGGGTTCAAATTGAAAATTCACTGAAACTTCAAGGGGCTAAACTGAATTTTTCCCTAAAATTTATCAACCTTAATCAACACATCCTCAATTATTCCCCGTGGTCTCTTCATTGACCTGTTAGCCAATTGGAGCGTTACCATGGTAGGCTTCAATTCTTCCAATCCCAACTGTAAATACACTGAATAGGGAAGGAGATTCACACTTGCTCCCAGGTCCAACAATGCCCTATTGATCTGACTCACTCCTATCATGCAAGCAATGGTCAGACACCCAGGGTCCTTATACTTGATTGGCAACTTGCATGGAGGATGGAGCTCACTTGCTCGGTTAGATAAGCTTTCTTCGGGACATTGGTTTTTCTCTTGATTGTGACCCAATCCATCAAGAATTTCTCATATGATGGCACTTGTTGAATTGCATCCAAGAACAGGATGTTTATCTAAACTTGCTTAAACACCTCTAAAATTTCAGCAAATTGCGCATTCTTCTTTGGGGCTTTCAATCTCTTAGGATAGGGAGCTTTTGGGACAAACGACCTCGGAAGGTCCTTGTCAATGGGAGTGACTGTAGATGGCTCAACATCTCTTTCCTCCTTCTTGTCACTCTCTTTCTCTTCTTGCCCAACAGGGGCTTCTTGTGGCTCTACTTCATGATCTGCTTCTGGTTCAGCCACATGGCTGTCCACTCGTCTCCCTAACCTCAGTGTAACAATCGCATGTGCATGCCTTAGGATTGTTCACCTGTTGGCTGGGGAGCTTTCCCTTGTCTCTCTCACCTAGGTGATTTGCCAACTTTCCCACTTGTATCTCCAACTTTGAGATTGCTTGGGTGTTCACCATGGTAGAATGTCTAACGTCACTGATGGATTGACCAGTCATTTTCATGAATTCTCTCATTGTCTCTTCTAATGATTGTGTCGATGACGCTGGGGCTTGAGTGGGGGCTTGATAAGATGATGACGCTGGCTAAGCCGAGCATCCATGATTTTGATATGTAGGGGAAATCCAGAAGGATAATGATTTTGAGCATGTGGAGCTCCTCCTTGAGTTGTGGGCTGGTTTTGCTTCTAGGAGAAATTAGGATGGTTCCTCCACCCTGGATTGTAAGACTCAGAATATGGGCCACTTGACTGCTTTTGAAAATTGTTGAAAGCGTTCACTTGTTCCATCTTAGAAAATACTGTCATCAATGGACAATTCTGTGCTTGGTGCATGGGACTAGCACAGACCGAACAACTCTCAACTGGAAATGTGTTTGCAGCAGCTATGGGTTTTCCTACATTCAGAGCATCTAGTCTCCTAACAATCGCATCCATCCTTAAATTCAACTCTGCTTCACCTTTTACTTCATGGATGCCTCCTTTCTTGGGGTTTCGGGCTGATTTGTCACGACAACTAGTAAAATCCCACTACTATGAGTTGTCGGCCAATTTATCCAAAGCTTTATAAGCTAAATCACCCGTCAGATTCAAAAATGCTCCTCCATTCATCGACTCTATCATACTACAGTTGGGCTGAGATAGCCCTTGGTAGAAGAATTGCACGAGTCGCCACTTTTCATAACCATAAGGAGGGCACTTGATAAGCAAATCCTTGAATCGCCCCCAACACTTAAAGAATTTTTCATCCTCGCCCTGAGTAAAGGAACTGATCTCCTTTCTTGCCTCATTTACTCTGGACATTGGGAAAAATTTGTTGTAGAATTGCTTCAACAATTCTTCCCAGGATGTAATAGATCCAAGAGCGTTGGAATCCAACCACTCCGTGGCTCTATCATGAAGAGAGAACAAAAAAAGTCTGAGGTGGACAGCTTCCTCAGAGAAATTTTGGAATTTAGTGGTGGCACAGATGTTTTTGAATTTCTTGACATGGGAATATGGATTTTCATGATCTAAGCCGTAAAAAGATGGTAACATTTGGATGACATGTGGCTTAAGATCATAATGGGTTGCATTAGTCAGCTCACAACTGGTGTGAAAAGTTCCCGTAGTGACGTAGTGAAATCCACGTCATAAGCTCTTCTCTGCTCCCCATTCCCAGCTCTTGCATCTTGGAATTCCTCTTGCTCCTCATTCCTTTGATTCTCCTCCATCTCAACACGTGTTCTAAGGGATCTCCTAAGATTCCTCTCTAAGTCGGGGTCTAAAGGTGTTAACTCTAAGTTCAATGATCGCCGACCATGCATACACTAACTAAGAGATTAAACTAAACTAGGAAAACTATAAACTAAGTAAGCAAGAATAAAAACAACAAAAACAGGGACTATGAAAGCAACAAAACAATAAATTAACTAAGCATGTATGAAGAAAAACAGAAAAACAGGGAACACAAAAATAACAAAAACATAATCAGATATGCACAAACTAACAGGAAACAAAACACTAAATGAACTATAAACTACTAAACAATAAACTATAAACACTAAATGAATTAAAACTAAACAACCTTAAGCAAATATTAACAGATGCAGGTAAAACAACAACAGAAACAGAAAATAAAACTAGCTAAGATAATTTAAACAGTAACAAAATAAGACAATTTAAACAACTAACAATTTAACTAAACTAAACTACTAACTAGGACACATGCAAATAATATAAACAAATAAAAACTAAAATAAACTAAACACAACTAACCACAGCAAAGAACATACTCAAAATAGGCAATTAAAACAATTAAAATTAATCTAACAATTAATTAAAGCAAAATGAAACTAAAACTGAACATACTGCCTCGGGTATGTTGATGCAGGCAGCAGAGGTGCGCTCGAGCGCAGTCAGTACGATCGAACGCATACAAGTGAATGTGTAGCAGGCTCTGCAAGTGCGTTCGAACGCAACTGAGGTGCATTCGAACGTAACACTGAACTGCTTTACTGTCAGTGATGTGCGCTCGCACGCAGCTGCGTAACGAGCGTTAGCAGGTATGCGAACGTTAAGGAATAGGCTCAAGTGCGCTCGATCGCAGAAGGTACGATCAATTGCACTATCAGTGCCTGATTTTCCAGAAACTAAAAACAGAAACAAAAACTACCAAACATTATTCTAAAAATTTACAAAAATTAACTAAAACGTAAAAATAAACTTATGAACAGAATTGAAATTGCAGAAAAATAAAACTAGTAGAAAAATAACGCTAATCTAAAAAGTAAAATTAATCTCAACAACTCAAAACGACTCCCTGGCAACGGCGCAAAAATTTGGTATACCAAATTTGATACTCGTAATAGCACGAACCGTGGTTCGTATAGTATTTGCGCAAGTACCGAGATCGAATCCACAGGGAACCGTGTATTGTTTACAAATTAATTTAATGTCTAGGTTAGTATAATTTTAACCTAGCTCCAAGTGGGTGATTTGGTGTCAACGGAATTGTAAACTAAGTTAAAGCAATAAAGTAAACAAATAAACAGCTAAAGTTAAGGATTTCACCTCACCATTTCAGAAATGCTAATTAAATACACTAAGCTAAAGTAAAATCCGTCTATCGATTCAAACAACATTTAGTCTTTTGCTCCTACCAAAGGATTTAAAGAATCCGTCCATTTGACAAAAGACAAAACATGAACGGGTTAGGTCCAAAGGATCCAAAGTGAAAGTGATTTAACACTAACTACAATGAATAAATGGACGTGACCCGAATGATGAAATGTATCCATCAGACGAAACACTAAGAATAAACGACTACGGCACACTATCACTTGGTTGTGTCACTCAACCAAGTTCGAAACGATAAAGCTCTAATTAAATGACGAAAATAAATAACTTAAGCGTAAATAATAAACATAAAATCCATGGTAAGGCTACGTCCTCAACCTTAGTTGAGGAGTTAGCCTCTCATGTGCAAAGGAAGCATAAACAACTTGAAAGAAAGCATTAAATTAAAATAAAATGAAGTGCTACAAAGTAAATGGGCAGAGCAGGGCCTAAACAGAGGCAAATGCTCTTAAAAATGCGCCCAAAACGAAAGCTTTGGCCAAAATACACTAAGGGGCCTATTTATATAGAAAACTGGTGTGCTGCCAGGTCATAGGGATGCATTCAAACGCAAGCCATGCATTCGATCTCACTGATGCATGCGTTCGATCGTACACCCTGCGATCGACCGCAAATAAATGCCACGGTGCCAGGCTGGAAGCGATGGAATCGTAGGGCCGGCTAGGGCAACAGCGTGAGACGCGGGCTGACTGGACCTGCGTTCGATCGTAGTTGCGCTCGATCGCACCAAGTGCGCTCGAGGGCACTGGTAGGAACTCCATGACATCTCTTCAAGTCCATTTTGCCTTTGGTAGTCATATGTTGATGCAAGGACCTGCACACCATAAAACACTAAAAACAACTAAAAATGTTAGATATTAACAATGCTAAAGGCTTAACAAACATAAATTAAGGGGACCGAAATAGCACTAAATGGCGCTCATCATTTAGCATAGAACTTTTCCCTCTTAAGCCTCTCCAATGCCTTTCGCAGATGCTCCTTGTGCTCCTCCGACGTCCTTGAGTAGATCAAGATGTCATCAATAAAGACAACAATGAATTGATCCAAATAGTCATGAAAGACTCTGTTCATCGTGTCCATAAAGACTGCTGACGCATTAGTTAGTCCAAAAGACATAGCTAAGAACTCGTAGTGTCCATAACGAGTCCTAAAGGCTGTTTTAGGAATGTCCTCTTCCTTCACCCTCACTTGGTGATAGCCCGAGCGCAAATCGACCTTAGAAAACACTCGCACTCCTTGCAGCTGATCCAACAGGTCTTCAGTCCTTGGCAAAGGTTCTTGATCATCACCTTATTCAACTCTCGATAGTCAATGCATATCCTCATTGACCCGTCCTTCTTCTTAACAAACAACACCGGTGCTCCCCACGGTGATATACTAGGGCAAATAAAATCCTTGTCCAAAAGCTCCTGGAGCTGTTCCTTTAGCTCTTTCAAATTTGAAGATGCCATCCTATATGGTGCCTTAGAGTTAGGATTAGTGCCTGGCACACACTCAATCCCAAACTCCACCTCCCTTTGTGGTGGTAATCCAGAGTACTCTGACGAAAAGACATCTGAATACTTGCACACCACAGGAATATCTTTCAGATTCTTCTTTGCTTGCTTCGTTGGAGCGACAACAAATGCCAAAAATGCTCGATCGCCTCCGACGATAAGCTTCCTAGCCTGTACAGTCGAAATTTTTGTAGGTAAAGACCTCGCTCATGATCCAACGTACGTCACTTTTCCTTCTCCCCATGGCATAAGCGTCACTTGCTTCAGAACGCAGTCAATAACCGTCGAATGCTTCGTCAACCAATCCATTCCGAGAATAACGTTGTAACTAAACATAGGGAGAACAACTAAGTTTACGGGAAGTACTCTTCCACAAATGCTAACAAGGCATTCACAAACTACACACCTACAAACCACAGTTTTTCCTACAGGTGTAGTTATAGCTAGACCAGGTTCTAAAGTTCTCATTACAAGTCTAGACAACCTTACGAACACTATAGATATGAAAGACTGGGTAGCCCCCGAATCAAAAAAAAACTGAAGCTTCAAATCCAAGTATAGGGGCAGTACCTGTCACTACTTCCGATCCTCCTTCTGGTTCTCCTAAAACAAGCATGTAAACCCGAGCTGGCGCCAAAGGCTTCTGAGCAACCCCTTTGCCCACACAATCCTTGTTAAAGTGACCAAACTGGCCTCACCAATAGCAAGTTCCAGTTGCCATCCTGCAGGGTCCCTAATGTACACGGTTATAGTTCTTGCACAGCTCCGACATCTAATTCTTCTGCGACAAAATTGGAGGGTTACCAGAGGTACGTCCTTTTGACCTGTGGGGTGGAAAACTCCCCACCGCCATCCTCTTAGCTAGCCCAGCTCCTCCGACTGAAGTACCAGTTCCTTGAGTCCTTTTCTTTTGATCCGCGTACTCAGCCACATCCTCCTTCAAACTCTCCTCATAGATTAATGCCTTATCAACCAACTGGGAGAAATCCCGAATGTCAAAACAACTCATCATGATCCAAATACGAGAGTTCAGACCTCATTCGAACTTCTTCGCTTTCTTTTCCTCAATCGGGATGAGGTATAATCCAAAGTATGACAACTGTAGAAACTTCACAGCGTACTCAATCACCGACATCCCTCCTTGGACTAAATCCAAAAACTCTCGTGCCTTCGCCTCTTGCACGACTCTAGGAAAGAAGTGCCGATTGAACTTGTGCTTGAAGACTTCCCAAGAAATGGCAGTCTCTAAACCCAAGTCAGCGACAAGCACCACTTTCTTGTCCTGCCACCAGCGCTTAGCTCCTCCAGTCAGCTTATAAGCAGCATAAGCCACCTTCAGCTCATTCTTACATCCAAAGGTAGCTAACAACTCCTCCACATCATTCAACCAATTCTCAGCACGAATGTGGTCACCTCTCCCGTCAAAACTCTCTGAGTGATGATTGTAGAAATCCTTTAGAGAACATCTAGTACCTTCAGCTGGCTGTCTCGTAATCCTATTGATGGCCGAAACCAACTGGCCAATCGTGTCCATCATTTGACTTCCTGGGAGCATCGCTTCATCAACAAGAATGTCCACAAACTCAAGGTGAACACTTCCCTCTCTGATCTCCAGCACTTTAGGTCCGGTTGCAGGGTTCCTTCGAGGCGACATTCTCTGCAACGAAGAGTAGAGTTAGACCCGACTCTACTAGAACCAAGCGAACAAACCTAGGGACTAAGTCCTAGTTGCCCATCTAGCCTAATCTCTGGTGTGATCATGGCCTAAGTTCTCTTTCCCTTCTATCATATAGTCTTCTCAGAGCAAAAAGCTCTAATACCAACTATGACGCCCTGCCCAATGGGCAAATCAATTAACTAGTAATTGATCTCACTACGCATCATCCCAACCATGTCCCTCCAAGACACGACCTTTGGGAAAACACTTTTCTCATCGTAACGAGAAAACTGCAGCGAAAGACTTTACCAAGACAATGGGATTAAGAGACAATAATAGAAACATCACACGGCAATACCAGCGATGAAGTACTACGTCCATAATATGATAGATAGTCATCAAATGTACTGGTTACCAGACCATCAACAGAAAAATAGATACATCCTCAAAATAAGATACAACAATATTGTTCACAAAAGATCAACAGATCAGAGCCTAGACTTAAGCTTCAACAGAGCTATTGAAATCAAAATCTCTATCATGTCTACATGAGCAGATCCTCCATCTTCCCACATCGTCCTAAGCCAAACAAGATCCATGTCCTCAAAAATCACCCATATCAAGTCCTGCGCAATCATCCAAGTAGTCTCCGACGACATCTTCGTCTAGTACAGCTAAACCGCATAATTATTCGTAATGATGGGGACAGACATAAATAAAAGGGGGTAAGTCTAAGACTTAGTGGTTTTTAATGTAGATAATACTCATGCCAGTTTTAGTAATGAACTCAGATGTTTATCAAGAAAAAGCAGTTCCATCATGATAGTTTATTTATGCGTGATATATATATAGTAATGATATATGCATATAGTGTAAACAACAGTCATAGTTTAACAGTATGGTCTACCCAAGATGTTACCCATTCTCAGTAGGGTTGATGCTGTCCTGAGGGACCTATAATACAATGCCAGTGCCCTAGCCATTGCATAACATACCGTACGTAACATTAGTGGCACAATCGAGTCCGACCCCGAGTGGCCCACACCAACTAATGACGTCCGTCCTGTAGTGACCGAACCATTGGGAATGATTGCATCAAGGTCACAAAACCAATGGATCCAAAGCCCTCACATAACGCACACATTTGACCATAAAGCTAACATGTATAGTAAGCCCATGACCATTACTACCGCACGTACCGCACGTACCAGTGTACCATGTCATACGATGTAAATTATCTTGTCTATATTTTACATGCATATCTTTTTACAAGTCTTACTTGGTTAACATGTTCAGCATAATATTTTTCTCAAAATGACAGAGTTCATGTGCAATAAGTAAAAACTATGAGAGTTGTAAAATATGCATGTTTGACCGATACACAAAATAGACGTGCAGTACATGAAAAATAACAATACGCATTATGTGAGTTAAAACTCACCTGGATCGATAAGCGTCTCCAAAAACTCTGAAAGATCTGAGTTCTCCAAATCTGTGGAAAACCTTCTATTAGTCCTAATTCTACTAAAACAGGTGCTATGGGACGTTTGGTAAAAATAGGGGTTCCCTACCACACATTGACTATACGTCCGGGCTCGGGAGCATACATCCGCCATGTTACGACAAGCCGTAAGTCCGGCACAACACCGTATGTCCACTATGTGGGTGCTCGGGGAGAACCTCATTTTCTCTCCATTGTCCACCTATTCTCTGACTCCAAGGGCTACTAGGAACACCCTAAAGCTTTCTAGTCTAGTTTACAACATCCATGCAACGTAACAATGCTAATCTAACAAGAACGTTAACCCAAATGAGTTTTAAAGGGTAACTAAGCTAGCAACTACAACTAAACACTAAACAAGTAGCATAACGACGTAATTAAAAGCTAAGGATCAAACGTTACCTCCTTGAAACAAAACCGCAAGAGTTTCGCCTCACGAACGTTCTAAAACTCACAAACGCCTCACACACACACGCTCACGACACACTCAAAACACTTGAAAAACACTTTAGGAACACTCTAGCAGTCTGGGGGCGTCTGGAAATTATGAGAAACACGAAGGGAGTAGGGGTCTATTTATAGGCTCAGAAAAGCAGCGGACGTCCGGCCAAGGGGCGTACGTCCGGTGGTTCTTACTCAGTGGTTTAATGGCTGCCTCGTACGTTTAGGTATTATCCAGAGGGTATTCAAAAAGTAGCGTACGTCCGGTGGTCTCACGTACGTCCGCTTGTACGGTTTGTAGAGCGTACGTCCGGCAATCCCCCCACGTACGTTCGCACTACAGATAACAGCGTACGTCCACCAAACCTAGCGTACGTCCGCTCAAAAGTTCAAATTACCCTTCTAGTGTCCTTAGTAACCCAAAGCTCAAATTAATTCCCTCAACTAAGCTACTTACGCCTAGTTAATAATTTGGGTCACTACAATGCTTCATATTAAGGTTTAGTATAGATCGCTTGTAATGATGAGATGTATGAAGTATGATTCCAGCTACTTTAATGTTCTTTGGTAGACATATATATATAAATATATATATCATCTCATAATGTTACATATGTTTTATAAATAAAAGAATCCACAAATTAATGATAGGTACGTCATGTGGATTTCTACTCACTAAGTCGTCGGACTTACCCTTGTATTATTTTCCTTTTTTCTCCATATGTACGATTATGCTGTTATAGATAGTGGTATTCGCGAAGCATCCGATCTTGTGGAGGATTCAATCCGGGAGATGGTAGATGACTTATTGCAAGCTTAAGCGGATACTCATGCTAACTAGTACTTTTGAGTTATGCTATAGACTTAGGGCTTGATGCATGCTTTATATTAAGGTTTAGCAAAGATCCATTGTAATGATGAGATGTATATAGTATTATTCCAGCTACTTTAATGTTCTTTGATAGACGCATTGGTTGTAATGATTAATGTTTATAAAACTTTAGTACTTTCTGCTACTTAGTATCCTCTGTTTTTGAAGAGTAGAGGTACCGGAGGTCTTGTTTGAAGTGGAACAAGGCTAGGAGACGAATCGTGGAATTAATTACTAGTTAATTCATTCTTAGGGCGTTACAATTTGAGTTTTCAATCATCTACAAACAAAATCAGAAGAAAACATAAAATTCCAAAAATAACTTGCACAAAAATGCTTTAGAAAGAAAACCCATCAAACATGTCTGTCAAAATATGAAACAAATTAATTTTCCAAAGCAAAATCTTAATATATACATATGTTATTGTACTAATAATGATATGCATATGTATATATATATCCATTCACACACGCCAAGCAAACACAACAAATAGGTATTTATGTATCAATGTATGTTTATAAACATTAATTGTGCTTTGTGCAAAAGAAAATTCACAAATTTGATGGAAATGATTTTTTTTTTTTTTTTGGGAGGGGGGCATAAATTTTTTTTCTTTTTTACAACCTAAATTTTTTTCAGGAAGTGGGGGGAAGGGGGGGGGGGGGGATGGGTTAGCCAAGGTCCCCCCTTCCTCCAACTCTGATCTCACCATCTTCGAAGAGAGATTGCTGCAGAAGATTTGACTAAGGGACAGAGATAATAATAATTTAAAACCACAATCACAACAACTAGAGTGATACTAAAAACATCTAAACATAGATAAGTTACCAAATGCATCAGTTAGAGACTAGTCATCAAATATAATACATATTACTCCTAATTGTTATGGAGAAAATTAAAGCCTATGTTTAACCAAATACAACATAAAGATAATCTCGATCATCTCCTGATGAATAGATCTGTCAACATCCCAAATGGACTTGATCTAGACAAGGTCTAGCTCCTAAAAATTATCCGAATCAAGTCCTTCATAATGACCGAATGCTTCCATGGGTTCATCTTTAGCTAAACAATGCAAATATACATAATGGAGGGGAAAGAATACAAGGATAAGTCCGACGACTTAGTGAATAAAAATGCATATGGCATAAACGACATTAGATGATGAACTCATTTGTTTATAAATCACATGCATTTGATTTATAAACATCATTAGATGATGGTCGTTATCCCGCACATACTATACATTTGACTATAGAGGTAACATGTATAGTATGCAATTAGTCTTATTCATCTTTTACATGCATGCTCTTACAAATCTCACCATATTCATTATCTTGCTCAAGCAACACACGTTTTCACAAAATAAAGTTCATAGTAGATCAAAATGTATTTCATGAAAATTGTAAAAATGCATGTTCGTTGCACATAAAATAGTCATACAATGCGAGAAAAGTAACTAAGTATTCATGTGAGTTTATACTCACCCAAGTCGTATTGTTCCTCCAAATATTCCTCCATACCTTCCACACTTTCCAAATATGTGAAAAGTCATATCATCAATTCTAAATCTGAGCTAAAACGAGTCTTAGACCCAAACATCTTCAAAACAGACTTTATGCCTAACCATCGAATGTTTGGACAAGTCAGCTCGAACATTCGGCCTTGACCTCGAATGTTCGGCTAGAGAGGTGTCAACATTCGATGCTGGGTAGAAAACCCATTTCAAACCAAACAGCCTCCTAATCACTTCTAAGCAAGTCCTAAGGTCACAAAAGGATCCCTAATATATTCCTAGCCCAAATTATCATCTCCATGCACAATAAAATACGTCCAACAAATAATGAAACGTTAACCCATGATTAAACCAAGATTAAAACTTAAAACAACAACATAATGTCAAATCTAGCAACTAAACTATGAAAGACACTTAACTAACATAACAACTATGTAAAAAACAAGTCGAGTTAAGAAGGTTACCTCTCTAGAAGCAATGCCTCCAAGAAAACTCTCATTCTTCTTACAAAAAAACTCACAAACACTTACAAGCAAGTTTTCTCTAGGCTTAGAAGGCGGAATGAGGTTTAGAAGGGTGTGAGAAGGGGTATTTATAGGGTTGAAAAAGCTAAGGGTACTGCTGTGACAATCCTGCAGATCATCGAATGTTCGGTGATCCATAGTTGAACGTTCGATGTACTATTGCACAATGATTCTATGGTTGTAGGTCAAACATTTGGTCATTACCCAGTGGGTCAAAATGTGGTCAATGAATGTTCGGTGGTTCCTCTTAGAACGTGTGGTTTACTATTATCCAACTATTCTAAGGTTGCAGAGCGAACGTTTGGTGGTCCCCTCAACAAATGTTTGGTTAGAACCCAAAAATCCGAAATCTCACTTCCAACTAAACCTAATAAACTGGGAAACCTTGCTAAGCTTCCAACTAAACTAAACATAACCTTGTAATTACTTGGGGCACTACATATACTGCCATGCTTAATTGTTGGGTTGCTACAATGTATTTCTCTTATAACTTTAAGGTGTTAAGTGTATTTCCCACTTAACTGTTGGGTTCTTATTTCATATATATACCTTTTCATTCTTTTTACATGCAATATCCTTTTCTTTTCTTTTCTTCTCTTTTTTTTTTTTTTTGGTCTCTCTTAGAGTTATAGTTGAACCATTTTTATTCCGTTTTTATACTTATGTTTGCGATTTCAACCGTGTTTTTTTATTCTGTTTCATCTTATCTTCCCTCAAGTCATTATGTACTTTATCTTACGTTGAATTGGGGTGTATTTTAGGACCAGGATCCCCTCCAATTGAGGGGATGATTGGAGATTCTCCAATTGGAGAATCTAGACCATTTATTTTGATCCAACGCACTAAAACATGCCACGTGTCCCACTATATTAAATAATAAAATATCATTTAATTTTTAAAAAGAAAATAAAAATAAAAATAATAAAAAATTAAAAATTAAAAAAATTTATAAAATGATGTGGGTGGTCGGACACCCAAATGGGGTGGCCGGCCAACCCATCTGTGCTATGGGGGTGGCCGAAGCCACCCCCAAGGGCCGGTTAGGCCACCCCCTAGGGCCACAGGGGGTGGTTCGGCCACCCCCTAGGGCCAAAACCCAAAAATAACCCAAAAAATATTTGTGGGTTTTGGCCCTAGGGGGTGGCCAAACCACCCCCTGTGGCCTAGGGGTGGCTTGGCCACCCCCAACCGGCCCTTGGAGGTGGCTTCGACCACCCGATAGGGCCACAGGGGGTGGCTCGGCCACCCCCTAGGGCCAAAACCCACTAATATTTTTTGGGTTTTGGCCCAAGCGGGTGGCCAAACCACCCCCCGTGGCCCTAAGGGGTGGCTTGGCCACCCCCAACCGGCCCTTGGGGGTGGCTGAAGCCACCCCCATGTCTTAGACGGGGTGGCCGGCCACCCATATCATTTTTTAAAATTTTTTAATTTTTTATTATTTTATTTTTATTTTTAAAAATTAAATAATATTTTATTATTTAATTATTGTAGAACACGTGGCATGTTTTAATGCGTTGGATTAAATTGGATGATCCGGATCTAATTGGAGAATCTCCAATTGAACCCTCAATGGGAAGGGATCCGGATCCTATTTTATGCACATAACTATTTTATTCAGTATTATTTTATGTGTTATATTTTCTCATGTATTACAACACCTCAATCTACATTGCAAGCCATCATTGCAAGATCCTCAAGATATTTCAACCAATTGGCCTCTAAGATGCCACGCCACTCACACATTAATGCCATTCAATGTCACTTCTTTAGTTCCCAAGAATAATCAACACCTTAATACCGCCATAATAAAGGCATCAACAATATTCTGTATGCCAAGGAAGCCCATGTGGCACACAGACTCATGTGGTTGATTTGCTGCAGAAATCCCCAACATAATTCCCATAGGTCAACTTCCCCACCCACCAAGTCGCTTACTTTGAGTAACCAAAATGTAGTAAGAACTAGTGGCCCAACCAAGGCTTATTGGCCCAAAAGGTAGACCAAGTCTTAACCTAAGACCTGAGCTAACTAAATGGTGCGCACACGGGAACACCCCCATTTGTTGAAGCAGAATGCTCTCGAGTTCAAATAAATTAAAAATTATTTAGTTAGTTATATTTAAAGAATATTTTTATCTTTTAACTTTTTAATGAGACAAATATTCTTCTAATATAACTAACTAGATATTCTTCAATTCAAATTAATTAAAAATTATCCTAATTTCCATTTGCAAAGGCCACAAATGGAAATGAGCTATATGAGGAATTAGGATCCACCCCGTTGATGAGTTATTAGTCAAGGAAATGCAGAAAAGGAAAGCAGTAAATATGTCATTGGTTATCCTCCCAAGGAGCTACAAACCTTAGTAGACTTACCTCTCTAGAACTCATCCAATAATGAAAAACGATCAATGTATTCAACATCATAGGAAATAATTGCCACATATAATAGGTGATTCCATACCCAACGACACTTGCCTTACCTGGCATACTTACTATTAGGAATAAATGTATCTCATTGGGGCTTGGTAGCTCGAAGTCCCACAGCCCATCAATAAGGCCATGATCCAAGTCTCAATCAGCGGGCTTCATATCTAACAAGTATTTGGCCCAGAAAAATCAACAATAAAGACTGTAGAAGCCCAGTCAACCAAAGACTAACCCCCTGGACCAGCCTTCCTGGATTATCAAATCCTTCACTTCCCGTGGATCACTTATCATTGCGAACAGATATAGTTGGATATCCCAACTCTCAGTGCTTAGTAGATGACTTCCACTAGGTTGGAAACTCTTGTCACAGCTATCCAATATCGCAAGGAAAATGTTAGAGCTCGTATGCAACTATTATTCTCAATTAAAATCAAGCTACACAGATCACACCAAAGAGAGAGGGGATCAAACTACAAGACTCAGATAGAATCAGTGTGAAGTAAAGATAATATCAAAAGAAGAGTTCTAATCCAAGTAAACCTGTCAACTATTTATAGGCCAGATCCAAGGTATCAAAAGCACGTTGAATTATTAGAGCGCTTGCACTTACTTTCTTAGAGATTTTACTTGAGCATCAGAGGAAGACCACGCTCAACACAAGGCGCTTTCTCTTAGTGTTTACTTTCTCTGTTTCAAGAGTTCATCCTGGAGTCTACATTTAGACTGTACCAGAAACTGTTCTAACACTTACCGACCAAGGACAAGCCGCGTCTACAAAAAAGTGAGCAAAATGGTAAATCATGTACATTTTTTTCTTTTCATTCGCTTACTTACATTCCACTTTTGCTTACATTTTGTCCATTCTACTTCTCAAATTCATGTCTATTAACTTAAGCATTGGAGATAGTTCATCTGCCACCACTGACGTACCATTCTAACATTTAGCTTTTTTGCAGGTCTTCGACATTGGAAATTTGACGTGTGTGGTCACACTATATAAAATAAAATAAAAAATTCCAACATTACAATCTTTTAGAATTAAAATCTTAATGTTTGAGACTTATGAAGGCTACTCGTATTGTCTTTATAACTTGAATTTTTATTTTTATTTTTTTCTAAACATTGTTTGTGTAACTCTCTCTCTTTGTATGTGCAGCTTTCAACTTGGCCTTTAGGCAATGATTTTTTTTT
This sequence comes from Carpinus fangiana, assembly GCA_006937295.1. Lineage (NCBI taxonomy): Eukaryota > Viridiplantae > Streptophyta > Magnoliopsida > Fagales > Betulaceae > Carpinus > Carpinus fangiana. The sequence goes on along the minus strand of CM017327.1, from coordinate 17,161,247 downwards.
TTTTTTTTTTTTTTTCACACTTACTAAAGACATCTTCCACGATGATCCTGCATGATGAGGATGATGTCCCCCCAACAACGTTTGTTTCTTCTTTTTGGTCTCAAAAAGTTTGTCTAGTACATCTTGGCTCACATCGATTTAGAATAAACTTCGCATACACGCATAAAAAGTAAAACACAGAAAGTGACTTTTCTTAATTCATTGGGTAACATTGACTTGCACTACAACACCAGAAAGTGATCAACCAACCCATCATACTTTACAAGAAAGTTTTGGTTAATTGTTGTGAAAAAAATTTAAAAAAAAAATAATTGTATATATTTTTACAATTAAATCTGAATCGTTAAAATAATTATAACTCCAAATCCATAAAGACTTTGCCACCCTAACTAGTATATATATATTCAGGGGCAGAACCACCCTGGCTTTGGGGAGTCCCCCCTCCCCCCCCCAAGCCAAGGGGTGGTCCCAAAAAATTAAAAATAATAAAATACTTCTAAAAATTAGCTTTTGTAACTCCAATTTTTTTTAAAAAAAATTTTATCTTCAAATTCAATATTCTAGTTCCGCCCCTAATTTATTAAGGCCATAGAGTTTAGGATAAAAACCTTAGGTTTAGAGGATTCTCAAACTTCTTGTTGCATCACAAAATATTAAGGATCCCAGCATACACGACACCTCTTCATTATTGAAAGAAAAGAAAGACTCCTAATTGATTGATTGAGTGAGTGATTTTAAATGATATGACTAGTAAGTTTTATGACCAAGGAAATAGATTAACTTCTTCTTCAAGTAGGGTTGAATTAAAAAAAAAAAAAAATCATTTTAATTTATTAAATTAATATGTGTTTAAATTATATGTAATTTTGACGAGTAATTTTAGCTCACATGCATTTTTTAAACGGTATATAAGAGCATTCACAATGGAAGAGCTAAATGTCATTTTTATCTAAAATAACTCTTTAAATTGATAAAATATCATTTACATTGGATAAGCTAAAAAAAATGTAGAATAAATTTTTTGTTAAATGAGCTAAAAAAAAAGCTACATGTAGCGGCAATATTGAAAAAGCTATTTTCCTACATTTTCTCCCACGTCTATTTTTTTCTCCCACTATCTCTCACAAAATTTTCTTCCCACGTTTTTTTATTGTTTCTCTCACCTGTTTTCTTTTTTTTCAAAATTTTCTCCTACTATTTCTCTTTCACATCTCATTTTTTCCAAAATTTTCTCCTATTATTTCTCTTTCCACATCACTTTTTCTCAAAAGTTGAAAAATAAGATATTAAGAAAAATACAATCATTATAAAAAATAAAAAAATAATTAAAATTAAATGATATAGATAAAAATATAACTAATCGGATGTAGGATGTCCTTAAAAAATTATTAGTTAAACTAGATAAATTGAGTTTTGATGAGCTATTTTACATAAAAAATTAGCTCCTCCATTGTGAATGCCCTAAGAATTATATTTATTTTAAACGTATTCAATTTAATAGACTAAATAAGAAATAAAATAAAAATATCCAGCAAAAGATTGACAATTTTTTTTTTCACAAATTGGGTTTAAAGAACTTTTTTATTCAGTCTCTAAAAGCGTCATGTGTCCCTTAAACAGATTAAAAAACAAGTTTTTTTTAAGGAAAAAATTCACTTTACCTCCTAAAGTTTGAGGTGTTTTTCAATTTGAACCTCAATGTTTAAAAATTTGTAATATATCCCCTAATATTTCAAAAATTTACAATTAATACTCTCTGTTATTAATTGCTGTCTAAGTACACAAAAATTGCCGACATAAGAGCATATGAGAGGCATATAATACTTTTCCTTTTCACTCCAATACCCACACAACATCCAAAAGGGGTTCAAAATGAGTTGACGAGAAAAAAAAAATCAAAACAAGCATTACGTTTTAATGAAGGGCAATTACGTCATTTCATTAGCTAGTTTGAGTGCAAAATTGGAAGACGCAGCATAAAAGTCCCACGTGAGACGCACATGATGTCATTTCCGTCTACTTAAATGGCTATTAATAACGAAATGTATTAATTACAAATTTTTGAAACATTAGAAAAATACATTACAAATTTTTAAATATTGACGTTCAAATTGAAAAACACCTTAAATTCAAATATATATATATGTTAGGATTAGATTGAAAAACCTGTCTCCCACCCAATTTGTAGAGAATTTCAGTCCACAAAAAGATTGGTTATACTTTGAAAAGTTGAAATTTTGTCAAAGAAAAATAATTGAACTATAGAGTCAATTTTGCCGACTGAGAAATTGGGGATGATAAAACTCTACGACGGCAAATACAATGTATTTAATTTTTTGGAACTATATGTAGTGCGTTCCACGTGCCCTTTTTTATTTAACCTTAATCTCCCACTATTATTTTAATTTATTTTAATTAATGCAATAATTATGTATGACGCCCATGAGTCAGGCAGGCGTGGGCCATTCGGCCGTTAACCTTAAATTAAATCTTGAAAAAAAAAAAAAAGGCCAGCCTGTTCGCACCAAACTGCCGCAATCACAGCCGTCCCATCTCTTCCATTACATTATTTAAAACCAATCACATCTGTTCATTTCCTTAAAACTCTCAGATCCAACCTGGACCATCTGATCCCACCACTCATCAGCGGCCACGAAAGCGACTTTCATACGTTTCTTTAATCTCAAAAAATAAATAAAAAGGTCAGAGATATACGCATACCCGCTAAAATCACCGCCAGGTTACGTCCATTCCAAGAAAATCTAAACCGGGAAAACCTGCAGGAGTGGAAATTGTATATAAAAGGGTGTGAAGAGCGCCATTTTCTACTTTCAACCTCATTTTTCTCTCAGTGCTGCATCGTTGTCATTGGCATTCATAGCTTTCCGTGTACAGTGCAGAGCCTAGACAAGAGTCCATTTTGTGAACAAAGCTTAGGGTTTTGTTGATTATATTGATCCCAATTTAAGGTGATTGATTGGGGTGAGTTTTTTACTCACATACCTTACAGTTTCACTATTGCTTCAGTGATGAATTATTGTATTGTGAATGATTGGAGATTTCGGTTATTGTCGTTTTTTTTTTTTTTTTTTTGTGTGTTGGTTTGGGTTAAATTTCTTCTGGTTTGTGGATTTGGATGCTTGAAATTTGGGATGGGTGTATTTGAGAATTGTTTGAAGCCTGATTTGGATTAACTCTATTGTTCTCTTTATTTGTATTGTGATCGGAGATGATTTATTGTCCTAGGTGTGAAATTTTATATGGGGTTGTTCGATTCATGTTCTTGCTTCTTGAATAAGCGCTTATCTTTTCTTCCTTGCTATCTCTCTTTTTCTTTTTATAATTTGTGATTTATATCGTCGTTGTTTATAATTGTTTGTCTTTGGTTAATTTCTATTGTATTTTGAACTGCAAGGTTGCACAATTCATGCTTGTATATATCTCACCCAAAATTTGGTTTTTTAAAGGACTGACTTAAGCGCTTATCTTTTCTTTTCTTACTTACTCTCTCTTCTGTTTTTCTAATTTGTGATTTATTTATTTATTTATTTTTATAATTGTTTGTCTTTGATTAATATCTATTATATTTTTTTAACTGCAAGGTTGTACAATTCATGCTTGTATATATCTCACCCAAAATTTTGTTTTATAAAAGGCTGACTTAGGGCTTTATTTATTATTTTTTTGGTGGAGAGAGAGAGGTTATGTAGACTGTTCACTTTATATTAAAGCAAAGGAGATGGGGGGTCGATTTGGTGAATAAAGACATGGTGTCTTGATTGGTTGTATAGTTGTAGTAGCCATGAAATATAGTAGTACGTGGGTTCAGAGTATGTTGTCTGACTGTTATAAAAAAGAAATGCAAATGATGTAGCTTAGATTGAAATGGCAATGAAATAATTCGTTTGGGCCACCCACACTTTTTAAGGCTTTGATAAGTTGCTTTGGAGAGTAATGATAGTTTGAATTTCTGTGTTAGCTGCTTTGTTAACTATGACCAAATTAAATAGTTCAATGTGCTATATGTCTTTCCATGATGATATATAAAAGATCCTATAAAAACACAGTTTACAGTATAATAAAATCTGTTTTTTTTTTTTTTCCTATGGTATGCAAACATATGGTATGTAACTAGCAAAATGTTATCTGCTAAGAATTGTTGCACATATTTCGGAAGGAATGTGAAAGAAATTGTCCCAACTATGAATTAAGTAGATTGTCTATTCTTTCTTTTTGTAGTACAGGTTGTGTATCTTGTGGCAGAATATATCTAAAATGAACTTATCTGTTAAACAGATTGGACAGGCTGATTTAATTCTTTTTTTTGTTATTGTGCTGATTTAGGATGATCATTTTGTTCTAATTGGCCTATATATTTTATAACAAAATAACTTCTATAGGGACCTAGCACATAGCAGGTCCTGTGTGCCCTCCAATAGTAGGTAGGCCACGTCAGCTTGGAGCACGAAGATAATTTAAGACGAAAACACTGGATCACACCTACCATCAACCAAAAGAACAATAGATCTGAAACCCATTGCCCTCTCAAGAGAATACCACCCGCTGCCTCTGTTCCTTTGCCCCACACAACTCCACCGCCGATTGCCAAAGCCCATTCAAGAGACACAAGAGAATGCTCAAGAATTCCAAAGTTTTAATATGTCTAAAAGCCCTAAATGACATAACATGCAAATCTGCTAACCGGTTGATATATGCAACCACGGACAGATCCAATGTTTCAATGTGACAAATAGCTAATGATTGGGGGGGGAGGCCAATTGGGTGTCCACTTGTTTGAGTAATAGCTGACTAGTGGTTTTTCCTTCTTGGTTTCTCTTCCTAGGCCAAGCATTCTTTGGGAAGTCAACTACCCTACTGTTTAAAGCATATATTTCATCCTTTGGTCTTCAGTCTTTAAGTTAAAAAAGCACAATGCCTAGTTTGACAAGAATTATTGCATTTTATATTTCATTTCTAGGTTTATGATGTTGAATGTTATTTGCAAATTTGGTTGAATATTGATTTCTCTTACATAACTAAGAGCCATTTGGACTGATTATTCTAATTGATTTTGTGATCCTGAAAGCAGTTGCTTTTGGGACTGAGAAAGTTATGTATCAATTTTTAGACGGCAGTCATGAACATTCGGGTGTCATGCAGTGGGGCCTTCGACTTCTTAACGGTGATCCAATCAATCCTGGTTATTACGGGCAGATAACACATCATACTGCTGATGACGTTTATAATGGGCACTACCAAGAGCATTATGATACAGATAGTAGTCTTTTGGAGAATGATGAGGCTATTGCACGTACGCTTCAAGAAGAATTTTTGCAGCTGACAGTGTCAGAAGCGTCTGGATATTCACATGCAAGAGAAGAGAACTATCAAGAGTCAAATCTTGAACATGATTGGCATAGTCCATCACCAATGAACTACAATTATTCAGGTATTCAATTAAGCTACTGGTCAGATATGTGTGACAGGCATCAGCTTGCTTTATATTAGTTATCTTGATCATTTTCACTACAATGTGCAGACCACAATTATGGCCAGGAAGAAGCTGACGATGCGGAGCCTTCCACTTCATATACTAGCACTGGTGATAGAGAGGAGTATTCTTATTCTTTGGAGCCAACCAATGAATTTGCACTTGATGATGAAGTAGGCAGGAGACTCGATCAAATGATCCCTATTCCTGTAAGTTTAACCCACATAACATACGCCAATTTTAAGGGTATAGCTATTGAAGAAATATACTGAAGTTATTTTACTTTTTCTTTGGCTATTCAGCATGTTGTTCGTTGATCAATTTAATGATTCTCCATGGCTATTCATTAATGAGCTTGTTGTGATAGTTTAACTTTTAAGAAACTTCGACATTTTTTTATATTTAATCAATTGATATGTGAAGTGGTTAACAAATTCTTTGTTGAGTTATCGATATCCATATTACTTAAAAAATTGATGTTGGGTGGGGAATTAAGGGATGGAGAACATGTTACAGTTCTCATGCATCAGATTTCAGATCACCTTACAGTATGATGAGAGACAGCTCTTTATTGATGTGATCCTGAAAACTTAAAATTGGTAATTAGAGGTAGCTACACTTTTTATGTTTTGTTTTTCCTTTTTTTTTTTTGATAAGTAAGCTTGGACCTACCCCACATCTGTGCTTCATTACCTGCTGAGTCTAGAGATTTAGATGCATCAAAAGATTTTGAGTTTTGTCTCTTATAAAAATTTCCTTCTGCTTGGCCCAATTTGACGAGTAATGATGCATTATTTGATTGCTTATTAGCTATTAACTTATGGTATGATTTTCAAGTTTTCTTAACTATTGATGCCTGTATGGCTTTGGTATGTGTGGCACTTAACTTTATTTTATGTGTTACAGCATGTTCCTAGGATCAATGGAGAAATTCCTTCAATTGATGAAGTGACTTCAGATCATCAAAGGCTTCTTGACAGGTATTATATATCATGGCATATCAATGCCTGCGTCTCTCTCTCTCTCTCTGTTATGCTGTCTCTAATGAAGTTATTTTAAGATATGAGCTTGATAGTTGATGCTAATCTGTGCTGTATATTCAGATTGCAGGTGTATGACTTTGTAGAGCATAAGGTTCAAGGAGATGGTAATTGTCAGGTTAGTGTATCCTTATTTTTAAGCATCCTAGCAATTCTCGTCAGGATCTAGTAGTTTGTAATATATATGTTGAGCCTTAACAATAACATCTGTTGAATCATACTTACTATTTTAGAATTTATTTTTCCAGTTTCGTGCTTTATCAGATCAATTACATCAGACACCTGACAACCACAACTTTGTAAGGCAACAGGTCGTGAGTCAGGTTTGTTGTCATAGAATAGCTACTTTTGCTTGTGTCAAGTTGAATTTCTCAGATTTTATTAGGATCTTGATATGATCATTTACTTTAATGGTTTGTTTTGTCAGCTTAGATCTCACTCAGAGAATTATGAGGGATATGTTCCCATGGAGTATGATGACTATTTGGAGAAGATGTCCAAGTACTAATCAAACCCTTTCCCTTTTATAATAGTTGTTTTTAGGCCAAGGATGGCTGAATGTTAAACTTTCATTTCAATGGTACTAGGAGCGGTGAGTGGGGTGATCATGTCACATTGCAAGCAGCTGCAGATTTTGTATGGTTTCTGGCAATCACTTTTCCTTTATTGAACTCTTGTCAGGTTTTGTCTTCCTTGTTGGTTTTATGAATGTTGGGGGATCCTATCATTAATGTGTTGTTTCAAAGTTTTATATATATATTTGTGTGTGTGTGTGTTCACACACCCCTAATTCCTAAGCATATGGAATTATGTTTCGGTATTGACAAATAAAGTGAAGTTATATTGCAGCTTTTGAAGCATAACTTTGGCAGATTGATTGGTTTTCCTTTTTGTATCTCACAGCTGGTAATTTTTTTACTAGCCTTGGACTTGGTGGCATTCCATCAAGTTTAAAGTTTCAATCTCCTTGGGTGCAAACAATTCCTTGAGGCCAGCCCACCGATGAAGTCAGAGTATTACCCGATCCATGTGGAGTGAGCGCTTTACATGGGTACAAGATTTACTCGATAGGAGTGGATACATGAAGTTGCCCTGCCTTTGAGGGGTTCCTCGTCATAAAAAAATTAAAAATTTACATGTCAAACATTGATCCAATTCTAAGGTTGGACAACCGAATAGTTTGCCTCTCCAAAATAATTGGATCATAAAGCTTTTGATATCTAACATCAAGTTTTGCATGTCTGGCACCAGGCAAAAATAGGATTGTTCTGACAATATATTATAGCAACAAAAATTAAAAACTTAAGACCAAAAAGAGAACTTAGGAAAAGGGAAAATAATGATTAGGGAAGAGAAAGACCCTAGTCGTCCCAAAGAAACAAACATAGAATAACTCTAAAAGATTGAAATTTTATTGATACTTTAAAACTAAATTGAAAATAATACGCACCTACCTTTATATAGGCTAAGTTAAGTATTTTCCTTGCAAAATACTTGGAAAAAAAGAAACATATAAAAATACAAAAATAACCCCAAACTTGATGACAAACTAAATTACTTGTAGAGAAAATAAAAGATATTATTTTAAAATTTATCCCCAAATATTATGCATGATTTTTTATATTCTTGTGCAGATCTCTTCCGTTAAGATATTTCAATGCCATTAATTTAGTATCTGACAACTCTGTTGTTATGCTTCTACATCAGTTTCATTTTTTTCTTGTGTTCTATATTGTAATCAAATCGTATTGTATTTTGTATTTACCAAAACAGTCAAGGATACTGTTCTTATCATATATTTAAATAACTGTTTTTAAACTGAGAATTTATCCATACATACAGAGCAGATATGTGTGAATGTGACTAATTCTGGAGAGAGTGCTTCGACAAAGCTTCTCTTTGACTCTATCCTCTTTCTGAACTGCTTTTGGCCACTCTCTCTTTCTATAACTTTCTTTTTAGCCCACTGATTTTACTTCTTGACTGTTACCTTCAAGAGATCACTTTTACATAATTATCAGCAAGGAAATATGCACATTTTATCGATGACTAATACTTGTTAAGTTTTTCTTGTTTCAGTATGGTGCGAAAATTTTTGTTATGACATCTTTTAAGGATACCTCTTGCATAGAGATTCTTCCAAATTTCAAGAAGCCAAATCGAGGTAAAAATCCAGCTTTATCATTTTTTTTGTGAGAATAGGTTTTGTTTGATCTTTCTGGCTCGTGGTAACTTCGCGAAGCCCTTTTCTGCTGATTCTACTTGCAAGTCCTATATTCAATTCTCCGTTTCAAACTTTTTTGCTCCTTTTCTTCTGCTTCTTTTTACCTGGCATCATGCTTTTCTTGGTAATACTGTTGAACCTTAACCTGAATTTTATATTTGTGCCTGATCTACTCCCGTAGTACCTTCACAAGTTGCTTTGTGGTTTTCAAAAAACTGGTGCCACTTTTAACAAGTTTATTGGCTGTTACATGGATATTTCACCATGGAGAGCTAAATTTCTCTAAATTTCTCTTTTTATGTCATGATCACATCAGGTGGTAGGATATAAAAAAAATTCTCTTTTGTTGTTGGGTTTTGATTCTTTTTTCTTTTTAAAATTAATCATGTCAACTTTGGTGTCATTTAAATTTTACATTTCATCACCATTTAGATTTATGCAATGCTTTTGTTTTGCAGTTATTTTCTTGAGCTTTTGGGCTGAGGTGCATTACAACTCAATCTATCCTCGAGGAGGTAATTATCACCATTTTCTTTTTCCGCTTGTTTTTTTATGGGTTTGAAAATGATGCAGCTTATTGTTTTGATCTGTAATTCAGATGTGTCCACAAACGAGTTTAGAAAGAGGAGAAGGTGGTGGATGTTCCGGAATAAGCATTAGGAGATTTCTGGCTGCCGTATGGAGAATAAATTATATTTTCTTTTTTCTTTTTTTAGCGTTCCCCGTCATATTTTGAACCGTGACAATCAAATCGCATGTTGAATGATTGAATTATAAAGGCATGTATATGTCAAAGTTCTACAATGATTGTAAACTAGGTGAGATTTGGTTATATATAAGTGATTTTATAGAGCTTCAATTGTAATTTCGGACTAGTCATTTTTGAATATAGTACAAATGTGGCTGGCACATATGAGTTGTGACAATGGTATGAGAATAATGGCATGTGACGTTGGAGCCAAAAATTCTAAGTGATTTTAAGAGCTTTAATTGTAACTTTTTGATTAATTCTTGTGCCATTTCCACAATGGTATGATATCTCTAATGCATATATATTTTTAGAATTGTGTGCTCGTGATATTTTTGGATCTTTTTGAAAGAATCCAACTTCGTTTATTTTCTCATTTAATACATTTCTGAAATTGAGTGAAGTGTAAATGATTATGCAAGTATGAATATTGCTACTGAAGAGTTTATAAGAAAGAAAAAAATAATAATTTAAAAAAAAAATGATATCTCATAATAAATGAAAAATTACTATCACGCTTCAAGAAACAGGCGACAAAGTTGCATAAAGATGGTATAACATGAAAAAATTGCTAAATGTTTGCAAACTTAGAACTATTTAATTTAATAAAATCCTATAGATTTTTTACAATAATTTTATCATGAAGTTTTTAAAATGGTTATATTATTATCAAATTCAATGGTTTAGTTATGCCATTTAAGCATTTACCACTTCTAAAGATATTGATATTAATTTTATATTATTATACTGGGTAGTAATATTTAGATGAGAAAACCTGAAATACTAATATATATATATATATATATATATTAAGATCTAGTTTTTTAAAAAACTACATCTACTCTATTCCACCAGTCTCTTTTGCCCACGTGCCTTTCCACCATGCTCGCCATCATCCTTGCTCTCTGTCACTGCCCTAGCACCGCTTTTTTCACAACGTGATGGCACGTGGATCCCACGCGCCGTCCAGTGAGTCCTATCCTCTGTGCCCCAACTGCTTCTTCTTGCTAGTTGTTTTCGCTATGTTCTATTTATTTCTATTGTATTTCTACTGTTATTTTTTTTTTATTTTTTATTTTTTGTGGGTTATTGTCTCCTTGTGCTGGTTAAATCCAGGTGCAGAGACTTTTGTATCTGAATTTGTCTTGGTATCTCTCTCTTCTACAATCCCTGATTTCGACTTTGACATTGCATCTTCGGCTTCATCCTCCTTCCGGTTGATGTTGCTTGTTCTAAGTGATGACTCAAATAGGTTTTCCTTGATGTGTGCCCATTTTGCTTCTGTAACTGCTTTGTACGGCCACTTAAGAGAACCGAATCACTCGTTTGACCCATTTTCTACCCTTTGTAATTATTTATGCACTATTTTAGTTTGTTTTGGGTCTATTGTTAGGGAGCCCATTCCATTTTAAGATTGCCCATTCTTTCTTCCTTTTGGATCAAGAATGGGAAGAGTCCTTCCATATAACCCTTTTCCTTATTCAATTTTATTTTTATAAAAATAAAAAAAATAAAAAAAAACCCCTTAAATGAGGCCACTAAAGAATGAAAAGAGTTAAGGCTAATAATAATAATAATAATAATAATAATAATGATTGATTTACTCGACTTCTGAGGAAAAAAAAACCCTAGCCGTCAGAGAACCATCTCCCTCTTCTCCCCCCTTCCACCCTCCCCCTTCCTAATCTCCCTCTTCCCTTCTACCTATTTTTCCATTGTTTTCTTTGTATTTTTTTTAGATATTTTTCGGCCATATGCAACAACTTCAAACAATTTCGTCTGCCCACCAAGGTAATGTGCCAACACTGGCCAATGCTCATCATCTCATCCACTCTGGTTGCTGTTTTTTATGGTTGTATTTCTTGTTTTGTTTGTTTTGAATAAGAGTTTTTTTCTTCTAAGATTTGCTCTTGTGAGCGATCTATGAGGAGAATGATGTAGTTTCCCAACCGTTTTGAGTAGATGAAAAATATAACTAGTCTTTGTAGGAGCATATTTGTGTGAGGGTTAGGTTTTCTTTTTTTTTTCTGTAATTTTGTTTGAATAAGGATCGTCCAGACCTTTGGGTTGTAAATATAATCTGTTTTCTGACTCTCAAGCTTAAGATGATAAGTTTCGGAATGAATTTTTTGCTATCAGAGCCGAGAAAAATGAGTTACCTATGTATTGAGTTGAATCTGTTTGGAACAAATCTTATGTTACAACTGAAAATTAGTCATGGATAGCGGATATTATTGTCATAGATAGAATTTTAATTTTAATTTTTTATGTAAACATCTATGATTTGTAACATCGTAGTTTCAACTATGATTTTATCAGATTTTTTGATCTATGATGTAAGAACGTTTACACTAGTGATGTTTCTTTAATGAGACTGAAATGATTTTTTCTTTCCAAAAAAAAATAATGATTGATTTATCATAACCTACATCCTATATGGGTGCAAATGTTATTATTAAGAGAAATTATTTATTTCCTCTCATTATCATTTTCCCATCTTTCTAATTTTCAAAATCACTTAAAAGATCATGAAAAAATAGTAAACATGAAATGTATAACAATGTATACTATTTTTATCGCCCAAGAGTTCAATACATCCTCACAACTTAATTCGTACCATAGAAATATTGTTATTTTGTGCTTTGACCTCCATCAAATTCAAAAGTGTATTTTTAAAACAAAATTTCTTAAAGTGTCTCATTATTTTTATTTCCTCTCGTAAAAACAAAAACATTAACCCAAAAAGAAAAAAAACTTGTAAAAAAATAGAACAAATCAATGTGGTGGGTCCACAGAAGAGAAGCACAAAGAAAGAGAAGTTGTTGAAGTTCCATATTTTGCATTTCATAATTCATACCACCTTGTAAATTTACATCTTTTAACTCTCAAAAGTCTCTCATTTCACCAAAAGAGAGAGGAGGAGACTAAAAATCACTAATCTCAAACACCTAAAAACCTCTCTCATTCTCACTGTAATTGTATGTCCATTCCATAACCATAACCATAACCATAACCATTACCATTAACCATACAATTATAACTACTGCTCCCTCAGCAACTCCTCCTGCCGGCTCTCCTCCGCCTCCTCCGTCGACGTCGGCTGCAACAACAGCGCCGTGAAAGGCATGTGCCGGTACCCATTACTCGCCGCCGCGTAATCCATCCCCAACGGCTGACACAAATCGAGGCGACAACTGGGCGGGTGCGGCGCCACCGCGAACATCCCCTGTCCGGCGCTGACCGCCGAGACAGGCTGAATCCGGCACGAGACGGAGTGAGAAGAGGACGCAAGTGAGGGGGAGGAGGTCGAAGCGGCCTCCGGGATGGTCCCAGATCCCGTGGCGGCGATGATGGACGGCTCGGCCATGCGGAGTAGCCACTCGATGGTCTCTCCGTCTGAGCGGTGACCCAGCTCGCGCGTGAGCTGGAATATGCGAGCCGCGCAGAGGGCCGGCATGCGGATCCGGCGGCCGCGGCCGTTCACCTTGGTGTGGCGGTCTCTGGTGCGCGGCGGGCCGACTTGGGTTTTGGTGGCGGAGGCGGCGACAGGCGCTGAGTTGGGGTCTTGGCCGGTATACTGGAGGACTATGTCGGAGCCCATTGGGGTTTGGGTTTTAGAGGGTTTGGGAAGAATGAGAGATGATTGAGGGTGGGGGTGGGGGTGGGGGAGAGAAAGTTTAGGGTTTGTAGGTAGAAATGAAGAGAAGTGGGGGGGATTGCGGATCCTATTGACCCCACAAAGGAGAGGCGCTTTTTATATTATTTATTAACCGATGTGACTCATGTGAGGCTTTCTGGCTTTTGTGCGATGTGAGTGTGGTGGGTACGGTCTGTCTTTCGCGTTTTTAATGAGTTTTGATTTTAAAAATTATTATTTTATAAAATTATAGAGTCGTTTAGTAAAATATATTAAGAAGTATTTTTTTTTTATTAATTGAGTGTTTAAATAATATTAACATAGAATTGTAATTTTATAGCTAAATAGGTTTAATATTGTCTCAAATATATTTTTAAGCGAAATTGTAATTTTGGTTTAAATTTGTACATTTTCAAATAAGCACCCACCTTATTAAAATCATGAATTTTTTTACGATTTTAAAATTTGCGTTTTTAAAATCTTAATCTCAAATACTCCAAAATTGCTATTTGATTTTAAAACGCAAATTATTTTTTTTTTTTCAAAATACTCTCAAATGGACTCTTAATATCTTTCCTTTATATATATTAATATATATATATATAAGTAAAAAAAAAAATCAAATATTTATGAAGAAAATATAATTTAGCCCCCAAACTACTAAACAATTACAATTTGGCTACTCTGTTAGTAATTACCATCAAATTGGATGGAAAATTCAATACTACGTCGTTTTGGCAATGTTAAGTTACTAAAATGCCCTTTTAGAAAAAAAAATTAGGTTATCAGAAAATAAAAGAGAAAAATATAATTTAGCCCTCTTAATTACCGGTCATTTTCATTTTAACCTAATAATGTTTAAAAAATGATAAAATAGCTCCACAAACTATCAAACTATTGCCAAATGACATTTTAGTAACTTAACCTTACCAAAATGACATAGTATTGAATTTTCTATGAGTGGCCAGACTGCAATTGTTTAGTAATTTGTAGGTTACTTTGTTACTTTTTAAACATTAAAAAGCTAAAATAAAAATGGTTAATAATTTGAGGGATTAAATTATATTTTTCCCAATACTTATCTTTATCTTTTAATTTGTTTCTTATTTCATTGTCTTTTTGAATTTTGAGTTTTGTAAATAAGTGATAGATTTGATCTTCTATAACACTTATGCTGATGTGTTAAAAGGACTTGATTTGTGTCAAATTCCTATAAAAAAAAATGTTCTCAATTGAGATTCTTTAATTAATGGGGGCGATTGAGATGCTTTACGTGGGATTTAACTGTCTAAAATAAAATAGGAGCGGTTCCGCCACACAATAAATATATATATATTTATCACCTACTACAAAATATAGAATAGTTTAAGAGATTAAAATGAAATTAAAAAAAAAGAAAAAAAAAAGAAGGTAATTCGTAGAAAAATTGTCCTTTTTTACTGGGCAATGGCCAATGGCCAATGGTAAAATTTCAACAAATTTCCATTCCAAAGACATCGTACACATGTCAACCTTTTCCTTTGTCCCACATTTTTTCGTATCATGAGGGATGGCCGAGATATTTTTTTCACATGTCCACATAAGATGTTTTGATTCGACACACGTGGCACAACGGGGACCCTTCCGTGGAAGCCACGTGCTTTTGTAGAGCGTAGGTACTTGTGGGAGCCCATGCCCAGTTTTGTGTCAGAGACATCTGACACACTGACACTTTGACCACTGTTGGAAATTGTGAACAAAAAATGCGCCATGGAATCCAACCGTTTTTCTTTCTTTTTTTTTGTTTGTTTGTTTTTACCGCTCGATTTTTTTTTTTTTACCGCTCGATCTGTTTGCGTTAAATTCCAACAGGCGGGCATGAGTTATGACAGACATGCACATGCTCCCTAGCTGTGGCCACCTTCCCCTGCTTTTTCTTTGTCTTGTCTTGCCAAACATTTGTGTGGACACGTAAAAATAATAATAATAATAATTATTATGTTTCTTGAAGCCTACAACTGACTGGAATTTGCACTCCGATCCGAGTTCTCAATTTCTCGATCACTAAGAAATCAATACGTCGGCATAACATTGAGAGTATGATCTTATTTTTCTTGAAATTTGAGATCCCGTCATTGAGTTGTACGTTGTTCTCTTGTGATTTTAGGCTCCGTTTATTTCGACGTAAAATGGTTTCCGTCGGAAAATATTTTCAGAGAAATCATTTTCCCTGAAAATGTTTTTTGCCGAAAACATTTTACGGTGTTTACCGCGCGTACGGAAAATCACAAAATTTATATATATATTCATTAAATCATATTAAACTTTAAATTTACGGGTAAGTCCCGGGACTTGCCCGGGACTCGTCGGGACTTGACCAGGACCTATCTGAAACTTTAATGGGACCCGCCCGAGACATNTTTTTTTTTTCTTCTAATATGCATCATTTTATAAAATGAAGCATATCATCTCTCTTTGAAACCAAATGTCTTGCTGTATTAACAAATGCTCTATACTTGGCTAACCAGACTAAGCAAATGCTCATATGCAAGCTACATTCTTGAGCCGTTTAAGAATACTTAAAGTTTAAATTTATAATAAAAAATTAAATATAAGAATTAGCTCGCAAACTGGCTCGACTCAGTTCGAGCTCGAGTAAAATTTAAACAAGCCGAGCCCAAACAAGAGAAACTCGCTCAAGCTCGACTCGTTTACACCCCTAGGTTGATCGAGGTAGCGATTTAAAGTATCTATCAAAAAGAAGAAGTTTAACACATGAACTTATTGAAGTAGGTTAGCAATGGATAGTCATGATCAAAGACAGAGGGAGCTCTTTCGATTTTTTGATTTTTGATTTTTTAATATAGTATACAAATAGTTAAGTTTATATATTTGGGCCAAAATAATTAAGCTTGATCCCTTTTCCAAAAAAAAAAAGGCCCTATTATACTCAAAATATTTTCATACGTAAACCTTAAATAGTCCAAATCTATCATGAACAACAACCCAAATATGTCATTAAAAAAATTAGACGTAAGCAATAGCCTACAAGAACAATGTAAATGAGGTTTTTTAATGCAACAAGGGCAGCAACGTAGACTTGCTGTTTTTATTTATACTAAAACAACAAAACCAACATTTTAAGTCTTGAATATTGTCAAAATTAGGTTTTGCAACAAAATTGAAAATAAGTTTTTAACTAATTATTTGATGTTGTGTGTGGAAAGAGAAATGTGAAATTTAGTATACACTCAATTATAGATGATTTTCAAAATCTAAAAGAATGCAAGGTTTCATTTTGATAGGTGTATTGAGTTGAGAATTGAAATATATTAAAAAAACAATTATTTTTGTTTCTTCTTTTATTTATTTTTTGTTAACACTTATTGGATAATAATTTTACTTTTTATATATTAATTTAATATATTTTTCATTCACGCTTTGATCTCATATCTTAATAAATTTCGCATTCATGCTTTAGCCCTTTCAGACAAAAATTTATGAGTCCGTCCCTAGTTTTGATGCTTAAGTCAGTATAATCAAGGTCAGTAATTTAGTAAAGTAGAAAGCAACGGAGGCAAAAGTCCTCATTTTTACCTAGTGTCTATTGCCTTTTATAGCTGATTGATCATAACGCTCATTAAAGGCTTTCATGTTGATGCATTCCCTTGGTCGCCCAACAGAAGTTGCCAACCATTTTTCGTTGTAGCTCATTTTCATGAAGCTTAATTTTTTTTAAAAAAAATATTTTTCAACAAAAAAACATTTTACATCAAAAAATATAAAACCTAGAGCTGGTCATGGGCCAATTTAGAACTAGTCTGACCTAAGATCCATCAAAACATAAAATTGAATTTATGAGGTTGCAAGATGGGCTAAGTTGATTGGGTTGGGCTAAATCCGTGGACTAGGCCCAATTCAGGATAGAGGGATAGAAGAACAAAACAGGAAAGGCGTGCAGTTAAGCCGACCATAAAAATTGTAGGACAAAGAAGAATAGCAGCAACAACCTCATCCATTCCATCACCGCTTGCCTATCTCTATCCACAAAACAAAAAAAATTTTGAGAGCCTTGACTTGAGGATAGGCAGCTCGTTAGAGTGCAGAGCCACACAGACAGAGACTATAGAGTTAATCCATGGAAGCTGGAAGGAGTATTCTTTCTCCAGCGTCGTCGTTTCCTCTAGGAACCCACCTTAGAAACTGTCTTTCCTCCGCCTCCTCTCCTTCTTCTTCTTCTACTTCAGGTCAGCTTTTATTTCTTTTGGAATTTGGATTGTTCCAAATGTTGTTATGTACTTTGCTCTGTCTTATGATGAATATCATTAGTAATGTGAATTTGATAGCACAAGACCCGTTACTTTTGTTGTGTTGTCTTCATTCAGGATGACTATAAAGTGTAATGCGCAGTGTTGAATTTAGATTCAGCAGGAAGGAGTTTAGGCGTGCCGTTAATGTTTGGTGTTTTGTTCATTCAATTGAATCCTGCAATGAATTTGCTTGTGCTCGTTGAATTCTGTTATAGTACTTGTTCATTTAAGATGTTTGTCTAATTTATCGTATTACTGGCTCTATAGACAGACTTGTTTTTGTTAGTGAGTGAGTTTCCAAGTCTCTCTTCCTGTAAATGTTTAAGCTTGTTTAACTTTCACTCTTTGAACCCACAAACAATAAATGAGAAAATCCTTTGGGTTGCCCAGAGTTTATAATCATCTTTTTTCTGTGTGTTTGAGTTTTCATGTGTCATAAGTGTTTGTGCTCTTAATTATGCAGTTTTGATGCTTCATGAGCAAGCGGCTCCTGCTGTTACCTCTACGCTAAGTTCTTCTACAGCACGACGGTGCCATACTTCAGTTCTATTACAAGAGCAGCGTGATGAAACTGGGCCTCCGTTGCACGTATTTAAGAAAAAC
Organism: Carpinus fangiana; assembly: GCA_006937295.1. Classification (NCBI taxonomy): domain Eukaryota; kingdom Viridiplantae; phylum Streptophyta; class Magnoliopsida; order Fagales; family Betulaceae; genus Carpinus; species Carpinus fangiana. Next base: position 17,143,215 of record CM017327.1, on the reverse strand, counting down.
GCAACATCCTGGGTTAGCCTCTTGCTGTATATAATTATGTCATATAAACTGGTTTACTTAAAATTTATGGGGGTTGTCAATTGATTTTTAATACATTAACTGTCAATTTTTTTGTCTACTTCTATCTCTTTGACTGAGCAACTGGTTCTATTTTTATCTTTATATTGAATCACATTTTGTCCGAAAGTTTCTTTCCCCTCCCTCATTGTTTGGAATCCGCCTACAGACCATCCTAGCATTGCTGTGGAATTCCTGTTCATCAATGTTTTTCATGCTTCAAACATATATTCTTTTTTTGATACAATTTCAACTACTGTAATGAATAGTTTTGTGCAATATGTTTCTCTAGAAATTCCTATTTAATTGTATCACCAATTATCTTCTTCTGTCTGTTCTATTAAAGGCAATTTCAGAGAGAAGGCAGATGGAGACTGAGGCCTCAGTCCATGAAGACAAAAACCCTGGAAACTCTTACCAATTGGTGCAAGACTTTGAGCGCCAGTTGCTTCACTGGCCTGGTTTATGGCAATTGTAAGTTGAGTCAAACTCTTAATTGAATCAGTTCTGCTACTTTCCTTGATTTGTTTTGGTTGCATTTTCATCCTGAACTGCATCCTTATAGAGTTTTATATGGAAATTCTGTGTTGCAGGTTTCCATCCTTGCAAACAGGAAAAGATACATCCTCCTCCTTGACTATGCAGCCTGTTACCACTGATATGGAGAAGCCTATGGATGTTGAACCATGTAACGTAGTGGCCCTTGCTAAGAAAGCTTTGTCAGCCTCTAAAGAAGCGGCCTTATTAGCCGAGGACTCCGAATTAATTGGAACTGATTTTGATGATCCACTGGGGTAAGTTTTATGTTATCTGTCTTCTTTCCTTAAAGTTAATTTCTTTCGGGACTAACACATTAGTCTTTTGTTTGTTCTGGGGTCTAGAAGTTTGGTGAACTTACCACTTGAGGAGGAGAAAAGGGTAAGGTCAACACGGCTTCTTGAGAGGCGATCTAAGAAGAGAAGGGTGCCAAAGCCAATTGCTCCAGTTTATGAGATTAACAGTTCTAGAAATGTAGATGTAAAAAGAAAGATTAGTGAAGGTTTTGATCCAAATGATCCCCTTCGGTTGTTCTTGTGGGGTCCTGAAACAAAACAACTTTTGACTGCGGAAGAGGAGTCTAAATTGATTGCTCAAGTACAGGTATATTACTAAATCATGTCTATTCTTCACAGTACGGGATTTTTGGCTTATAAACGGTCTTAACTTGGAATTGTGTGCAGGATTTAATGAAATTAGAGCAAGTGAAGAGTAGGCTTCAATCTCATTTCGGCCGTGAACCAACATTGCATGAATGGGCTGAAGGAGTGGGGCTTAGTTATCGGGTCCTGAGGTTACAAGTTTACACTGGTAACAGCAGCCGGAAAAAGCTGATTTATGCAAACTTACGTATGGTGGTTCACATTGCTAAACAATATCTGGGACGTGGTCTCAGCCTTCAAGACTTATTGCAGGTCTAAAAATATTAACCTTTCTACTGCCTTTCATCCTCCTCCTCCTCCTCCTGTTGACCCACCCATTAAGCGAAGATTACATGTAAACTTTGTCCAATATATTGCATTAGACATGCTTGCTGCAGTTTCAATTGCTGAGGGTTTTTAACTTTCTCTGCCACCCAATGCACAACTTACCAGAGGGCTTTTCAATCTTAAACATTGAGGAAGCTACACTCATCATCCTGTTAGATAATTTAATCTTGTTTCTTGCGTGAGGATTCCCACATGCTGGATATAGTTTCCAAACTTGTCATCTGGGCTGCTTTATGTATCTGAACTCCTTATGGTCATCTGGGTGGATATACTTGTATTCAACTTTTGTTCAAGATAGTGGCTATGATAAATACATGTATGCTCTACATGAATGATGATTGGAGGCCATAATATTACATTTATGCACCATGAGTCCTCGTAAGACAAAAAAAAAAAAATTGCTTTTGCACTCTAAATGACTTTAAAAGGAAAGGAAATGAAAATTGTATTATTGTTTGGTCGAGGTTGCAGCAATTGCAAGATTTACTTTTCTTTCAATCTAATTAATGGCAGTCAAACCGTAGTGTTATTTGCTGAAGTATTGCTGGGTAAGGGTGACAACCTAATAATAATCCTAACTAGAAGTTGACTATATCTTTCCTGTTTCATTACTGGTACTGTTGTAGGAGGGCAGTATGGGTCTTATGAAGAGTGTGGAGAAGTTCAAACCCCAAGCCGGTTGTCGGTTTGGAACTTATGCTTTTTGGTGGATAAGGCAGGCAATTAGGAAGGCCATATTCCAACATTCCAGGACAATCCGTTTGCCGGTAAAGTAAATCACTGTTTTTTTAATTTCTATTTTTCAACAAGCATTCATGTTTACAATTAGTGTGATGCTTGTACAAAATTTCTGATATTTTAATGAGATTCAGGAAAGAGTGGATTTTTTCTAAATTTCTATGTTGATGATGTTTGAAACTATTCTTGCAATTGAACTTAATAACTTGATTTTTATAGCTTTTTTCATGATTTTACCTTGGTACTACTATTGGGTGGCTCATGCTCTTTTAAGTTCTTGAAGTTATATAATTTCCTAATGTTTGTAAGAAAAAGCACAACTCTAGCACCTTCACTGAGAACCAACATGTTAAATGCAGGAGAATGTCCATACCCTACTGGGCAAGGTGAAGGAGTCAAAGAGACTACTCATTCAGGGAGGAAATCATTATCCAACCAAAGAAGAATTAGCTCGACATGTTGGGATCACAGTTGACAAGTTGCAGAAATTGCTATATAGCACAAGATTGCCTCTTTCAATGCAGCAACCTGTCTGGGCAGACCAAGATACCACTTTTCAGGTAATGCTTTCTTGTTGTCTTGCTTTCCTTTGATATATATATGCAAGAAAAATATATCAGAAACTTGAACATTTTACCCAGCTAAAAATGTAATCTGCAAGTGTCCTGTTTTTACAGCATGGTCTGTGACTTGTGCAATAAATCTCTGAGCAAATAAAGCATGAAGCCAATGGTTGCTACTAAATTTCTCAAGTATAAAGGGAATGTTTTGAAACAGGCCTAAAAGGGCTAGCGAGATAAAACCATCACTATAGCCTATAATAATAATATGGTCAGAATAGCGACCAAATGGATTCAAACCCATGTTTTGGTTGCTGTTGAGATTTAATTATTCAAATTTAATGGGAAATTCTGTCTCCCTCTCTTGCAGCATAATCTTTGCAACACTTCAAGATTTTAACATATTTTCAGACTCCTATTGCATGAGCTCACTTGATTTCCATTCTATTATGATTCCAGACTTGTATTGTCAGATTTTAAATATTGTCATGTGTAGCTATTGGTGAACTTTTTCCTCAGAACTATCCTAAATACTACTCCCAAACAAATGGCTGATGAGATAACAAGTTATTATAGAGTTAAGTTTAGTTTTGGGAACTGAAGTGATTTGCTTTGTTAGGCATGTATCATGCAAGGATCGCCCGCTGGTTTCTTTGGTCAGCAAAGTAGTTTTCTGACAAATGCTCGGTTTTGAAAAGCATCATTCATTATCCCTGTTAAATTTGCAGGAGATTACTGCAGATACTGGGACTGAGACTCCAGATGTGAGTGTGGGGAAGCAGCTGATGAGGCAGCATGTGCACCACCTCCTAAGCATTCTCAGCCCAAGAGAGCGGCGGATAATCAGGCTAAGGTTTGGCATTGAAGATGGGAATCAAAAATCATTATTGGAAATTGGGAATATGTTTGGGTTGTCTAAGGAGAGGGTGCGGCAGCTGGAGAATCGAGCGTTATATAGGCTCAAGCAGCAACTTGGTAGGGAAGGACTTGGGGCATATGCTGATTTGCTTGTTTAGCTGTTAAAAGACAAGGCTATGGTGCTCTTTTTATATGATTAGGTTTATGGTATTTTGAAAGCCAGTGGAAATATGCTGTTACAGCTTATGGCTCTTGAAGGTGAATTACCTCTAGCCATGGCTTCATGCCTGGAATCTTTCCTAACGAAACCTTGGTCTAGGTGGTTAAGAAGTTAAGCTAGCGAAAAATAGAGCTCAAGTCTTCAAAGTTGTAACGTTGAAATATTTGTTGTATGGTAAAATTTTATTCTGTAAATGAATATGTATCTATTTCTCTGCAGCTCCTTGGCAAGTAATCTAATTGATGTTTGATAAGATCTATAAGGACCCATGGATTTAGAGTATGTTTGGAATTGTATTTGAGAAATAGAGTTTTTAAGTAAAAAAAAAAAAAAAACGTTTTTTAGCAAAAGCTTCATTTTTTTTTTTTTTAGTTTTTACTAAAAATGCGTTTTGACCATTTTTTAGCTTTTTGGACCATTAAAACCTTTCAGGTCAAGAATTCATAATTTTCCTGACAATCCTATTGTTAAGCATTTTCTCACCTAGGTTAAAGGATGAATTTACAATATCATTCAAACAAGCATGGAATTCATTAAACGCTTCATGCAAAACAAAATTCGGGGCCACACTTTAGTAATAAACAAAGACTATCAACAAGAAGATGACCAAACATACAACTTTTAACAAAATTATCAGAAAATAACTTTCAATATAAAAAAATGACAAGAAGATGACCCACTACAAATAAATAATACCCTAAACTAAAAATTCCACAAAATCCCTTCCAGAAGTGTTACATGCAAAACCTTCCAAATATCCAATACAAATAATTGATCAAACACAACTTTCATAAAATGTCAAATACAAATCCTAAAATATAAATTTAGGGATGACAAAACTTACTTGATTATCGTAGTCACGAACTGATTTAGATGCAATTTGTGGCTAAATTGTTGTAAATCGACATCCCAACTTTAGCTATTATGATTCACCAACAATAAAGACTAGGGTTCGCATGAACTAATTTTCGAAATGTGTGTTGGCAAGTTGTGCTTGAAAATTTTTCAGATTTAGGTTAAATTTGGGTTTTTTCGAAGGAGGGTAGTTTGGACATTTTAGTTAGTAAGTATGAGGGTATAACGGGTATGAATGGGGTAAAAAACCACACGTGAGGTCGATTCTATTTGAGGTTAATAATTCAATTTGACGTAGGGGTTCAAATTAATTGCAATTGAAAATTTAGGGGTCTAAATTGAAAGATTTTAAAGTTTGGGCGTGTCAAATTACGTAGTAATTTAGGGGTTTTTAGTAAAGTTATCCTTAAAATTTAATAATCCAGTTAGATGCAATAACCGCAACTGTAAATGCTTATACACCTCTACAATTTACTATCCAATTAATTAACAACATGATATATTAGACTAATTAATTAATATCATGCGGCTATTATTTGACAAGTCATGTGTTGGCTGGACATGCCACGTATACAATTACTTTAAATTACAAATATATTCTAAATAAAAAAAGACTAAAATAGTTAAAAAAATATATATTTTTTTAAAAAAGGAGGTAGTTGGCCAACTGTGCCACATGGCACGTACAAACATGAGTAATGTGGCATTAATTAATGGTATGATGTGACGTATTAAGAATTAATTATACAATAAGTTGATGGAAAAATCTATTTGAAGTGAGAGAAAAACATACGAACCTAATTGTAAAAGTTGAAAACTCAAAAATAAAATTAAAATCACATGAAATGACTAAATTTAATTTTTTTTCTTGAAAAAAATAATTATAATAATATTCATCTTAAATAAAAAATTAACCAGATTAAGATGTTTAAAAATGAGAATAGAATGTGCTTAAAAACAATGGTTAATTGGTTTCAATAAAATAAATAATTTTTTTTTTTAAAAAAAAAAAAACACAAAAACACAAAAACAAAAACAATGGTTAACACTCATTGCATGGAATAAGTTCTATGGGTACTTGAATAAGCCCAGTGATTAATCCGTTAATCGGAACCTAACAAACCCGGTCCTAAAGATTTTTTATTCCTTGAATTTAGCCACCCATTCCTCCCCGCCATTTCTTCTTCTCAAAATTCTGGACCTTCCATGCCCGCAAGAATTCTCGAAAACACCTTTAACCCAAAAGTTCTACCTCGTTTGTTGTTCTGCAACAACATTTACAACATTCAATCAAGGTTTTCCAGCACCCATTACTCAATTTCTTTGGTCTTGTTCTGCCAGAACTCAAAAAGTTTTGAGTCGTTCTAAAAGTAACACGAATGAAAGACTAAAGCGCAGGTTACCAGCAATAATGCCATGGTTAATCATTATTTGAGTTGCCCAAAATTGGATTTGTTGCATTCAAGAATTTTGTTTATAATTGTTATTTGGATGGTTTTCCTAGAAGCTGTGATTTGGAGAGGTTCAAGTGATGGGAATGAATGGATCCAGGATTAATGTCTGTTGGGTTCCCCATGTTTTCTTGTTTCTCATCATTGTTTTATGCTTGTCACCGGGCGTTCAATGCGTGGACGGGGATGGCTACAGCCAGACCGGTAACCGGGCTGCGCTTCCAATGGCGACAGAGGTCATCTATGGTCGGCTTTCCAATCTCACTACACTTTTCAGCCAGGATATCAAAGAAAAATTCGGATTTTGCACAAAGGATGTGTGAGTAATTTGATGATTTTTTTGTTGTTGTTTACAGTGGTTAGATTAGATGTTTTTGCTGTACATGTTTGGTTCTTACCCTTGATTTTCTTCTTTCAGGAATCTCGACTGGAATGGTGCGTTTGATTTTAGTGGGAAGTTGGATTTCTTGACTAACTGTATTAAGAAGACAAAAGGTATGAGACTTTAGTCAATTTCAGAATCAATTTGCCTTAAATGCAGAAATGTTGCACCCATGGGCAACGAACTTTTTGTTATGACTTGTATATCCATAACATCTCTAGGAGCATTCACATTTAGCTAGCCAACCAAAAGTTGCAAAAAAATAGCAAAAAAACCCTCCCCAATCGGCTAGCCACTTTAGCTAAGGAATTTGTTGATCACTATAACTTAGCACTATATAAAATAGAATAGTAAAAGTAGATAAAGAAAGTAATGTTTTAAATGAAATAATAAAAGATGATAGTTAAAATATTGAGCCGGATGTAGGTACTTTGAAAAAGTAGGTAGCTAATAAAATAGAAAAAAAAAGAAGTGCTCTTTAGCTAAATCTTAGCTAAATATTTGTTGAACTGAATGTGAATGCCTTTCATTATTAGGAAAATAGAAAAAAGTCAACACAATTTGAGAAGGACAGTAGTTCATTACATCCTCAAAAGCTATGACCCCCTTTGTTGTTGAATGTTAATTATTTTAAGGGCATCATACATCTATCTCCTTTTCATCCCGGGTTTTTGGTGCATTTGACCGTTGGACCCCTATTTGGCTCTTTCTTTTTGCTTGCCAACCTCATCCAGCTTCCAAGATGTTAAAATGTAGCTAGTATGAAGATAGAATCAGGAGAAAAAGGACTACAAATTTGTACTTCAAATAATCTGATCTGATATATTTAACATCTCAGTTTTAATTTCTTGTGGATTCCTTACCCTCAAATAACTTTGTACAACTTATTCTCTTACCTACTTCCTGATATGGATGTGACCTAATTAACAGGAGATCTCACGCAGAGACTATGTACAGCTGCAGAAATAAAATTCTACTTCAGTAGTATATTCGAGAGACAGTCAGGAGATGCCAATTACTTAAAACCTAACAGGAATTGCAATTTGAATTCATGGGTTTCCGGATGTGAGCCAGGCTGGGGTTGTAGTGTTGGCCAAGACCAGAAGGTTGACCTCAAAAATTCAAAAAGAATGCCTTCCAGAACTCATGACTGTCAACCTTGTTGCGAGGGTTTCTTCTGCCCCCGGGGTATTACTTGCATGATACGTAAGTATGTGATAAAACTGATGCAACATATCTCATTGTTGAGATTGAACTCTGTCCAACACCTTTTCATTTCTCTGCATTTTTTTTTTTGTTTTTTTCAAATTTATTGTAAATGCAGCTTGCCCGTTAGGTTCTTATTGTCCCCGTGCAAAACTGAATAAAACAACTGGAATCTGTCACCCGTAAGTTTAATATCCTATTCTTGACATTCTTTATGTCTTCCTAATCCAGAGGTTTATAATGGTTTCATACTATGCACTATTATTCATTGGTAGAGACACAATTTGCAGATACAGCTACCAAATACCTCCTGGAAACCCCAACCATACTTGTGGTGGTGCTGATATTTGGGCTGATATTGGAAGCAGCAGCGAAATTTTCTGTTCCCCAGGATCATACTGTCCACATACCACGCGTGAACTTCCTTGCAGGAGTGGGTAGTGATTATCCTAGAACTCACAGCATTTGTCTCATTGTGAACATAGGGCTTGATTTAAAACATTATATGCAACACATTATTATTTTTGGTAAATTTGATTGTGTCTTGGTGCATAACTTGATCATATAGTGCAAGTATTTAGTTCTCAGTATCAGCCTGTACTAATATGATTTTTTCTCATGCAATTTCAGACATTACTGCAGGATGGGTTCCACTTCTGAAAAACGTAAGTTTTTTGTTTGTCCATGTAACATGGCACTAATCTCAATTCTTCACTTGTGTTACAAAATTTAATGATCTTAATGCTGTATATAATCTGCGTGCAAATGAATTACCATGGGAGCTACTTTTATTCCACCATACAGTCTCATTTGCAGTTAGGGTGCTTTAGACTAGGAATTCAGGAAATGGAGACTCATATGCCAAATCCACGTCAATGGCTATTATGACTAGAAACTTATTTATTCCTGGATATCCGGCCTAGTTTATAAATTCATACCTCTCCATGACGTGTCAAACAATCAGTATTGTTTCATAATTTGTCAAATCTCTAGGGAGAAAGTAGGCTCTCAAATACAGTCATTGAATGTGTTTGGCAAACCCTTCTCATTTTTTTTTTTTTTTTTGGAATGGTAATAATAATTGGTTGACGTGATATAAAGGTAAAAAGAGTTTTGAATTTTATTGAGAGAAAAGTGAAAAAAGTTGTTTGTTAATGAAAAAAAAGAAGTTCGTCTTTTTTGAGAGAAAAATAAGAATTGATTAATGTGATATAAAGATGAAAGGAGTTTTGAATGTTTTGTGAGAGAAAAGTGAAAAAAGTTATTTGGTAATGTGAAGAAAGGAGTTTGACCTTTTCTTAAAGAAAAAGGAAAGGAAAAAAAGTGGGTTGCCAAACAGACTCAGTAGATTTGATGAATAAATATACGCAACTTAAACTTTCTAGATAAAGAGATCAAGTTGTAATTTTGTCCTGGTACTCTTATAATTCCAATTATTTTAATACTATTATTTTGGCTAGAGGAAGAATGGTTATACTTGAGGATGTATAGTGATAAATCAGTTTGATGCACCATCTCCTTTTTATGTTACTCTATCTGACATTTTTGTTGATTGTTCCTATTAGCCTTGTTGCTTCTTGTTTAAAAACTGACAATTAGTGTGCTCAATAAATTTTTCTCAGTATCTTTAGTTTGCATGATTTTGATTCTTATTAACCCTTCTGCAGCGTGCTTCAAATTCACCACCTGTAATCCAAATACGGAAAATCAAAATATTCATGCTTATGGAATCGTACTTATTGTAAGTTATTGTGTCTCTACTCCTAGATGGAAAAGTTGACCATCAATCTTGCGATGGTTCAATTTGTCTTGTTGTTTATCAGGATACAAATCTTGCTCAATTATGGCTGTTAACTTCTATTTCTTTCCTCACTCCCTTAAACTTTCTGAAAAACTTTTATATGTTTTCTGAATGAGTTCTTTGGAAGGGTTATGTGGTAATGCTTTTGTTTAATTCTTCTCTGCATAAGTTCTATTTCATGGATTATTTCCTATTCACATTTCTCTTAGACTTTAATTGAACAAAAGAAAGGGCAATCTTCCTAATTTTTCGTTCTACATTCCTAAAAGCCAATAATTTTTTTAAGATCTGTTTGCTGAGCATTCTTTCTCCTGTGGGTTCAGCCTTTGAATTTGATAGTGTTTAATTGCCTATGTAGGCTGCATTGAGTACTCTGCTGCTCATTATATACAACTGTTCTGATCAAGTTCTCACTACTCGAGAAAGAAGACAGGCTAAATCCAGGGAAGCTGCGATCATACATGCACGAGAAACTGCACAGGCACGACAAAGATGGGTATCTGCAAAAAATGTTGCCAAGAAGCGTGCAGGGGGGTTGCAAGAACAGTTTTCCCGCACGTTTTCTCGTAAAAAATCTGCAAGGCAGTCAGAGCAGCTGAAGGTCTTGGGTCATGCTAAACCTGGAACTGATGATGCTATGTTACCGCCTTTGCCTCCAGGTTCTTCAAGCGGATCTAAGCAATCAGCTGCAGCGTCCAAAGGAAAGAAAAAGGAACCAAGCAACCTCACAAAAATGTTGCATTCCCTTGAGGAAAATCCAGATAGTCATGAAGGATTTAATCTGGAGATTGGGGACAAAAATATTAAAAAGAATATGCCAAAAGGTAAGCAAATGCATACTCACAGCCAAATTTTTAAGTATGCATATGGTCAACTGGAGAAGGAGAAAGCAATGCAACAACAAAACAAGGACTTGACATTCTCGGGAGTAATTTCAATGGCTACCGGTGGTGAAATCAGGACGAGGCCTGTGATTGAGGTGGCTTTCAAAGATCTAACTCTTACTTTAAAAGGGAAAAACAAACATCTACTTAGGTGTGTTAGTGGGAAATTCATGCCCGGCCGAGTTTCAGCTGTCATGGGTCCATCAGGGGCAGGAAAAACGACATTTCTTTCTGCTTTGGCCGGAAAAGTGACTGGATGCACCATGACAGGTTTAATTCTTATAAATGGAAAAGTTGAACCCATGGATTCTTATAAAAAAATTATTGGTTTTGTGCCACAAGATGACATTGTGCATGGGAACTTGACAGTGGAGGAGAATCTCCGATTCAGTGCAAGGTGCAGGTATGCCACTACTTGACATGCTATCTAATTCCATCACGTTTTAATACCATTCTTGAAATTCATGTGTATCATTTATTGCTCGCGATCAATATCATTGGTGTCAGAGATATTTATCCCTTGCTCTTTTTTTCTTTTTCTTTTTTTGGTCTTATGGAACCCTAAAACTTGAGAGTAATAATCATATTTGTTAGAATATTAATTAGAAATTATTAAATTCACAATTTCTTATTATCTTAAATTTTTAGGACCACTTCATTAAAGAAATAATCCTAACTTCATAGTTTATCCCCTATTTCAACACAATATACATTATATTGTCTGGTCTTACACATTAAGAGAGTGGTAGAGAATAAATTATAAATGATTAAAAATTCACAATTTTCATAACTTAAGCTTTTGGGAAAATCAATGACTTAACAATTTTCGTTACAATTAGACGTACGTGGTTTTTCCGAAAGATTGATTTCATTTCTTTTAGCAATGACCGCAATTCACCTCATATTTCTCAAGATAAAGACTGTCAAATCAGACTCGGTTTATTGCTGATTGGCGTAGCCCTACAGCTTAACTTAGCCACGAGTCTATGAAATATAAACTCCCCCGCCCACCTCACTCTATTGGCCTTCAACCTAGAATGAAAAATTAAAGAGAAAAAAAAATCTGCTTTTCTATGATACTGACATGAACACCAATACATAGTTGCACACCAAGGATAATAATTTCCTTTATCCTAAGTTCATTTATGGGGGACGAACTCTTGAACTTAGAATCAAATGAATCGGAAAGTCCCATCCACAACTGTCCTATATCCTGGAAAGTGCCATTAGATGTAAAGGTAATGTATCGGAGGGGATTAGTAGGATTACGCCTACACATTTTAATACTTGGAGCATTATCAAAATATATGGTAAGAATCGTAAGATTATCCCAGTAAAATATTTGCCAAAACTGAAAGAAGTAAACCTGTGAAATCTATAATATTTAAGTTTTTACTTCATATAAAATCTCTGACAAGAGTTAATGCAGAAAATATGGTGTATCTTTAGCAAATATGCCCGCATATTTTCAACACTGAAAGCCTTATACTTTTGTGGAGATCCTTATGTATTTTGATTTCCATATGATTTACTTTACCTGTTCACGCTGTCAATAAGTTGACTTGTCATCCTGAACTAAACATATGCTACTTTAAAATTATCTTGTTTCTTACCACTGCTTCACTCTACAAATTGACTTCCAGATTAAGTGGATTGATATCTAGTGTTTGTTTAGTTCCATTGTCATTGTTATTTAATTTATATTGCTGTATTCCTTGATACCACAGACTATCTGCCGACATGCCCAAACCTGATAGGGTTCTGGTTGTTGAAAGAGTCATTGAGTGCTTGGGACTTCAGGCAGTGAGGGATTCCCTGGTTGGAACTGTGGAGAAGAGAGGAATCTCTGGTGGCCAGAGGAAGCGTGTAAATGTTGGCCTAGAGATGGTCATGGAACCTTCGTTGTTAATCTTGGATGAGCCCACAACTGGCCTAGACAGTTCATCTTCTCAGTTACTTCTTAGAGCACTTCGACGTGAAGCTCTTGAAGGGGTAAACATCTGCATGGTAGTTCACCAACCAAGGTAAGTTCTCTCTTTCTCTAATCTTTTCTCGTCTAACCAAAATGCCAGCAAAACAAAGTTCTCTTTGTAAAAGAATAAATTATGAGACATTTTCTTTAGTTTTTCTTTTTATCATGCTCTTTTTCACCTAATACAAACTTTCAAGGTCAACAAGAACCATTTTTCCTAATTAAGAAACAACAAAGACTGTGTTGTTTCCTCTTGCTTATAAAAATTCAGTGATATGGATCCTGTTGGTGCTTGTACTTACTAGGAAAATGGAAAAAAGAATTTATATATATATATGTATAAGCCTGTGCTTGTTTGGACGGATCATCATAAATTGTAAAAGTGTGTTGTGAATGTACATAAAATATTTAGCCATAATATATATGTAAAGAAAAATTTTATTGTCATTTAGAAAATTACTTTTTTTTGGGCAAAATGCAACCCATTATTCTAGTTTATTGTGATTGCCATGTTAGGGATTTTTGTGTGGATCATCCATAAGAAATAGAAGTCTCGTGCTTGTTTGGACAAATCATCATAAATTATAAAAGGGTGTTGCGCACGGTACATGAAATATTTAGCCATAATATATATATATTCCATTTTCATTTAGAAAATTACTTTTTTGGGCAAAATGCAACTCATTATTCCAGTTTATTGTGATTGCCATGATTAGGGATTCTTGTGTGGATCATCCATAAGAAATAGAAGTGTGAGAGTTTTGTGAGTAAAATGTGTTAATCATTTAACACTTTCCCTCACGTGTGGACTCAAACTCTCTCTTAACAATGAGACCCAACACTTAGAACATTTAACTGAAACTTGGGGGTGGGGGGAAGGGAGGGATAAGCCGTAGAGTCAGGGTTTAAACTCAGACCCTCTGCTTATTGAAGATGGAAACTTCCCATTTGATATGATTTGGTTCTCCTTGATTTTATTCCCAGATCTCTTCCTGTTGTAACATGCTATTAATTTCTTTCCATAATAGTTTCTATTTATCTTCTTTTTAAACCCATGTAAACATGTGAAACCAATATGGTGGAATAAAACAATTTTTTTTTTCTACTCTACCAAATTTCTCTTCTTATCTTCTCTCTTTATTTTTATTTTTTTGGGTTGGTTGTACTGTGGAAAACTGGAGAAGAATACTTCTTGTTATTATTTTTCTCATAAGGTTACATTGGTTTAAATAGAAGAAAACCTAGAACCTAATATGGAAAACACTTAATGAAATATTACAACGTAATCAATCAACATAAAGACAAAATAAAATCATAATAAATCAAGGAGAATCTCAACATGTACGTCTTCACTGTCTCACGTGGCTGCTGACGCGAGCCCTATGGATCCTGGTGTTAGCATAAATCCAAGCTCCTAACATGAATTGGTGAACCCAAGTATCTGTGGCTTTGCGACTGGTGAACCCAACTTGAATGACATGACGAGCGGCGAAAAGAGGATTTTTGGGTTATTTTTAGGACCACTGGCATCATTCAGTGGCAGCAGGGTGATCTTTGACGGTTGCTTATGGAGGCTGTGATCGGGAAGCAAAATTACATGTTGTTTTGGGTATGATGGCAAACAACAAGACATACAACATTGTTCTAGACAGTTTGTTGTCTAGATTTGGGAAAAACAACAAGTCGTTCAGCAGTTTGTCAAATGACTAGTAGGACCCCTAAACGACAAGTCATTTAGCAAAAGGAAAATAAAAGAAAAAAGATGTTGATTGTCTTTGAGTTTTGCTCTTGAATTCTAGTTTTTCACTTTGGCCCCCCCGCCTAGGCTTTTGCTTGACTTGCCTTGGAGTTTGTCTTCTTCCTTCGAGGTGGGAGTTTCTTTGAGTGGAGGTGATTTTTTAGGGGCTGTTATCTCTCATGTGGCAACGTTGTGTCTTCAAGCCGTGGGGATCTCTTTTGAGGGGGACATGATGGGATTTTTGAACCTCATGGCTCAAGTGGATAAGGGTCAGCATCATGAGATCCCAGATTCCACTCCCAAGCTTAAAGAGAGAAGGGAGTTGAAGAACTTAATTGGAGTGCTTTATCAACTTTGATGCTAGGAATCGTGGCTCTTGCCAAGGAAAAAGTAAGAAGGATCTTGTTGTGATGTAATCGATCTTGTTTAGGGTTTGCGGGTTGGTTTCTGTTTGGATGTTTGGTGTTTGGGGTTCTTTAGCATCCTTTTTGTATACTTCCCGTATGCTTAGGGGCGCCTATGCTTTCTATAAAATTTATCTGATTACCTATCCAAAAAAAGGAACTTTTTTCATTTTAATACTTTTAATCTCTCTTGAGCCCAATTGTTGTGTATTGGAGCTATTTGACTAGATGTCTGAACTCAAGATGTCAAATTCGAGTCAAACCTCAAAAACTCAAAAAAATGAGATAGAGAGTCAGGTGACCTTCCATAGTGAGAATCAAAATCTCCAAATCACAATTGTGAAGTTGGAATTGGCTGAATTACCTTTCTTGGTCGCAGTCACTGATGCTATACATTAAAAGTCGAGGAAAGATGGGATACCTGAACGGGAAAGTATCTGAACATGCGTTAGATGACCCTTATTATGACAAGTGGGAGGCTGAGAATTCGATGGTTATGTCCTAGTTATTACACTATGCTACCAAAGATTACTCGAGGATATTTATTTCTCCACATGACAAGAGGTTTGGAATGTAGCAACTCAAACATATTCAAAAATTGGGGAATTCCCCATATTTATGAATTGAAGTTATGGATACATGGAACAATCCAAGGTGATTGGTTTGTAGTTACTTAATTTCATAAACTTCATTGTTTGTGGCAGGAGTTGGATCATTATCAAAATTGCAGACCGAGTGTACAATAGATGCAATCAAGATTAGAAAGATGATACAAGAGGAACGTATTTATGAGTTCTTAGCTGGTTTAAACTTAGAGTATGATCTGTTCAAATTTTGGGAAAGGATTATCTTTCGTTAGTGAGAAAGGTATTTTCGAGTAATGCTAGAAATCACTCGTGTCACTCTAAGAATAATGTGGTTTCTAAAATTACCATTGGCTTTGTGATTGATTATTATTGAATTTTGATCAAATGATGATTTTAAAAGCCATCTCATTCTTAGAGTGACTTTTAGAATTACTTGGTATTCTCATATGTCCAAAATGAGGAGAGTCGTCGCAGCACAATGCTCCATTTTGGTTCATAGGCTCAATCTAGTCTAGTAAATGCATCTCAATGCAATTCGAAAGGTGATTTCAGAAGTTGGGATGGCAGCAAAGTAATAGATGTGACCGTAGACAATAAGAACAAACATTTTTATGACCACTATAATAAGTCTCGGCATACTTGAGAAATTTGTCGGAGACTTCATGGTCATCTTGCCCGAGGTCGTTCAGGTGGAGGAACTAGGCCTCGTGCCAATCATACTTCTATGGTAGAGACATCTGCTTCCTCACCAGATGCTAGTTCTTCTTCTATTGATACACTTCGTCAACTTATGTCTCAATTAGAAACATTTGGTACTGCATCCTTCTCCTTCGTTCATATGGGTAATTTATTGCTTTGAATGCATGTTACTCCCTCTAATGGTCCTTGGGCCATTGACTTTGGTGCCTCATTCCACTTGATTGGTATGTCTTCCTTGTTTTCTTCATATAATCCTTGTTGTGGCAGAGAAAAAGTTAAAATAACTGATGGTTCTCTATCCTCGTGTCTGGTAAAAGCTCAATTTCTGTCACGCCCTTTATGACATTGTCTTCTATTCTTCATGTACCTGATTTTTCCACTAATTTATTATCCATTATGTGTATTAAGTGTGAGTTGGATTGTCAAGTATTTTTTATTCTCATTATTGTTTAATTTTAGACCTAGTCACAAGGAAGATGATTGGCAATGGTAGCTTGAGAGATGGTTTGTACTACCTGGATTCTCAGCCTAAGAGACAAGGTCGGCTCACATAGGCTTATCCCATTGTTTGGGCGGATGACTTTGCATCAAGAATTTGGCTTTGGCATCAACAATTAGGGCATTCTTCTTTTTGTTGTTGAAACTCATGTTTCCTTCCTTATTTTTGCATAATAATGTTTATAAGTTTTAGTGTGAAACTTGTGAACTTGCTAAACAACATCGTGGGTCTTTTTCACCTAGTATCGATAAAAGTGTTGAGCGGTTTGTTCTTGTTCATACTGATGTGTGGGGCCCTTTACAAGTGTTTTCTTTATATGGTTATCAAGGGTTTGTCTGTTTTATTGATGATTTTCTCATACCACCTTGGTTTATTGTTGAAAGATAAAAGTGATGTGTTCTCTGTATTCCAGATGCTGTACAAAATAATTTAGACCCAGTTTAATACTTTTATCAAAACTGTCTTGACAATGGAGGTGAGTATTTGTTGGATGATCTCCGTACATATTTTTGTGAACATGGCATTATCCATCAAACCGCTTGTGTCAATACTCCCTAGCATAATGGTTTTGCTAAGTAGAAAAATCGATATCTTCTAGAGGTAACTTGATACTTAATGCTTGATATGCATTTTACCAAATTTTATTGGGGGGCCGCTTTTCTCACTGTTGCATATCTCATTGATAGGATTTCCTCTTGTGCTTTATATTTCAAAACACTCCTTGAGGCGTTGTCTTCACCTTTCTCTATGTTATAGTTTGTATGAACGGTTTAGAGGGAGAAGGCGGAGGCTGTATTATTCAGCTTATGTTAACCTAATACTGGCATCCTATTATATAGGATTAGTGAAATACCATAAAGACTAAACTACTCCCAAAACTCTAATGACTCAAACCCTAACTCTTCTCACATTCCCCCTCAAGCTGGAGCATAAACATCATATGAATCTAGCTTGGAAGATACAAGCAAACGAAAAACAACTAGAAAAACATACTCTTAACACTCCCCCTCAAGCTGGAACAACTTGGAGTACACAACTCAAAACAAATAACAAGATAATTTAATTAAACTTCAAGGCCGGTCGAAAACTCGTTGGAAACTTGAACAACGAGATTTGATCAGATCTCGCTGCAAAACACCAAGGCCGGTCGAATACAACAATCACAACATTGGATCAGTTCTCGCCTCAAAACACCAAGGTCAGTCGAATACATCAATCAATAACAACTTGGGATCGGTTCTCGCCGCAAAACACCAAGGCCGGTCGGATACATCGATCACAACATTTGATCAGTTCTCGCCGCAAAACAAAAAGGCCGGTTGGATACATCGATCACCAACAACTAACAACCAACGCATGATAAACCAACAAGTTTTGCCGGAAAACAGATACTGGGAAAAAAAAAAAAAAAATTGCTGGAGCTTCATCGGAGACTCGCTGGAACTTTGATGGAGCTTCAAAACAGGCCGAAGACAAGCAGAGCATGCTGGAAGTACCTAAAACAGAAGAAAAACACTTAAAAACATAACGAAACAGTCACGAGAGGTCGTCGGACCTTCACCAGAGACTTGCCGAAGTATCACTGGAGCTTGCCGGAGAAGAAAGAATAGGCTGGCCACTCCAAAAACAGTAACAACAGACTTAAACGATGACAGAAGATCATCGTTCTAACAACACATCATCAAATGGCTGGATTTTTTTTTTTTCGAGGCCCGCTGCAACTTTGCCGACCACCATATAACACTTCGGTTACCACAGACAACGCCGGCCATCACACCCAGCAACAAGAACTCGCACCACAGCAGCAACGATAGTGATGGGTTTTTTTTTTTTTCTTCACCGAAGGTGTTCCTCCGGTCACTGTAAAACCAAAAAAAAAAAAAAAAATCTGCTACCAAGGCACTACCTGTGTGGGCATTATGCCCCCATGGGCGGTGCTGCCACCAGAAAAACACTCAAGAAAACAACACAAATATAGCAAAAAACACTACTACAAACAAAGGGCCAGAGATTCAAACCCTATGGCTCTGATACCATATTATAGTTTGTATGAACAGTTTAAAGGGAGAAGGCAGAGGCTGTATTATTCAACTTATTCAAATTATGTTAACCTAATATAAGCATCCTATTATATAAGATTAGGGAAATACCATAAAGACTAAACTACCCCAAAAACCCTAATGACTCAAACCCTAACTCTTCTAACACTCTACTTAAAAAGGTGTCTCTATAAAGGTGTTTAGTTGTGGTTGTTATGTCCATATTCATGGTCCAACTCGGGGTGAGTTAGATCCTCGTTCCCTTAAATATGCCTTCATTGTTATTCTCCTACGTAGAAGGGGTATAAATGCTATCATCCCCCATTTGAAACATTGTCTAGATGGATGCTACCTTTTTTGAAACTTGACCATATTTCTCCTCAGCCTAAACTTCTCTTCATGGGGAGAGTCCAAGTAAGCGGATTTTCCTGGTCCATTACCTGTTCCTGCTCCTGTGCCATCCTACTAATAACTCATGTGTCGTTTGTGGAAGAGTTGAGAGTTTACTCCAAATGCTAGAAAAATTAGACTATCCCTGATGCTACTTGCCAAGCATATGATCTTGGCTCAGGTAGTGCTACTTCTATCCTTGATCAGTATCCTTCAATGCCTATTGTTGATGATATGAAACTTCCTATTGCACAGCGCAAAGAAGTTAGGTCATGCACTCACCGTCCCATTTATGATATTGTTTCCTATTAGCACCTTTTACCATCGTATCATTCCTTTGTGTTCAAATTATTGTCTGTATATATTCCTAGAAATTTAGATGAGGCACTTAGTGATACAAAGTGGAGGGAAACGATGTAAAAAGAGATAGAAAACCCTTCACAAAAAGAATACTTGGGATCTTGTTAAATTGGTTAACGGGAAGAAGACACTTAGATGCAAGTGGTTGTTCATTGTCAAGCATAAGGCCAATGGTTCATTGGAACGATACAAGGCAATACTAGATGCAAAAGGTTTCACATAAACCTATGGAATTGACTATGAGGAAACATATGCTGTTTCTGTTGTAGCAAAGATGAATGCAATTAGAGTCCTATTTTCTGTAGCAGCAAATCTGAATTGGCGTTTGCACCAATTTAATGTGAAAAATGCATTCCTTCATGGAGATCTAGAAGAAGAAGTATCCATAGAAGTTCCTATGAACTTGAAGATTCATCCACTATGGGTAAGGTGTGCAATCTTAAGAAGGCTTTATATGGTCTAAAACAATCTTTGAGAGCATGTTTTGAGCGGTTTTTACGGGATATGCAGAGATTTGGTTACAAACCAAGTTGGGATGATCATACACTTTTTATCAAACATTCCACTCAAGGAAAGGTAACAACTTCGATTGTTTACATTGATAATATTGTAGTTATAGAAAATGATAACGAGAAGATATGGAATTAAAAAAAAAAAAAATCTCTTGCCAATGAACTTGAAATAAAAGACTTGGACAGTTAGAAGTATTTTCTAGGTATTGAGGTAGCAAGGTCAAAACATGGTGTATTTATCCCAACGAAAATGCTTTATTGATCTTCTCATGGAAACATGAATGCTCGGATGTAAAAGCATTGGATAATCTAGTGAAAGTGAATGTTAAGTTGGGAGAAAGTAGTGAGAGTCATTCGGTGGATAATGGAAGATATCAACAATTGGTTGGACCCATTCTGACATTTCATATTCTGTTAGTGTGGTAAATCAATGTAACACTCCGGTCCCATATTAGAAAGATGAGTAACCCTGGTTTATAAAGAGACTCATAGGTGCTAAGACCCACATTGCTTACAAATATTTGAAAGTTATATGATATGCCTCCATATTTTGGAGTTCGCAATGAGTGTTCTATAGCACAAGTGAAATACGATGGTGTACAGGAGCTAGAAGGTAAAACAAAATAGAGAGAGAGTGGAGAACAAAACTAATTGACTATTTCAATAGTTCTATTGAGGTTTTTTTTTTTAAAAATAAAATATAAAAAATTAAAAATTAATACAAACCATCAATAATTTTGCACTCTAGCTTGACGGTCACCCTCAAGGTGGAGGTGATATATCTTTGTGCATCTTAAAGCACCACACTTGTCTTTAAAGCTTAAACTCATAGGAATAGATAAAATTTAATCATTTAATCAATACTTTAATATTCGAGCTCGAACTCCTTTTTAATAAGTGAGACTCAACATATGAAATATTTAATTTAAATTTTTTTTTGGGGTGGGAGATGAATTGACGGAATTAAGGTTCAAACCCAAGACCTTTGACTTTGATACCATGTTAAATCACCATTTCTCCTAAAAGTTTAATCTCATAGGAAGAGGTAAATTTAATCATTTAATCAATACTTTAACAATGCATAACTTGTTACAAATATCAATAAAATTAGTTTACTGAAAGCCTTTATATGAATATTTGATAATACTTAGATTCAATTTTTTATGGGAAAAGATCGAAAAGAACGCATAATTATTTATGGTGAGCTAATGGTGAAGAGGATCACAAAAAGTGGTTCATTAGGCCTTTTTTTTCTTGGTGCTTTTCCATTTAATGTTGTTGTATTGTCCAATCTTACTAAAGTATTGCTAATCAATTAACTTCAGCGATAAATTCAATGAAAATTTTGAAATTATGTACTATGTTCTGTTAAGTAATGGATAATTAAGTTAAGCTCAACCAAAGACGTCCTAAGCCTCAATCGTAGGTTATCTTCCTCCTAAAGATTTATGAAGAATTGTGATCACATTTTTATTTTCCATGTCATTATCAGTTAAAATTTGAGGTTGAGTCTTTGTTTTTTTTCCCTCTTCCCATACAGCTATGCTTTGTTCAAGATGTTTGATGATTTAATACTGTTAGCCAAAGGTGGTCTTACGGCGTATCATGGATCTGCAAAGAAAGTTGAAGAATACTTTGCTGGCCTTGGGATCTCCGTACCAGAGCGTGTTAATCCTCCAGACCACATCATTGACATTTTGGAAGGTATAGTGAAACCAAGCTCGAGTGTGACTCGTGAACAGCTTCCTGTTAGATGGATGCTTCACAATGGGTACACAGTACCCCAAGATATGCTGCAATATGCTGAAGGACTTGCTGCATCCTCAACTGGCTCAAATCCTAGTGATGGAGCTACTGAACAATCTTTTGCTGGAGATTTGTGGCAGGATGTGATGTCTACTGTTGAGCTGAAACGAGATCATATACAACATAACTTCTTAAAGTCTAAGGACTTATCCAACCGAAGAACTCCTGGTGTAGCCCGGCAATACAGATACTTCCTTGGGAGGTACAGTCAATCCTTTTTTTTTTTTTTTTTTTTTTCTGTTTTAGATAAATATGCAACCAAAACTTCCCTACTTTCAGAAACTGTTAAGAGACAAATGAACTAATAAATCCTTGATTCCTATTCCACACAAGTCAACCAGCCTTGCTGGTGTCTACAGAAAGTAATGAATTGAAAACATAGGCTAGAGGTTAACCATCTCAGGGTTACAAGCAGCTTTCTCCTGGCAATTGCAGTTTTAATTTGTCAGTCTTGTTGGCCATTCTCGAAAACTTTAGCATCACAAGGGGAAGTCTCTGATCTCTATTCAGTTACGTGAAATGTGTTTTGTTAAATATTGTGTGCATATTGAGATGACAGGGTTTTTGCTCATTTGAGCTTTCTATTTGCAACTGATCTGTTAGTTAAGCTGGTCTGTCTCAAAGATTTAACATAATTTCTGTTTTGAAAATTGAATACATAATTTATATGGAACAAGTTCTTCAACTATCAAGTTTGATACACAAATTTCTCAGTGTATGGTCAAATCTTTCAGGGTTGGTAAGCAGCGGCTACGAGAAGGTAGATTACAAGCAGCTGATTATCTGATTTTATTACTTGCTGGAGTCTCAATGGGAACTCTAGCTAAAGTGGGCGATGAAACATTTGGGTCTCTCGGCTATACTTATACCGTCATTGCTGTTTGTAAGTTCTAAAATATGAACTTGTTAGCTGTTTCATGTTTGTATTGAATTCGAGTTGCCATTGGTTTCCATGGGCAGTGAGATTGAATATTACTCGCACCCCCGCCCCCCACAAATTTCTTTATGCAAGTGTCAGTACAAACTACATGTAGTGGTGCTCCAGGAGAGTTGACTTGAGAGGCTTAGACACCTGGTTTTTAATCCAGTGCCTTGGCCAACTGTTCAACTGGCACTGGTTTACTTTGCCTCTTTTAAATTTAAACCCTTTCAAATGACAATCTATCATTACTTATGAAGATATCAATTTTTATCCTCTCCTTTACGGAGTATAGATTGCTGTTGTGCAAAATTTAAATATTTACAAATTAATTAGATTATTATAAATTAGATGTTTCTGTACTACATGTCCTTTCCCATGGTATAATTTTAATTGTGCATTTGCAGCACTACTATGCAAGATTTCAGCATTGAGAACATTTTCTATGGACAAATTACACTACTGGAGAGAGAGTGCATCTGGAATCAGCAGTCTGGCCCATTTCCTCTCCAAAGATGCAGTTGATCTTTTCAATATAGTTATCAAGCCTTTGGTTTATCTATCCATGTTCTATTTCTTCGGCAATCCAAGATCATCCTTTGCAGACAATTACATTGTTTTGCTTTGCCTCGTTTACTGCGTGACTGGCATAGCTTATATATTTGCCATCTATCTAGATCCTAGTCCTGCCCAACTGGTATATATTGGAAATTACATTGATCAACTCATTGCATATGAATATGTGTTCCTTTTATCTCTTCAATTTCTTCTAAGGTAATGTGCCTTCTCTTTTCTCCTTGCAGTTGTCAGTGCTTCTTCCTGTTGTTTTGACTCTTATTGCATCCCAGGAGAAAGAAAGTATTCTTGCCAAGTATCTAGGAAATTTGTGCTATACAAAGTGGGCTTTAGAAGCTTTTGTCATTGCAAATGCTGAAAGGTTCGTTGTGATCCCTCCTTTCTTTTTTGTAGAAGTAATGGATGCATACTTACTCAGTTTTGTGCATTCATCGTAGTATATGCACAGAACGTTTTTGCAATCTGGACATTGCCACAGGGGATTTGGCCCAATTTTGCTTAAAACCTCATTGCAACATATTATATGGAATAATGACATCATTGAATATTTTGTTTAGGATACAATGCTCAAGATTGCAATTTTAGACATATAACTGGAGGAAACTGAGTGCTAAGGAGTTCTTTATCACGTGTATTATTTAGGTCCTATGCTGACTTCTTTAAGGCTGCTTTTGCTTAACAAAAGAAGTTGCTCCAGGAAATTTTCCTGGTTTTTCAGAAGGAGAGACTTGATAGAAGAAACAAGTTCTGACATCCCAGATAATTTCTGATATCATGGATATTCTTGAATGTTTATTTCATTAAAATATGGACTACAAACTATCTTATCTACAGAATATGGAAGTCACATTCCCAAAATAAAATACATAAATGCAACAGTTACTTCAAGAACAATAGCAACTCTGATATAGGGGTTTATAATTGACTAGAGGTTTGCTTACAAAATTGTTACTGTAGATTTCCACAAGAAATCTCTAGCTTGCTGCCTATTAACTAATGGAACTGTGCCTGGAGATCTTATTGAGATTTAGAGGCAAGACAAGAACCATAAGCCATGAAGGAAATCGGCATGACTGCTGTGTTTGTTATAAGCCAACTAAAGTGCATGCATTTACTATAGGTCAACCGATGAGCTAACCATTCCAAAAGTGAAAATTCATATTTAGATCTAATGTAGATTTTTTGCTTTAGATGAGGTTGCTCTCAAGTATCATTGAAGCTCATCACTGTTTTTTAAGAAATCATGCCACCCGTACGCAGAACTTGTGTTTGGTTATATATGATCTGTCTCTGAAACAGAATAGATTGTGATTATAGATATAAGATTTTGACAAAAACTTCGAGTTCACATTAATCATTAACTGCATTACCTTGTCAATTTTGTCATGTTAACTGTTTGATCTGCTTTGTTCCTCAGGTATTCTGGGGTGTGGCTGATAACTCGGTGCAATTCATTGATGCAAAGTGGCTATAATCTTCATGATTGGGCTCTTTGCCTCTGCCTCCTCATTCTTACTGGTGTAGTTAGTCGTGTCCTGGCATTCTTTTGTATGGTAACCTTTCAAAACAAGTGACTTTGGACATTCTTTCTTTGCTGGTTTCCTAGTGTACAAATTATACAAGTCTAATTGGTACCCTTGTATCATAGAGCCTCAGAAGGGGATCCAATCATTGCAAGTGAGAATATATATATTAACTAGTAATGTAAATCAAGTCTCATGACCCAGTTTAGGACTTGTGGTCATTTCCTTTTGTCAATTAGAATGTCTATTGTAGCTGAGTAGAGAACTGAAATGAAAGGAAAACTAACTACATAAATGTTGATGCCAGTGAAAAGATTTCGGTGGGGATTATATTTTTATTTCTCAATACCTTGTATCTTTTGGACAGCTGCTTTTGTTTCTCCTTTGATGAGTAGTTATCATGATTTCCTTGTTTTTAGGTGGTTTCTCTTGTATATTTCCTTTCGATTACTTGTAAAAGAAAATTATATATATATATATATATATATGAAAGATTGAATTTCTAATTTTGAGAAAGTGAATTGAATTGATAAATTAGCATCTATGCAAAAGTAATAAGTTGAACATGAAAATAAAGTTGATTGTGTTTCTTTACATTTTGACAGACAAGTTAAGGATCTTTGTTATCATCAATATTTTATCATCTTTAATAAGCTCTAGATTATAAGATATAAATATAGCGATTCTTTTTTCTTTTTTTTTTTTTGAAAGGAAAAATCATTTCAGTCTCTTTAAAGAAAAATCACGAGCGTAAACGTTTTTACATCACACAGCAAAAAGTTATAAGAAAATCATAGCCAAAGTTATAAGGTTACAAGTTATAGATGCTTACATAAAAATCAAAATTCAAAACCTATTTATGACAACAATATCCGTTAACTTATGACTAATTTTTAGTTGTAATATCATATCTATTTTAGACAGATTCAACTCAATGCATAGGTAACTTATCTTTCTTGACCTTGGGAACATAAAGCTCATGTCGAAACTCATCCTAAAAAACCCGAAAGCCAAGAAATGAATCACATTCATAACTTACAAGTTTGGATAATCCTTATTTAAACAAAATTATAAAAAACAAAAAATAGAGAAAACCTAACCTCACAGAAAAACAGCCTAAAAAGCATAGATCTATTCCTGAGAAAACTATTCTACTCCTCCTCAACCCAAAACAGTCGGAAAACTACATCCTTCTTCTCGTGTATCGCTCACAAGATCAGATCTAAGAAGAATAAAACTCTAATTCAAAATATATAAAACATGAAACACAAGCATAAAAAATAACATCGTCCGAAGTGGAAGAGATGATGGGCATTGGCTAGCATTAGCATGTGGTGGAGCAAACGGAGATGGGCGGCACAACATCTTGGAGGGCAGACGAAAATGGCCGAAGTTGCTACATATGGCCAAAAAAACACCTAAAAAAAAACTGGTAGAGGGGGAGAGGGGGATTAGGAAGGAGGAGAATAGGGGAAGGGGAGAGAGCAGGAGGGAGCCTCCAAATATAGCAATTCTAATTAATTATTTGAGACTTGTAAGATATAAATATAGCAATTCTTAAAAAAATTTGGGTTTTTAAAAAAAAACGTTAGGTTATTTTGAAGAAAAAAAAAAGGATAAGGCATTTGAATTTCCTACAAATCGTACGTGCGTAACAAATTAACACGTAATAACAAAAGCAACGGAGCTTCTGTTTGCAAAAATGAGACCAGCGTTTCGAAACGCTTACTTGAACTTCTCTCGCTGCTTAAGCCCTAATCCAAAGTTCCCCAACACTCTCTCCTTTCTCCATACATTCCCCACCATATCAACCTCTCAATCACCGACGTTGATCAGCTTTTGGTTCGGGAGAGAGACGTTTCGTTCGCTTTCTTCGACTCTCTGCTGCTACTCGATGGCGGGCGGTGAAGCCCAGGCGCCCCACTCTTCTGCTTCGCTGGAGAAGCAGTTTGAGGACTTCCACGTTCAGCTCGAAGAGTCTGGAAGCTTGCGCGACCGCATTCGAGCCGTGGTGATGGAGATCGAGTCCACCACAAGGCTCATGAATGCCACTCTTCTTCTGGTTCACCAGTCTCGCCCAACTCCTGGTATATCTATAATATATCTTGGTTTTTTTTTTTTTTGTCAATTGATGAAATGATTGTTTGTGAGAAAAAATGAGGAAAAGTAGGCCGTTTCCGGTTACTGGAACAAAGTTAAGTGTTATATTTAAAAGGAAAAAAAAAAAAAAAAAAAGAAAGAAGTTTGATTGGTATTAGTTTCGGAAAGACAATCACAGACCACGAAAAAGTTAAATTTGTATTTTTTTTTTTTTGTTCTATGCGTTTTGGAATAGAGCTCTTAGAGAAGCCCAAGGCTCAGATTGGTGTGCTAAAGGAGCTTTACAATCGACTTGCTGTGGTTCTCCGCGAATGTCCCGGGCAGTACTACAGGTGGGCGAGACATCTCAGGAAGCTAGTTCTGTTCTAGTTTTAATTTGGTCTTTATGGTTGGCAAGTGTTTTTATTGTTTTTATTTATTTATTTATTTATTTTGTGAAGGTACCATGGTGATTGGAGGAGTGAGACACAGACGGTGGTTTCCTTACTTGCTTTCATGCACTGGTTGGAAACAGGAATTCTTCTTATGCACTCTGAAGCTGAGGATAAACTTGGGTGTATGTTTTTACTCCCTTATTTTTGTTTGTTTACATTCCCTGCTTTAGTAAGCTAAGAAATCCACTTTTTATCTTTTTTCTGTCTAGTGGGTGTTTCTATGAGTGCGAAATCTCAATTGTGTTACTTGAGCTTTGAACATTATTTTTCGTGCCAAGTATTAGAAATTGCCTAAACTGCTCGAACCCCTTATTCCCATACGTCTCATTGATTGACCGTAGGACCACTCACATTAGCACAATTCTATGCGGCCAAATGGTTACGGGAGGCTTTGACACATGCATTGCATTTCACCAGAATGCATATATAGGTGCGGTTTTCAAGCTTATGACTGGAAGCAACTTATGATTTGGTAGCATGTTTGTTTCAGATTTATCTTTTAAATATGCCACCATTTGTTGTTTTTATGAGTAAATGTTAGTGGTGTGTTGATGTTCTCTATTTGCCTCTGTAGATGGATGAGAAAGAAGTGGAAACAAAATTGCGAATTCTATTTTTTTTTTCCTCACTTCCTTTACACTCTTGAGTCTTTATACCCAATTTTTGCTGTCAATGGTGATCTATTATTGTCTCTGATGTTTCCCATTTTTTATATTTATATGATGCAGTCTGCATTGCCAGTCTGTATATTCGAATATTATTTATTTTTCACTTATGCAGTGAACCATTTTCTTATCTTATTCAGTTTTCAATATGCAGTGAACAATTCGGAGTTTTGTCTGGATGTTGAAGACTATCTTATTGGTAAGTTTGCTAGCAGTGTCAAATATATATTTGCATCAATAGATTGCTTCTTTGAAACAAATAATTTATCACAATGATGTATATATATATCCATCCGTATAGGCCAGGAATGAGGCCTTTACACTTTTCCCACTTTTTGCATGTGCCAAACACCACAAGCGCACTCACTTTTATGATCCAATCCAATACAGATGCATATGGTATAGAAACATGATAATCAATCTTACACTACATACATGCATGTTGGTTGTTGGAGTCAAGAAGGCATGTTACATAATCATTTATCAAGAGTCCAATGTTTTACCTCTCTTTAGTGTATGGTAGATAGTAAGTTAGATTGTATCATGAGTGTTTCTTTTTCTGATAGATACACTAATGTTGTAACTTTCTTAATTATGCAGGTATTTGTTTCATGTCCAATGAGTTGGTAAGGACTGTTCTCCACAATTTCAAAAGGATGGCATCTTGCTTATACAAACTGCAAACATGTTCCTTGCATGTTTTTCATCTTGACATTAGTTATCGATTAAAATGATAGGGAAGTTAGGAAATGTGAATTGTTTGTCATATTAACAAAACGAGAAGATGTTGATGGTAGATTATAGAACCAGACCAGATCTTTTGAAAATTATAATGTGCTAAAGATGAGCAAATTGATTGGGGTGTATTGCTCATTGATTGGCATATTAGTTAGTGCTCTATAAACATCTCATAAAAGTAATCTATAATATGTAGAAAGGAAGGGCTTCTTACTGTCATTATGTTTTTGCAGCCAAGGTATGTTGTGAACCAAGTGACAGCGGGAGACTATGATTGCCCAAGAAAGGTGTTGAAGTTCATAACAGATCTTCATGCGGCCTTTCGAATGCTTAATCTTCGAAATGATTTTTTACGCAAGAAATTTGATGGTAGACTCTTTGATTAGAGCTTTATCTCTACATATTCCTTTTTATTAAGGGTTAAATGCATAATTGGTACATGTGGTTTATCTCTTTATCAAGAAGGTACATGAGTTTTAAAAAACGACATTGGTACTTGTTCTTTACAAATTTACCAATTGGGAAAATTACTAAATTGGTCCCTCGGGTTGGAGGTTACGACAAATAAGTCCCTAGGGTTTCAAAAGTGACACAAGCTACCCAAAGCCCCCACCAAGAAGAGAAGGGAGAGCCACCCTCCGCCACCTTTGTTTTTTATTTTTTGCTAGGTGTCAAGTTGAGGTGACATTTTGTACACATGGCAACATTTTATAGCTTTTCATACACGTTACAAAAATTCTGTTTGGTTTTAAGACGATAGATAGACAGAAGTATCAAATTGATAAAATTGTTAGTACAAGTATCAATCGGATCACTTTAAAAGCTTAGGTACCTTCTTGAGAAAGTGGTAAACTACATCTCCAAGTCTGATACTTTTTGAATGATTTTATATCTTATATATGATTTGAGGTCCTCTTGTCTGAATCTTCTCTCACCTTTCACCTTTGGCAGGTATGAAGTATGACCTAAAAAGAGTTGAAGAAATTCACTATGATGTTAAGATCCGAGGCTTGACAGCCCAGGGTGATTCAATTGGAGAACAAGAAATTCAAGGGCAATCCTAGGGTACAGAAGTTATGTACTGAGTTGCCTCTGTACGCCTTGAGTATTTAACAAGTCAGTGAGTTTGCTTCTGACAGATTTAGCTGGCACAAGAGGTTTTTTAGTATTTGTGCAAATATTGTAGTGAATGTTTTTGACCATTGCATCTACATCAAGCATTAGGTGTTAAGTTTTTCAATGATGTAACTATGAAGAGCTTCTGTTCCTTTTGCTTTCAATAACATTCTTCATGGGTATTGAAATTAGGAAATATAAAACACTTTTGCCCATGAATATGGTCTCGATTCTCAAGGGTCGCAAGGTAAGAAGGTCAGAAATTGACTAAGCTCATTATCCTGGATGGTAAAGCTTATCTATTTTATATGGAATTCACTTGCCAAAATAAATTTTGGCTGCCCAGAATGATATTTTATTTTCCTTCTTTTAGATAATAAAACCCAGCATAATGTTGTTGCGGGGTATCAAAAAGAGACAGGTTGAAACTAAGGGATTGTGTGGGTGTGCGTTTGAGAGGCTTAAAAGTATGTTTAAATCTAAAAAGTAATTGTTTCATAAAAAAAAGTTGAAAGCGTTTTTAAATGTTAAAAAAAAGCTTAAAAATGAAATTTTTGTTTGACTTAAATGCTCTATTTTTCAAATGCAATCTTAAACATGCTCTAAGCATTATGGTTAGTAAGCACTTTTATAAGCAAGAGCTTTGAATTACAAGAAATGTTATTAAGTAGATTGATGTACAATTGAAATAGCATGGTAATGAAATCGATTCGGTCTTTTTTACAAGTGCTGATTCGAGGGTTACATTTCAGTGTCATCGTCATGAGTAGAGCACTATGGTTAATAAGCACTTTTATAAGCAAGAGCTATGAATTACAAGAAATGTTATTAAGTAGATTGATATACAATTGAAATAGCATGGTAATGAAATCGATTTGGTCTTTTTTACAAGTGCTGATTCGAGGGTTACATTTCAGTGTCATCGTCATGAGTAGAGCACTAGCAACAGATGTCTTATATGTCATTCCATTTTCTATGTTTAGGGAAAATTTTAAAAAAACCACAAAAACCTATTAACATCAGATTCCATACATTTAACCATCACTTAAGGGTTGCTACAGTGTTTTTCAATGTGTAAGAAAGAAAAAGTTGTTCCCAATACATTATTTTAATACAAATATTTTTGGAAAAAATATAAAATGGCACCCCAAACTACCACCTATTTGTAAAAGGGGTTTGTTAGGGGTTCTCCCTGTAGTATTCTCCTAGCGTTCTCCCAGTAACATGATTTAAGAAAAAATAAATTGTAGTACCGTTTTTTTGCTAACAGATTAATTTTTATGAGTTAATAGTTAGGTTCTAATGCTTTAAAACTTGTTTTTTGATTCAAAATTAAAACCTAAGGGTGGAAGGTTAACCCTTTAGGGATAATATCACCCAAAATGGATTTGATCATCATAAATTTGATACTCAAGCCTCAATTTTGGTGCTAATACCTCTCAAATTTAGTGCTAATGCTTCAAATTTGATGCTAATACCTAAAAAAACCGGTGGTGGATGCCACTACAATTTTATTTTTTCTTAAATCATGTTTTACGTAAAACTGGGAGAACACCAAGAGAACATACGGGGAGAACCCCTAGCATTTTCTTTTGTAAAATGGCTTCCCAAAGTTTCAATTGGTATAAAGTAGCCCTCCAAACTACTAACCCCTTATAAAATGGCCCCATCCGTTAGATGAAACTGTTAAAATGGATGAAAAATCCAAAACGCCGTATAAAGAGTTACGAAATTACCCTTTGTTAGATTAGAAATTAAAATTAAAAAATTTTAAAAAAAAACTGAAAACGGCATCGTTTTTCCTCAACTAAATCCCTTCTTCCTTCTTCCCCTCCACCAGTCGAATTCCCACCACCAGTCTCAACTCACTACAAGTCTGCAACCCTCTTTAACCCACGAAACCTTTTTTTTTTTTTGTCTGCATCACTAAAACCTTTTGTTCTAATAATATCTTAGGGTGCTAGGAACATCATAAACAAAGAAAAGTTTGCATCACTAAAACCTTTTGGTCTAATAATATCTTAGGATGCTAGGAACATCATAAACAAAGAAAAATTAGAATGCCCCTACTGCAACCCACTGCAAGTCTGCATCCCTCTTTAACCTAGTTTCTTCGTGGGTTAAAGAGGGATGTAGACTTGTAGTGGGTTGCAAACTTGTCGTGGGAATTCGACTGGGGGAGGGGAAGAAGGAAGAAGGGATTTAGTTGAGGAGAAAAACGAAGCAGTTTTTAGTTTTTTTTATTTTTAATTTTTAATCTAACAAGGGCAATTTTGTAACTTTTCATACCCAAAACAACGTCGTTTTGGGATTTTCATCCATTTTAACAGTTTTATCTAACGGATGGGGCCATTTTATAAGGGGTTAGTAGTTTGGGGTTACTTTATATGAATTGAAACTTTGGGGAACCATTTTACAAATGGGTGGTAGTTAGGGGGGCCATTTTATACTTTTCCCAATATTTTTCTTTCATCTCTCCTCTTTCATCTTTTTATCTTTAATTGGGGATTGTGTTGGAATTTTGTGAAATAAGTGAGAGTAGGTAAGGAATTTGTATTTGATAAAGATATAATATTTTAATAATATAGGGATTTTTTTTTTGACATGTCCACACAAGGGAAGGGGGATAAGGGATTTGTACTTGTAACCTTCGCTTTATTAGGCGTGGTCCACAGCTGATTGAGTTACCCATTGGGGACGATATAGGAAAAGTTAAGGAAATCTATTGTGAAATATATTTTCATAGGGAAGCAAAAAGTAGTTTTATTCCCTAAACTTAGGAAAAATTAAATGAAAGTTGTTGCTAATGCTTTAAGGCAGTAGTTTATATAGAGTCTATTAAATTGCATTCCTCTTAGTTTATTATAGGGAAAATTTCATTGAAGACCCCCAAACTTTTACCCATTTTAAAATACCCCCTAAACTTAAAAAACACTCAATTTAGTCTTCTGAATTTTCAATTGCTCTCAATTTAGACCATTTTGTCAATTTTAACCATTAAAAATACAAAGAAGACCAAAATATCATTGATTTTCATTTTTTAAAAAATATAAAAAAAAAACGTTTTGAAAGTTGAAATTTTATACAAAAGTCAGGAGTATAAACGTCATGTAATGTTTAAAATTTGACGGAAGGGTCTAAATTGAGAGCAATTAAAACTTCAGGAGACTAAATTAAAAATTTTTTAAATTTAAAAAAATATTTCAAAATTGATAGAAGTTCAGGAGCTTAAGTAAAATTTCTCCTTTATTATATAATCTTGCATAGGAAAAAAGTTCGGTCAGGGGAATCCTTTGACATTATAGATAGAAAGTTATCGTAATTTCATGACCATCATCTAAGGATTTTGCTACTTGCAAGTTGCAACGGTGTTTATTACCCTTCCTATTTATTTTCAACAAATCTTTTAAGATACTTAAGTGGATAGACGTTATTAAAGTTGCACACAAATTAGAAACCTTATCAGCATTGACGGTGGCAACGCCGTCTAATAGTCCAGCGTGGAGGATCCCACGCACAAACCAGGAGGAGCCTTGAATGCTTACCACGTGTCTTAGGACAGTGGCTTGGCTAGCTTTACACTCACAGGAGCGGACCCGAAACACAAATTAGGTGACGAACTGTGTGAAAAATAAATAGAAGAGAGAAAAAAAAAAAACAAAAACAAAAAATTTGGGTTCCGTCGAATATAAAAAAGCGCACCCCCAATTTCGTGTCGCTTTTTGGCGGTTTTGAGGCTTTTCGGTTTCGAACATTCGCTCGAATTTTTCTGACATCTGTCTCTCGTCCTCTTTCTCCTACTCACAGCCCACAGGTTAGATCTCTCTTTATCTCTCTCTCTGTCTCTGTAGCTTGTTTTGTTTTGGTAGATCTTGGATTTTCTTTTGGTTTAGATTTTCTGAGCTCGGATCGGAGAGATTGAGCTCGCTGAGGCCTCTTTACCGATGAATGAGGTAGAGATTTTATATTATTTGTTGTATTTTCACTTTATCTTACTTTCCGTTTGCTTGCGGAGAAAACGAAGGAAAATGTGAGAAAGGGATAAATTTTTAGTTTATAATTTCTTAAAATGGTCTTGTTTGACTTAACTCTGCCACATAGTTCTGTACAGCTAACTTGATTGCTTTTTTTTTTTTTTTTTTTTTTAATAATTAATTTTTTAAAATGTTTCTAGGGTCCTAGAAAATGAATAGTATAATATTCTATAATTATTTTCTGTAGATTACTTTATTTTCACGGCAGCCAAGCAGAGTCTTTATTTTTTATTTTTGTTTTTTTCGAAATATTTTCTGTGGATTTCGCTTTTTATTTATTATCATTTAGTTCGTTGTTTTAATCATCTCTCTACTTGATTATTTATTTATTTATTTTTTTGAAGTTGTCTTTGTCTATGGTCCTAGATAATGAAGAGTATAATATTTGATCATTTATTTTCTGTAGATTACTTCATTTTCTCGGCAGCCAAGCAGAGGTTTTATTTTTATTTTGGAAATATTTTCTGTGGATTTTACTTTATTTGATATCATTTAGTTCGTTGTTTTAATCATCTCTCTGTCTCTCTCTCTTGGCCGTAGTAGGGATCCTTACATTTTTTCCTGACATATTTAGTTCGTGGTTGCATCTGTTGATCGGTTCACTGGTGCAAATAATGCTGATAGTAAAAAAAAAATTCGCCCTTCATATCATCTTTTCCTAATCACAACAGATGCAATCACAGAATAGATGATCCATCTCCTAATCATGAGCCACTATGAGAAAATTAATATTCCACTTATGGGAGGCACTAGAAAGCTCTAAATGGTCTGCCACAAGAGTGTTCTTAAAATGGGCAATGCTAAACAAGGCCGAAAAAGATGTCCTAGGAGTTTGAGCCCTACACCAAACATCATGCCAAAAACAAATTTTGGAGCCATCCCCCCCATCTCAAATCTAGTGTGGCTAGGTAGCTCCCCCCAACCCCTCCTAATATTCTTTCAGAGTCCCACCCCATGTGACCTTTGAACCTCATTAGAACACCACCCACCACAAGCACTGCCATATTTAGAATCCACAACCACCCTCCATAAGGCCTCTCTCTCATGAACGTAGCGCCACAACCACTTACCCAAAGAGCCCGGTTAAGCACAAGTAAATTTTGAGCCTCCAACCCTCCTTTAGCTATTGGAGTACACATCCATACTACCCTACAAAAAATCCTGCTGCAACTTCTCTTGGCGATTGGCTACACCAACTGGAAGGGGGAAAAGGGGCATGAAGTAGGTAGGCAGAACAACAATAGTTACCACTGTTTAGTGAGTATTCATTCATCTAGGAAGATAGTGAAAAAGATGTAAGTAGATGGCAATATGGGATGTTTAGGAAAATATACTTGTTTATTGAGAGAGTTGAGGTGTTTTTTTTTTTAATCCCCATGCTTATGTTCAATTTGGACCAACCATTCGCTCACCCTGGGGGAATCAGGAATGTATCCTTGATTGGATGAGTTAGTGGTGTTTGGAGTTAAATCTTTAAAAATATTCCAATTGGACAAGTCAATTAACTCATTTGAAGGTGCTAAATGTATGTTGATCAACAATAATGTAGGCTTGTAGCACATCTTGTAAGCGAGGTATTGTGAAAGGGAGAGAGTAGAAGTTGAGCAAGGGTTTCAATCTTACCAAAGACCCAAAAACAAAATGTTCCACCCAATTCCAAAACTTGGGGAATCTCTATCATATCAAAACTTAGAAGTTCACAATGCATAAGAGGTTATCTACTTAGAAAACAGAGTGGTAGGTGTGATTTATTTTGGCTAACTATTATGACTGTATTCCTTCAATACCTTTGTAATTGTCCCTTAAACAACTCTGCAAATCAGGAAAAATGCATGGAAAGGATTGAGTATCTGAAAAATGTACTCACTATCATATGGAATATTAGAAGAGAGAACTGCAAAATGTTTTTTCTACATTTATGAGGATCTCAAGCCTTTTCTTTCCTCCATAATCTCTATAAATATTGTCACATGAATGACTAGACTTTCTCAAGTCACTTGGGCCCCAAAGTTTTGGTTTTTCTCCTCTTCCTAGACGAAGGAGAATTTCCTTCACGTTTTGGATTTTAACCAACAAAGACTTCTTCTACTCTTACATGGATTACAAATCCTTTTCTTAGCTGACTTCATTTGCCTTTTCAGTATATATAGTGAGAGAAAAAGAACGCACAAACATGCGTGGTTTGAGAGATACTGCCGCAGCCTGCAAGCTTTGTTTTTCTCACCTTTGATAGTGCGCACGGTATAGGGAATTTATAGATTTTTTTTTTTTGATAAGTCAGAGTATTATATACCAAAAAAAAGCGCAAAGCGCCTCTAAGTACACAAGAACGAGAACGCAGAGCGCCTCAAGTATACAAAGGAAACCCAAACCAACAACCCAAGGAACGCACAAATGCGTCTCTAAGTACACAAAAAGTATACAAAGGAACCCAAAAAGAAAACCCGAAACATCCCAACAGCAGAAAGAAACCCAAACCAACAACCTAACACAAAAATTATACAAAGAAAACCCGAAACAACCCAACCCAACAGCCTAACAGCCGCCCTAGTGCACCTCCGGAGGGAATGAAAACGCATTCTTCGATCCCGACCAACCCCGTCGCCGCTTGCCCTTCACCGGAGAGATGGTGCAGTCCAAATTTTTGAGCTCTCTCATCCCCTTAACCTTAGGAACAGTAGCTTCGACAAGATCCCGAAGTTTCTTGTCTTCACCTTCCCAAGATAACCCCAAAACAGGAGCGAGGTTCAAAGCGTTAGCCACCCGATCCTCGCCGATCACAGGCATAACACCCACAGCCTCCGCAATCAAAACCTTGTTTTTATTCAGCTGTTTAGCGACCTTTTCCTTCACCCTCCGGGTATACCACAATTGTGACAAGGAAACAGAGGAATTAGTGGGAGTACCACTTTCCCCCCTAGTCTCCTTCACTGCAAACCCAGAGGAAATAGTGGGCCCTTCACCGGAAGAATTATTGGGCAAGACAGCAGCAACAGAACTAGACCCAACCTCCAGGATAGGATCCTTCCCCTTGCGAACCGGCGATGCGTCCTTCAACACCACCGAAGGGGGAGAAGCAGCTCTAGGACCAAAGAACCCACGCCGAATATAGATTTCTCTTGTCCAAATTCACAATCTTGTAAGAGTGAGATTTAGGTGTTGTGGGGTTTTAGGTTTTGAGTGGCTCTCTCTCTGTTACTCTTTGTACTTTGCATCTTTCAATTGTGATTTTCTTCCTAATCATCTCTGCATGTGGATTTAGGCTTCTTAAGCCAAACTACATTAAATTTTGTTGTCTTATGTGATTGAGTTCTTTTTATACAGTTCTTTTTCTGTTTCTTTGGGATCATAAAATTATTGTGTCACAACAAATATATTTCTTTGAAAATTGTGGTACTTCATTCTATTGTAAGGTTTTTCTTGTAAATTTGTATTGTTTGATGTCTACTTGGGCATTTTCTGATGGCAGAGGTAATGATTTCCACCAATATGGCATTTTCTTCTTAGTGGTAGGTATGATGAAGCAATTGATGTATGTTTGAATATGTCAGATCAAGCTTAAGAGCATAAATGAAATGGATAAAGAAGCGCATTTGCATAAGAAGGTTGCCAACATGAAATGCCAGAGGGTGAGAATTCTTACTTGCGTTTTATGATTATGCTATTTTGCACTCAACTCTATTGAATTGTTTTAAATTTTGCACTATTCTTTTTCCATATTGCAACTTGCAAGAAAGGATTTACATAGATTTCTAATTTATTAGATTGTGTGGTAGTCGTTATAACATCAATGGGATGAATATATGTAAGAATTATTGGACTTGGCAATGTCTTTTTTTGGAGATCATGAATTATCCTTTTTTTTGATAAAGTAAGAATATTATTGAAAGCGCATAGGGGCGCAACCCAAGTACACAGGAAGTATACAAAGCCAACACCCCATAAAGCTAGAAAGAAGAGCACAATTGCACAAAATTCTGCAAATTTGAAACTTGAGGAATATTCAAAACTCCCACCCAAAGAAACAACTTAAGGAACCTATTACTAAGCTCCGCCATTGGCATTTCCGTATCTTCGAAACAACGAGCATTCCTCTCCCTCCAAACAGTCCAAAAAAGGCACAAAGGAGCCATTCTCCACACCTCCTTTACCATGTTATTACCACTTTGACCATTCCAGCATGCAAGGAGATCCCCCACCCTACCATTCATGACCCACACCACACCAAAGAGAGGAAAGAGACCACTCCAAAGAGCACTAGCAACCTCACAATGAAGAAGAAGATGATTGATGGACTCATCGCTCTTCTTGCACATACAACACCAATTCACCACAATCACTCCTCTCTTGTGAAGATTATCCAAAGTGAGAATCCTTCCAAGAGTAGCTGTCCACACAAAAAAACTCACTCTGAACGGAACTTTAACCTTCCAAATGCTCTTCCACGGGAACGACAACCTTCCTCCCTCGAACCTAACCGAAGGAGGGGAGAGCATATCAAAAGAGGAACGAACCTCAAAAATCTTCTTCTTGGATGGATTCCAGCAAATCCGGTCCCCCCCCACGTGTCGACGAGACTCATACAAGGAGCCATAGAAAGCCACCACCCCTTCCACCTCCCAATCCTGCGCCGCTTGTAAAAAAGGAACATTCCAATGGACAACCTCGTTCAAAATCTGCATATTATCACTCACCCAAGCCTCCCTATTTCTAGCAATACGATACAAAACCGGGAAAGACTCCTTCAAAGGCTGCTCCCCGCACCAAATATCATGCCAAAACCTAATACGAGACCCGTCCCCAACTTCAAATTTAATGAATTTCGAAAAAGACTCCCAACCTCTACTAATATGCTTCCAAACCCCCACACCAAAAGACCCCTCAGCCTGCTTAGTACACCACCCTCCAGCCATGCTACCATATTTTATCTCCACCACCTTCCTCCACAAAGCTTCGCTTTCCATCGCAAAACGCCATAGCCATTTCCCCAATAAAGGTTGGTTGAACCTGCGCAGATTTCTAATACCCAAACCACCATTTTGCATCGGAGAACATACTAACGACCAATTAACTAGGTGAAACTTCTTCTCCTCGTTCGAGCTGCCCCATAAGAATTTCCTTTGCATACTCTCCAATTTCTTAGCCACGT
Source organism: Carpinus fangiana (assembly GCA_006937295.1). Taxonomy (NCBI): domain Eukaryota; kingdom Viridiplantae; phylum Streptophyta; class Magnoliopsida; order Fagales; family Betulaceae; genus Carpinus; species Carpinus fangiana. The sequence goes on along the minus strand of CM017327.1, from coordinate 17,104,417 downwards.
TCGCAGGAATAGGGAAAAGAGACATCAAATAAGTAGGAATGTTAGACAAAGTACTCTTAATCAAAGTGAGCCTACCCCCTTTGGATAAGATACCCCTTTTCCAGCCCGCCAATCTCCTCTCCATGAACTCAAGCAAACCATTCCAGATTATAGGAGACTTACAATACGCCCCCAAAGGAAGCCCCAAGTACTTCATGTGTAAGCCCACCACCTTGCAATCAAAAATACTAGCCAGCCGACCAATATCCGGCACCTCCTCAATAGGAACAATTTCAGATTTTGATAAATTAATCCTTAGGCCAGAGGCAGCTTCAAAGCAAAAGAAGAGACACCGTAAATTGCGAAGTTGCTCCTCATCCGCATCGCAGAAAATCAGAGTATCATCTGCAAATAACAAGTGCGAAATGCTCAAACCCGGATTGCTCAAAGGGCCCACCGAAAAACCATTAACCAGCCCACTATCTTCCGCGATCCTCATCATTCTACTCAAAGCCTCCATAACGATAACAAACAACAACGGAGAAACAACAATGAATTATAAAATCCCTGAAAATGTGTCTACCATCAGTTTTCCACATATAATTGGTCATATTTAGAGATCATGAATCATACTATGGGTATAATGAATTTTTATTTTTTGGATCATGAATCATCCTATCGCTATAATGAATTATAAAATCTCTGAAAATGTGTCTACCATCAGTTTTCCACTTAGACAATGACTTGGTTATAGTTTTTGCGATTTTGAAGTGAATGTTGAAAATGAAGAAGCTCAAGATGGATAAAGTAACTAGGAGAAGAATTGAGGGTGTTGATCTGGAAATTGAGGTAAGTCTAATGTTTAATCATGAATATGTCTTTATCCAGCGCATTCTAATAAATAGGCAAAACGCTAGAAAAGCAGACAATGATTGCATCCAAGCTTATCAAACTTGAAATATTTTAAAGCAACTGACCATTATTTGTTTATGAAACCCACAGGAAGCTTTTGTTATGCATGATTTGTAATATCTAGTACTGTAATTTCTATTGAAGATAGCTACTTATCAAAAAAAAATTATTGAAGATAGCTTCAAATGATTAATTGCTGACTTGTCAAAAAAAAAAAAAAAAAAAAGAGAGAAAGAAAGACAAAAAGCAAAGAAGAAAAAGGATTAGAATCTGATAATGATCAGGGATTGTAGCTAGTTGTTTTTCTGTCCAAAATGCAAAACAGCGTTTCATGCAATTCAAGAGAAATAAGAGGTCAAATAAGTTGAAGCAACGAGTGTGAGAGGTTTTTGAAAGAAAGTTGAAGTAATGTTTTGCAAAACTATGAAAACTAAACTAGCTACTCTATGATCAAATGCTTACTGGTTCACTCAACTTTGTTATGGCTTTTTGTTTATGTACTTCTGGATAATCATGAAACGTGGATAATCTTCTCTCCTCTATGTTGGATGTGGATAAAGAGGATAAAACGTGGATAAGCATCAGCGTCTGGATAATCTTCTCTTTATCTAATTCTTTATCAGCTAGCTTAACATTATTCACCGTTAAACAAAATTTCAACATCAGTTCCCTTTTTCTAAAAAGTTCTCCTCTTTGGTAAGGTAGGAATAGGCTTAAGAATCCTTTTGAGAGGAGAGGTTAGCTGATCAATGGAAAATATACTCAAACTTATATGTCTGCTTGATGTTGGCACAAATAAAGAGCATTTGAGCATTGCATTTACATCTCTTGCATGATACATGACATGATCCATATGCAGTTTGAGTGGCAATATTTTAAATATTTACTACCTTCTTAAGTTAAGTTAAAAAGAGGGAAAAAAATGTCCCTGCAAAGTTATAATACTGTATAATTCATTTCACATAAGATGCATTGCTGTTCCTTGACCTTTAATTTAAGTCCTTTGCCACCTTTTCTGGCACTGTTCTTTGTAACATCCTTTGTTGTGTATTTTTATAGGTAAAGAAAGATGAAACTTCTGTTTCTGCTTTAGAAGATGAAGAAATTGAAGTTGAGCACTTACTTGCAGAACCAAAAAATGAGCATGTTTCAGTAGATGGTGTCTTAAGTTTTGGCGAGGATAATCTGGGAAAATGCTTGCAAATTGAAGATTTCTCCTGTGGGTTTGAGTATGGACTAACATCAAATAGTGGTAATATTCAATGACTTGTTTGTATACTCTTTGCTGATGCTTTTCTTTGGAAGTCGTGGTTAGATAAAGAGAAGAATTTAGAAGTTTCATGGGTACTTTATAAACACCCTCTTTGTCTAGTCATTCATCGTCATAATGAGCAAAAGATAACCTAAGGTCTCATTTGGTATGCAGGAAAAGACCCAGGTATGGAATAATGATTCTATAGTTTGGTTGCCCCACTATTACTAGGAATAACATTTTCCATGGAATAGCTATTTCCCTAAAAAAGTTAAGAAATAGCTATTCCCTAGGAAAGCTTCTTTTGTTGGGATGGCCTCCCATCCCCATGAAGGCGGTTGGCCTCCCATGGGGACAATTTTTTATCTTGTTTTTATGATAAAAAAGAAACAAAAAATAATAATAATAATGGGTTTTTGAGGAAATGATTTTTAGAGCTAGGGTATTTTAGAAAATTTGGTTGAAATATGATTCAATTCAAATTACAAAATTTTGTCTTTCCTACGATTGCGCCTAATGAAAGAATAAGAATGGTCATACCATTTCAGTTTCTTGCATTTCTAGTAGTACTCATTCATATTCCGAAGGAATCATCATTTTAGTTCGATTGTATCGAACGTACCCTAAATAGTGCCCAAGCAAAACAAGAGTGAAAGAACACCCTTGCAGTGCAGAAGTTGGAATCTCCATTCCAATTGGTAACCGCAGAAGTGATTATCAATGGCTGGTTGAGCTCAAACTTCTGCTTCTTGGTTACCACAGAAGCAGAACTGATCAGGATCCACTGTACCCTTGGTTATTCTAAACCTTGCAGGAGAGGGGTTCAAGTACTCATTCGGGGGTGAAGTTAAATATCACCCCGAAATGCAACTCTAACAGCTAGGTTTCGAGAGGGCTATATCTATCTCTGAAACAGTGGAACAAAGGGTGGAATGAATTATATTATTTAGTAAAATGAGTGAAAAAACAGCCAAACATTCTCAAAAAGATGTTGGAGATGAGTTGCTTAGAATATTCAGCATTTCCCCATAAAGTATGGGACATATTTTATTGGTGTTTCGTTGAGTTTAATCGGTGGAATGGGTAATGTGGGGTACTTTTACGTGGAAACGAAGGCGTTCGAGTTTCGATCCAATATCCAGGGAGGAGTGCAATTGGAAGAGAAGAGCAGAGGAAGAACTCGTGCAGTGATCATGGCCTGGCCAACTATTCTCTGGCTTGCGAGTGCCTGGGATTACTTGACAAACAATGAGAGAGCAAGTGAGAACTGGTGGACTTTTAGATTTGGCTGTTACTCGTATATCATGCAGCGAAGGAAGAATTATCATGGGAATTATCTGGAGTTGTCTGAATATAGGGGCAAAGGACAGAGGAGTTATGTAGTAATTCCAGAGGGGTATGAAGGAAAGGGATGGAAAGATGGCCGAATGCAGTTACAAAGGCTGAAGTCATATCACGAGAAGAAAAAAGAAACAGTTCCAATGGTTGAGGCGCTGGAGGGAAAGAACGGAGGACAGATCAGTGGGGGGATTAAGGAGGGGAAAGGATTGGAGACCCGAGTCCAGCTTTCATACGCGGCAATGGTGAGAGGAGATCAGGGTCTGTTGGACGCTCCAGGTTCACAGGCCGCCGGCGAGGATGCTGCAAAATCGTTTAAGGAAGGGGCGCAATTCGCGGCCGAGAATATCGCAAGGTAGGATTTGGAGCGTCTGGAAAATAAGGAAAGTATAAAGGAGTTATTGCTTTCCTTGCAGGAACAGATCTCCAGCTGTTTAAGAAGGTTGGAGGTGGGCTGGGGGTTTAAGGAGAAGGAAAGTATTGCGGATCAGACAGCTGAGGGGAATGGGCTGAAGTCAGAGGCGTCAAGTGGAGAGGAGGCTGGGCTGGGCATTGTTCAGCCCATACTGATGGAAGAGCCAATTGATAAGCCCACAAGGCAATACATCATAAAAAGATATCATAAGATATGTGTACGTAGGAGCCCACCAAAACAACAAGTGCGCTGGCGCCCAAAAGCTTTGGGCCGTAAGGTTCAACTGGAGGTTGAGGAGCGGCCGGAGGATCGACGGAGTGGGTCGCCGGAGTGGGTAGGAGGGGAATCGGCTTCAGAGATAGCCGACATGACCGGGGAACATTCCAGAAAAATTAATGTAGAAGGTTATAAGCCTGTAGAGGTGACGACAGGAGGATCGGAGGGTGCGAACTCCGGTGGGCAGGCCGGAGGTGACAACGACAGTGTCGATGAAGGGATAACTGAATATTGTGGACAAAAGGAAGGCATGGGTCAGTCATAGGTTCAGGTCTTGCCATATGTGATCGTTGCCGGAGATGATGTTGGAGGTAAAGCGAGCGGCGGGAAGGCAGTGGGAAGTACAGAATCTATCGGGGAGGCCGCAGACAACGTCCGCGAGGCAGGGGGACATCCACGGGCACCTGCTCTCGATCTAGACAACCTGGTCGAGGGGACTATAGCACACTCGGAGATGGCAGAATCAGGTGGGGTGGCCAGAAGTGTAGCAGTAGGTGCAGAAGAGGGGGAAATATCAACTATCAGGGGTGGAGAAGGAGTGGGTCAAGCTTTAAATCAGGCCACGCTTCCATCAAACTATGCCGATGTTGCTGCCGGAGGTATATCGGGATCCGAGAAAGGGGTAGGTGAGACAGATTTTGCCGGCGAGGTGGTTATGCATATTGAGAAACCTGTACAGCAAATAGATATGGGAAAAGAAATGGAGACATACAATAATCTTGGCGAAGTTGTGAGGGTTGATACTGTAGAGGAGTGGGGGGAACCAGAGACCCTATAAATCCAACCCCTGGCTATTATGGGGGCAGGAGAACATCAACCAGAAAAAAACAGAACTGGGTTTTAGACAGGGTTTTAACTTTCTGCCAGGAACTGGGGTTAGTTTGTGATGGGCATGAGGAGGAGCTGATGGCACTGTTCTCTACTATTGAGGCCAACAGAATTAATTGGAAAGGGGGGAGTGGTAATAAGAGGGGTGACAAAGTGGGGAACCGAGGAAATCGTGAATTAAAAAGGTTGGAATGTACGGTGAACTACGATGCAAAGGGTCCGGCGACAGTGAGTGGTAAAGGGAGGAATGGTAAGTTTTGTTAATGTAGCCAAAAATCATGTCGTGGAATGTGAGAGGTATGAATGAGTATGAGAAAAGAGTAAAGATTAGGAGGCGCTTACGTGAATGGAAGGTGGATATAGTATGCTTACAAGAGACAAAAATGGAGGTGATTAATATGGAGGTGGTTCGGAGTGTGTGAGGGTGTGTGTATGTTGATTGGATATATATGGGAGCTAGGGGAGCGTCTGGAGGTATATTATTAATGTGGGATAGGCGTGTGGTAGAGAAGATTGAGGAATGTGTAGGGAGATTTGTTGTAGCTTGTATGTTCAAGAATGTTACAGATAATTGCGAATGAGCTTTTGCTGGGGTATACGGTCCAAATGATGACGGTGCTAGAAGTATCCTATGGGATGAACTGGGCGGTTTAATGAATGTGTGGGAGAAGCCTTGGTGTGTGGGGGGCGATTTCAATGTAGTTCGACACGCAGGGGAGAAATTACGGGCATCAAGACAGACGCAAGCAATGACAGATTTTGTAGACTTTATTTTCGAGCAAGGCCTTATAGATCTTCCAATGGTAGGGGGGAGAATAACGTGGTCTAATAGGCGGGTAGGATCCAGACTTGATAGATTCTTAATCTCTACAGAGTGGGAGGACTGTTTTCCAGAGGTTATTCAAAAGAGGATGCCTAGGGCTCTATCGGATCATTTTCCAGTTATGTTGGCTTGTGGAATAGGAAGAAGGGGGCGAACACCATTTCGGTTTGAGAACATGTGGTTACAAGCGGAGGGTTTTGTGGAACAAGTGAAGAGGTGGTGGGATTCTTACTATGTTGAAGGTAATCCGAGTTATATGATAGCGGGGGGACTAGGGGTTCGAAACTTGATACAGTTTAACCAAGCTCTATTAGGTAAATGGTTATGGAGGTTTGCCAACGAAGAAGAGGCTTGGTGGAGGAAATTAGTGGTGGCAAAGTATGACATAATGAGGGGTGGGTGGTGTTCTAAGGAGGTAGGAGGATCTTATGGGGTGGGAGTGTGGAAAGGCATCTGTAGGGGGTGGGATTTTTTTAAACAATATGTGAGATTTGAGGTAGGAAATAGGTTCCGCGTATTATTTTGGCAAGATGTGTGGTGCGGGGAGCGGCCTTTAATGAATGCATTTCCCGCGTTGTTTGCTATAGCATGTGCAAAGGAGGCATGGGTGGAGGAGATTATGGATATAGTTAATAGAACTATTCATTGGAATGTACTATTTATCCGGCCGGTGCATGATTGGGAATTGGAAGAGCTGTCGAGTTTTTTCGAGTTGCTGTATTCTCAACAAATTAGGCATGGTGGGGGGGATAAAATTAGTTGGACTCCATTAAAGAGGAAGAATTATGAGGTGAAGTCATTATAAGATGATGATTAATTCAAAATCGGTGAATGGCCCTTGGAAGAGTATTTGGAAGAGTAAAGCTCCCCCGAGGGTGGCATTTTTCGTGTGGACAGTAGCATTGGGGAAGATACTAACAATGGACAATTTATGCAAGAAGAATATTATAGCGACGGAGTGGTGTTGTATGTGCAAGAAGAGTGGTGAATCTATTGTTCATTTGTTATTGCATTGTGAGGTGGCAGTGGAAGTTTGGAATATGGTGTGTCAGTTATTTGGTGTGATGTGGGTGATGCCGGGTAATGTGGCGGATTGCTTGGGGAGTTGGAGAGCACAAAAGGGTAATCATACAATTTTACAAACATGGAGAATGGTGCCCTTGTGTGTTATGTGGTGTTTATGGAGGGAAAGGAATGCACGGAATTTTGAGGACCGTGAGCTTGGACAAATGGAGTTGAAGAAAATGGTGATTCAAACACTCTTTTCATGGAGGGTTATGTGGCAATCCCCGCAAGTTTCAACACTTGCGGAATTTCTAGACTTTTGCGCGACTTTTTCTAGTTAAAAGCTTGTTTTGTGGGCTCTTTTTATATACTTTCTGTGTACATGGGTTGCGCTCCTTGCACTTTTAATATATTGATTTTTTACCGATAAAAAAAAAAAATGTTTTATTGGGAATGATTGTCTGCATGTACATGTACTTAGTCTCAAGAGCCATGCATCAGGCGTTGAGTTTCTTCTTTGACACAATGATTTTTGCTTTCTTGGTGTGTGGTTTTCCCCTCTTGTATATCATTCTAATACTGGTGAATGTTTTTATTTATCACAAGGTGGGTTGGATTCTAATACTACTCAGGAGGGAGAAGAAGAATTACAACTCGATGTATGTATCTCTTTTGGTGTATATTTACACATCAGGCCAAAGTTATTATTCTGTACAATCTTCTCTTTGGCTTGTGTATACTTCCACGCACTTGGTTGTGTCCCCCTTTTATTATTTATCAGAAGAATACATCCGTACCTTTGCAAAAGTTAGTTTATTACCTTTGACCTGTTATTATTATTTTGGCTTTCTGAGTGAGTTTGACTTTTCAACCCCTTTTGAGAACTATGCATTCCCTGGTGTGGTACTGAGCATTATAAAAAATTATGTTTATGCAATTGATCTCTGATGGATTACTGTCTTAGTAGGTTCTTGATGGATTGCTGGATGAAGTTGAAGAAGTGGATGATCTGGATGCAACAAATGGTCTCTCCAATGCATGTGAAGATTTTCTTCTGGGTACACTTTTAGAATGTCTTCTGTGCTTACCAGCTATTATAATTTGATTAGTTGATAATCAATGTAATGATTTCTAGCCTTTTCTCTCTAAGTACAGATATTGAATTTGCTGAAAAAGCATTCAAATTGGACTATGGTCCTAGTGAAGGATCATATTTGGGGAACTCAAGTTCGGAAAGTCAGTCTTCAGGATTAAGTGGAAGTAGTAATGGTGCTGTAGGGATATCAGAATCATCAACAGCTACTATTCCAGGATCTGAGTGCAAGAATGATGCTCTTGACAAGACAGTAACTTGTCAGTTACATGGTGGCTTGAGGAGCAAATGTGGGTGTCAAACACCAGCTGAAGACAGTATCCACATTGCTTCTCGAGAATTAGGAAAATTTGATGACTTGGATAATGACGAAAACCCTCTAATATATGGTATATTGTCTACTGGGAGTGGAAAGCGATCTTTAGAAGCAAGCAGGATTGGTGCACTTCTAAGAGAGAAGAGATCGCGGAAGCCTACTCGGAGGTACATCGAAGAAGTTTCAGATAAAAAGTCAAAATCTTTGAAGGGACGAGAGAACTATTCTGCTGCTGCTAAAAAGGATACAATTATGAAGGTCAGATCTCGCAATGAACTTCATAATATGAGACGGGAAGCATTAACAGTGGTTCCAGAGGAGAAACCTTTACGTGAAACTATTCAGACACTGTCTCAATTTCGAGTGCGGAGGGGACGTCCGAAGAAACAGGCACCAATTTCGGTAAGGAACTTTTTAACCCTCTACATCTCTTTTGGTTATTAAGAAGTTTTGTAAANTTTTGTAAAAACCACTTTCCCCCCCCCCCCCCCCCCCCCCCCCCCCCGCCAACCCAAAAAAAAAATCTCACTTGTTTGTGTTCGGGCACGTGCACATAATAATGGTCCTTCAGTCTTCACAGTATATTGTAGAAATGATAAAACGATCTACTGTCAGTCGCAGATTGCTGGCCATACTTGTATCAAGATGTTGGCAGATAGTGGGCACAGGGCTATAGTTTTAATTAGTCCCTTGTACTTACTGATACCAATATTGAATCACCCTTTGCTGAAATGAGAGCTTGGGGTTATTCTAAATATTTAACATTTTCAGTAGGGGATGTGTAGTTGCGTTTCAGAGGGATCTGCATTTCTGACATTTGTTGTCAGGCATATTCATACCTGGCATCATATCCTTCAATATACTGACTTTTTAATTCTTTTGTCATACCATGCTCTGATGAAATCATCCTTTGTTTATTAAAAAAGCATAGCTGTCTTAAATTTGTCAGAAGGAAAAGTGATTATAGATGATTAGAATACCTAATGGTAGATTAGTTTTTGGTTCTTTGCTGCCCTTCTGTTGTACTATTGTTTTGCTTGTGATGCTAAGATTTGTGCACCATATAGTGCTGTGGTTTCAGAATATCAGATATCAAAGTGAATATATCATTTTGTTCAGGGACTTGAATCCGACAAGGAACCTCTCTCATCTGAATCTGAAGATGACCGGGTGACAAAAAAAAGATCTAAAAAGCATGATCGGAGGAAGCATCAGAGAATGTGGACTCCTTCTGAAGTGATAAAGTTGGTTGATGGTATTTCTGAATATGGAGTTGGCCGCTGGACTGATATCAAAAGGCTCTTGTTTGCAACGTCTGCTTATCGCACGCCTATTGATCTCAGGGTACTTTTTAATGCTCTTTCCGATTAAGCAGTTGTATTTAAACTTGTAATTTTGTTTACTGTCTGCATAATACAGGACAAATGGCGAAATCTTTTAAGAGCTAGTGGTGCAGAAAAACCAAGCAAGAAAGGGGTTAGCTTTCTTATTTCCTTTTGTTTTCATAGATGGGGTTCTTTTCCTTCATTTAGCTTGTTTTGATATTTTACAACTATTCCCATGTTTCAAATACCGTCGACAATAAGTTGAAAATGTCATCTGAACCCAGGTTGAGCAAAAGCAGGAGCATACCTTGCGTCCCTTACCTAACTCCTTGCTACGCCGAGTCCGTGAACTAGCCAAAATCCATCCGTATCCGAGGGTGCGCATCTCGAAGAAGTCACAAGTTGCCCCTGCAATGCTTCCTAGCACAAGTAAAGGTGGTGCTCTATCTAGTCTTGGCGGAAGAAGTGTGCGAAGGAAGAACTTCACCTGAAGCACCATTTCTATCTGCAGTAAATTAATAGTCAGGAATTTACATTAATTTTTAGTTGTAAAAACCCGCCCTTTCAATTACAGTCTTCTTGTAAGCGATGCACTGCACATAAAACATCGAAATTTTCGGATTTTCTTAAAACTCTGTTTAGAGAATGTGATGCATGTTGCATAATTATGTCCAAAATTTCATATTGCAACTGGGGAAGATCTAGCTGATGTTTAAACAAAGGTAGTTAGTCCTTGACCATTTTGGCATTTCTAATATTTGTTTCAAGGGAAAAAAAAAATTTCAGGGAATTCGAAAACCGGGTTGTGCGTTGTACCCCTTGGTTTACAGGGTTGATCATATGCCAAAAAAATGTTTTCCGGGATCAGAATTATTGTTGCCGATGTTGAATCCATCCAGTGTGTGTTGGTGATGTCTCTTAAGCATGTGAGGCATATGTCTTTGTATTAATGTTATCAAAAAGATAACATATGAGAATGTTTCTTACGTATAAATGGGCATATGATGGGTTGGAGAAAATTCTAATTTTTCTGCCCCGGTTTTGGAGGATTCATTTCTTTGGGCAGATATGAATTATAAGCATTTCCGTCACAGGAAAGTCATGGACATGACATGTTGAACCCAGTAACCTTCTTCATTAGCTGATACTTTTTACATTTTATATATGGACAAAAAAAAGGTTCATGGTGCTTTTTAGTTTTTGATCATGATGTGACATGAAACAAAAATTAGTTCACGTTTTAAGTTTTTTGTTAATACTTTTGCTGCTAAAAGCAACAAATTATCATAAAAAGTGTTACCAAACAAGGTGGTCATCTTTGATGTAATTGTTTGTCACTATGATGTTTTCTTCTTCTATGCGATCGTGAATTAAGTAACTCTACTCATCACCTCTCATCCGTCCAAAGCTTATATGGCGTGGTTGTTTCAACCGGAAAACTAATCTGCATGCACCAATTGCTTCATATTAACTACTTTAAAGGGAATAAGGTGATGAAAGATTGTATAGGCTCCCCAAGTGAGACCTCTACTCAACTTGCTCTTCAGTTTGGATATGCAATTTACATAGGCTAATGATAATGGTTCTTCTCACACATATTTTCCAAATTTACAGGGCTACGAACTTACTTTATGACCAAATTTGAGGTGAAGACTCGTGGAGGGTTCAGGGACTGCCAGAGACACAAGATTCACTAACAATTTTCCGAGAACCCAAACAAAAACAAGATTTTCACAAAACTACTAACTTGCAAGCTAGCTATTATAGCAAACTACCTTATTTGCCAACAGGCACCATACATTTAGTACATCATGCATATACCTACTATTCACACCATACATACATACATACATACATATATATATATAATCACTTCAACCATTTCCATTTCCTCCTTGAGAATCGCCACCATGGTCATTGTAGTACTGTCGAGGTATGTTATGGTGGTTCTCGATGTTGCTATCAGAGTACTCGGCTTTGCTCTCTACAGCTACCACTGCTTCCCCTTTCCCTTTCCCAACATGGAATCCCTGCTCCTGTCTGAATGTTCCACCCGACAGACCTCTCATCGGCACTGCCAAGCAAGAAGATGTCACAACCAGAACAAAGAACAGCACTGCCAAAAGCTTCATTTTGGCTCTGTTTTGTGCACTCCTATTCCTAATCAATAGTTTTGACACACTTTATATAGAGTGAAGGTTTGTATTAAAAATTGAAATAATGGGATCTCCACCAAAAATAAGACAAGACAGAACTGTTATTTGTTTAAGGAATGATATGTTTCTAATGATGGTTGAGAGAAATTGGGTGTCGGCATTAGCAGCCTTAACAGGGAAGTTCCACTTTTTGAGTGGGAGTAAATGGCATTGGCATTTGGCAAAGTCAATGGATTATAATGGGTATTCTCAATTCTGTCTGAGTTGCTTTGTAGTGTAGCCCATTACGTGTAGAAAGAGATATTATTCAGGGTGGTAGGCTGGTAGCTACGATTACGAGCTTTTTTTCTTCCTTTCTCAAACTCTTCAAGGCCATCTGTCCATCCTGGAATTGGAGGGAAGATATTCAAGATATTTCATGTGAAAGATGATGAAAAGGATGTGCCTAAATCCTTGCTGGGGGGATATAGTCTTATGGATTGGTGCAGCCATTAATGGAAATATACGTGTCCACAAAGTTTGTATATATATATTTCCCTTTGAAAGAGGTTGGTGTTCACTTGGATATGCTTAGGAAGCTTCTGGACAATTGTAAGCAAACAGGATTCACCCTTTTAATTTACCTTCCAAATCTTCAATCTCACATTGTATTATGTTAGAAGATAAATATGTGGGAAATTCGGAGATAAAGAAAGCAAAGTAGACAATCTTTATAGAAAAATTGGCCTGAATTCTAGTGCGCAGAGTGCAAACTCTGAACACTATTATGAATAAACAAAATTGTGAAACATCATAAAAGAAAATATGAAGGAAAAAAATTTGTTAAATCAAATTTATGAAGAGTTGTTTATAGAATCATAAGAGCAATTTATTACCACTAGATTATTGACGGTTGAAATAGCGGTTAAAAAGTAGTTATTTATGCAAAAATTGAAAAATATCTGTTTAATAGCAGTTTGTACACAAAAAATAATAGTGACACGTGCAATCACCGAGTGACACTACTAGCATGTGTCTACCTAAAAGTCATTATAGAATAAGAGAAAAAGTCATTTATAAAGCACAAAAAAATCTTATGATTTTTCAACGTGGGACGAAGTTAAAAAATAAATTGAAGAAGGAAAGTTGAAATTTTAAAATTGGAGAAAAAACTTTAATTTTCATGCAATAATTTTCCAACATATTCATCTTATGGTAATTTCCTCTGTAACTTCCTACTATGAACATACTATACCTTCCAGATATTGTACTACATTATATCGGCCCACGTCATTATAAATCTCCCCTACCTTTTTTATTTTTCTCGATTTTGCCCTGTTTAACGCATAGAAGAGTTCCCAACAAAATGAACGAAATACACAACGTAGGCTTAATCACTCTCTCTCTCTCTCTCTCTCTCTCTCGCAGAGCAGTGGAGTTTCACCAATTGCTTAGGAGAGAATCTCCAAAAGAGTAGTCAAATGACTAAAAATAGTACCACCAAGGGTGGTAGTTTAATGGTTTCAAAGAATTTTCATGAGGTTGTACATACACTAGGACTTGGGTTTGACTCCCGTAATAAGAATCTCTTAGCCTATTAGTATTAGCCACCTTGAGTCCTATTGATGTTCTAGTGTGGCAGGTGTCAAGTTATGGCTTGGTTAGTCTTGAGAGAGCGCCTACGATTCTACCATTTGGACTCAAATTTGACTATTTTGAGTCAATTTTGGTTTCTAACAGAATAGTTAAGGTGCAGATTTTTCATATAGTGTGAACGGTAAATAGGCGTTTCAGCGTATTCACTGTTTACACGCTAAAGAATAAACAATGGACGGAAAATTAATGGTTTCCTTTGTTTATTGATATTCTTTTCTCTGGTATCCCCTGTAAACAAATAAATGGCCATTGAAAACAAATTGATAGAAGTTGAGCTTGAGGAGCGACCCACAACAAACCAGGCGGCAATTTCTTCTAAAGTAGGGTCTCTTTGATTTGCCCATTTTCGTAAAAAGTAGTTTGGTGCTAGCTCGTTAAACCAAATCAGCTTAAGATTAAGAGTTGTTGCCGCTCTGTTCGTCTTCTTGTGGTTGGGGATTCAATTTTTATTTGTGATATTTTGTGGGTTTCAATTTGTTGTTGAGTTTGTGGGTTGGATTTAATATTTTAAATATAATATTTGGCAACAATAATTTAATGACTTCAATGTCAACGTATACTAAAAAATAAAAAATATATATAACATTTAAATGCAAGGATATAATGTCAATTTAATGATTTTAATTAAGTGTTGGGAATGATATAATAAAAAAATAATGAGAAATAATATTTAAATGCAAGGACTGAAAGAAATAAATAACATGTTGGAGTGAATAGATAAAAAGTAGTAACTAAAGTAGATAGTGTAGTTTTTAAATAGCTATTATGACTATTATTGCTAGAGATTTTCATGAGGATGAGTTGTTATCTTAGAATTTTTTTTTTTTTTTTATAATGAAAAATAGGGAAAAAAATTATGAAGGCAAAAATAAAATAATGACTTCAATGCTCAATTACAACAACGATATCTTTAGAATATACTTTTAGGTTAATTTCACAAAGGTTCGTCTTGAATTTTTACGCGTTTTGAGAAGATTATTTCAAAGTTTAAAAACTCTAAATTTCATCTTTAGTACTTCTAATTTGATACAATATATCCTCATTCCATTTGTTAAATCCTAACGAAAGATATGAAAAATATCAAAATACCCTCAACTTTTCGTTTTGTTTTTAAATTGTTAATGTGAAATTATGGGTAAATTTAAAAGTTTATAAAATTTTCATGGGTATAAAGGTCATTTCATCTATTTTAACATCTGTTTAACGCCAAACCCTAATGCAAGGAAGTAAATAGAATTAAATCAAAATTTCGATAAGTAAAATTGAAAGTTTCTGAACTTTGTGAAGAGTCTTCTTAAAACGCATAGGTTGGTTTGGTAAACAATTTTGTTTCGGTTTCGGTTTGATATTGTAGCAAAAATTGATTGATGTGAAAAAAAGTAAGAATGCTTTTTTTGAAAAGTAAAATGTAAGAATGTTTGGTATAGAAAAATGAAAAATTTTGTTTTGTAGTGATTTTTTTATTTGAAGAGTAATAAAAAGTGATTGATGTAATGTTAAAAGTAAGAGAATGTTGAAAAAAATAAAATAATTAGATTTTTTTGCCTTTGCCAAAATCGTTTAACAAACAGACCTATGAAAATTCAGAAGGTCTTTGTAAAGTTTTCTCATATTTTTATCTATTTTCTTAAGTGCTAAAGGGATTTGACAGAATTGTACCCACCATATAATAAAGCCCTATAGTCACTCTAGAAGTAGCACTATTTTGTAGAGTGAACCAATGATCCAAATAACCACCATCCAACTTGGTGGACACGTTAAATATCACATATTAAGAAACCCTCTTTCAACAACCAGAAAATCATTGAAGTTGAAAATCATTGCAAATTGCAATGGAGAGTGAGTTGTACTAGAAGTTTCACCTCAAACTCAAAGTGGTAATGTAATATCTACAAAATCTCAAACTAGCTCATGAAACGTGAAATCCCACTCATACCAACCCCACAATTAGCACCCACTTTCATGAGGATTTGGATTCTCTCTTGTCTAAAATAGACCGGAGAGTATCCGGTTAATGGCTAAAATTTTAAGAAGAAATCTTAGGGCCACAAATAGGACACATGTCCGATTAATTAAAAAACAATAAAATATTATTTAAGATTAAAAATAAAATAAACTAGCCACCCGATCTTGGCCGTAGGGGGTGGCTGGCCACCCCGCGGGCCACGGCCACCCCCAAGGGCCAAATGAAAAAAAAAAAAAAAAAAAAAAAAAAATCAATCTTGTGTTTGCCTTTGGGGGTGGCCAAATCACCCCCAAGGGCCATGAGGGTGGCTTAGCCTTGGAACCACCCCCAAAGGCAAACCCTATATATATAATTTTTCATGTGGCTCATGATGGGGAAGCCACCACCAGGCCCAATGGAGGTGGCTCTCGGCCACCCCCAAGGCTCTTAGGGGTGTTCAGCCACCCCTAGCTGGAAATTAGGGTGGCCTCTAACTAAAATGGGGGTGGCCGGCCAACCTCTATGGCCAAAATAGGGTGGTCAGCCACACAATGATTTTTTTTTTTTTTTTCATCCTAAATAATATTTTGTTATTTTTTATTAGTGGTACATGCGTCTTATTTGTGGTCCTAAGATTTCTAAGAGCCATTAACACGATACTCTCTTGTCCAAAGGAGAGGATTCGGATCCCTTTCAAGATCCCAACCATTGTACCAAACCCAACCAAGCTGTGCATAAATTGCTTAGCCCAAGCCCAACAGTTTGGCTGAACCACAAGTCAACCAATGCAGTAGGGCCTGGACATTAAACTAACCCAGGATATCACTTATCTACAGCAATTTCCATTGTGAGTTACCTACGTCTCTTAATGAGGCATAAGAATAAGAAACAATTTTGGAAAAATGTAAAATCAGTCTATGTTGGTTTATAAAAAAAGAAAACCGAAAATTGAAGAGTAATTTAATCTTCTTAGACATTTTCGTTAGAAGTTAATAATAGCTAAAACTAAGTTCTAAAGTGAAATTTTTCCAAATAAATAAATAAATAAAAGATAGATAGATGATGCCCAACAACCCAAGCACTATCAATAATTGTAACAAACACAGCAAGATGGATGATGTGGGTGCCCAAGCCAAGATAGAAAAAAATAGGAAAATAGATGATATCTAAGTTCTTGGGCATCATTGATAAAGTTGTGAGGCTTGTCCCTTTCGGTCATTGTTGACATGATGCTGTAGACTATAATATGCAGAGTGCACTAGTGCAGCGTGCAGAGCTCATGCCTCAACATGAGTAAAGACAACTTAAAATAGTAAGTTAAAATAGTATTTTATTTAACAAAAGGACACTTAAAGTGGATAATCCAACGGACTCCCGCTCTAAACATTTTGTTGCACCTTCATTCACATTGATTTTGGACCCTTTATATCCGGCTTGTGAACAGAGCAATATGTGTGAATACTACAAAATCATTGACACACTGTAATGTTATGGTGAGTCCTCAAATTTGCAAGTGCATCGAAGAAAGTAAATGAATAAATTTTAATCAACATAAATTCAACTTTCAACTACATCAAGCAGCAGAGTAAAATCTTGTCGCTACATCTCACTTAAAATAAATGAAAAAAAAAAAAAAAAAAAAAACAACTTTCAACCCTTGTTGAGAATGCCATTTAAGTCAACTCGGGTACTAAACAAACTCAAATCAGAGAATTAAATTGTTTTGAGCATGGTAAAATAAAGATGATTTACTACTAGACTTGTACATACAAAACCGCATTCAATAACATTAGGCTTTACAATTTTATGAAATTTCAGAGAGAATAACTTCAATTCAGTCTGGGCAAAAAACCCCCATATGTTGTCTACTAATGAAAATGCGATACCTCAGCATGAAGCATGATAAGAAAATAAAACCAAAAACACATGATTATATCAGGTTTAATAACAAAATATTAAGAAAAATGTGTAGCCACCAAAATGGAAGAGGAGCCACTCAACGCCGCCACCCCCGACCCATAGACGCCCACCCACCATGGTGATAGATCTATGACTCCAACGACGCCCACCCACCACGGGTACCATATTTGCCACTCCGAAAATGGCCATAAAAAAAAATTCTTGGTTGCTTGTTGCTAGGTGGATTTGGTTATGTTTGTTGTTGGGTTGATTTGGTATAAATTTAATTGGTTGATTGGCAAAATTTGTTGATGATGATTTGATGGGATGAATTTCTTGCTCTTTGCCGAAACTTGCAAGAGATACAAAAATTGAAGAAAAAAAAAAAAGCCACTTATGTTACCCAAAAAAAAGTTTTGGGTAGCTCACTGGCCACCCATGGATAGCTGGGGTGGTTGCATGCAACCCCACGTGGCCGATGGAGAGAGAGACAGAGGCTGGCGGCGGTTCCGGACGGTGGCGACACCTCTTGGTGGTTGCTTCTTCCGACTTTGGGCTTCAATTTTTTTTTTTTAAAAGATTAATTAATATTTTAAATCAATAATTAAGTGTTGTTGGATTTATTTTGTAAATTTAAGTTTGATAAAATTGGGTTCGGTGGCAACTTCTTATTGGTGGCAAAAACTCCCTTCAGTATTGCCACGACGGAATAGCATCACGTCTCAATTTCAGATGTTTCCCTACAAAAGCATAGAGACTAGAGCTATGATTCAAATGAGTGGAAAATCTTCAAGAAAATGGACGTAATATTTCAGCTTAGAAAATCGAATTAAAAATTGATATACTTAAAATAAAATGTAAATTCCAAGAGAGTGGATGAGCTAGAAGATTGGACAATAGTGGGCATTTTTTTAATAAAAAAATATTAAAAATAATTAAATGTTAAAAATATTGGACAAGCTCAAATTTATAGATATGTTCTTCAAACTTAGTCTAGCTCTATCATTAGGATGATAATCACAAATATTTGTTCTTAAGCATGGATCTCAAAATAAATTTGCTAAATATACTTCAATATGAGATCATTTAGAATTTGACTGGAACTTAATAGAATCGTTATTTTTCTTCATAACTATAATTATATATTTATACAATTAAAATATGAAACATAAACTATATAAATTCATAGATAATGCGGAAAAAACAATTAATCTACAACAACAAATCAACAATTACAATTTAAATTTAAAAATTTAATTACATACCTCAATAGACTGAAAGCCTAAAAAAAAGGCCAACGTCTCAACTCCTCAAGAAGAAACAAAAGCATGAACATGCAAAAATTGGACAATTGATCTTCAATTTTTTAAGATTATAGAAACAAAATTTAGAATTTAAAAACAACATCAAATATTCAGATCTACATTTAATTTACAATCACAATAAATTTACAAAACAACAAAAATAAAAAATAAAAAATTTACGAGAGTGAATTAATTTACCTCTTGAAGTTGAAAACTGGAAAGTGAAACTGTAAAAGGAAAAACACAAATTTGCCAAGTCCTCAAGAGGAAGATCGGATTCGACTAAGAAAATGCAAGAGAAAGTTGAGAAACTGAGAAAATGCAGCGGATGAGCGGAGGAAAAAACAAAACTGAGCAAAACTTATTTTTTATTATTCTTTTCTTAAACTTTTGCTTATTTTAATATTTTTAGGCCACTTTCTTTTTTTTATTCATTTCTTTTTGGCATGGCTTGCAGCTTGTACACCTCATTCCTCAATGCTTTGGAAAAAACAAAACTGAGCAAAACTTATTTTTTATTATTCTTTTCTTAAACTTTTGCTTATTTTAATATTTTTAGGCCACTTTCTTTTTTTCTTTTTTTTTTATTTCTTTTTGGCATGCCTTACAGCTTGTACACCTCATTCCTCAATGCTTTGTTTGTTTTTTTCTTCTTTTACGCATGGGCAGATGGGTTGTACAGCCTGTAAGCTGGGTTATTCACTTATTTGGGTATATCATATTATTATATTTTTTAATATTTTGTTTGTCTTGTAGCTTGCTAGTGCCAAGTTGCTGTTCATCTTCAACATCTGAAGGGTGAAATTTTCATGGCTGAACCGGCTGATAGGGGCATTTTAAAAATTAAAAAAAAAAAAAAAAACTCTTGAGTTTTGAGGACTAATAAGGGGCATCATTCATGGCTGATAAGGGGCATTTTTTTTTTTTTTCCAAAAGTAGAGGAAATTTTTAAGAGTTGTTGGGGTGGCATATGCCCACCCATTCCCCCTCTTCCCTCCGCCCCTGGACCAAGCAAGAGGATAATTTGGATAAATGTATTTTCTTATATTAAAAAAACGCATTACAGAATGGCAGAGCAGCTTCCTCGCAATCACTCATCACCGGTTCACCACTGACCCAGCTGTTGACTCACCCACACCCAGTCAAGGAGAGAGCTCGGAGAAATTTCGCAGAGGATTCTTTAGTAAAAAATAGCTTTGGTGAAAATACCTGTGCAATTGTAGAGTTTGAACGTGGTAAGAAGGTGCATGAGGGCAATTGTAGCGTGTTCCACTGTCACTCAAACTACGTAACAGACGGCTCCTACTGCTGCCACGCAATCAATCATCCCCACCGAGAGCCAAAGCCAATCGGATATAGCTGCGTGGTCAACGTGTAATAAACACCCCTCGCTGCTTTCAGTCATCCCCATCTTCGATCCTCTCTCTCTCTCAACCCAAAATCTCTGTTTTTTCGTACCCAGAAATCTTAATCCAGGTCTCGGCCATCAAACCCAGAAACTGAGCCTTAAACCCATTTTCGTTAATCGTTAACCTCCCCACACTTCTCACTTCTCCCCTAATATTGCCCTCAAACCACGATTTCTTTCCCAAACTACCCCCCACCATCCGTCCGGTCTCTATCTACCACTTTACCACCCATGGGCCAAATCAGCAGTGTGGTACGACGAAGCTTGAAGCGGAAGCGGGAGCCAGAATCCGAAGACTCAAACCAGGCTCGCAAGATTCTCCACGTCGAAGGCTCAAACAAAGACGGTACTATTTTCGCAGCACTCACAGATCAAATAGAAATTAATGGTTAGGTGTATTCATATTTATTTGTGTGTTATGCCTGGATTAGCCCGGAAAATACAACTTAAAAGAATTAATTTTTAATTATTAAAAAAGAAACAGAATGAATGATCCGTAAAAAATATTATGCATTTAGAATTAAGTTTAACAAATCTTTCTCATTTTTTAATTTGAAAAAAAGAAAGAAGGAAGGGAAATCTTGATTGCACCCATTATACATGCTCTACCCCTTTGTTTCTCACACGATTTCTCTCCTTTTGTAGTTGGGTCAAGCTCAACAAGTACTTCATTTTCCAAACCTCATTGGAATTACGATGTCTTCTTAAGTTTCCGAGGTGAAGACACCCGTAAAAACTTCATCGACCATCTTTACTCTGCTTTGGACAGAGTCGGAATTCGTACCTTTCGAGATGACAAGGGGCTTCGAAGAGGAGAGACCATCTCTACCGAACTACCAAATGCGATTCGTAGATTAAAAATTTCTGTTGTGGTTTTTTCCAAATGCTATGCTTCTTCAAGGTGGTGCATTGATGAACTTGTTGAGATCATGCACTGTAAGAATACCATAGGTCACACTCTTCTTCCGATATTTTATCATGTGAACCCCTCAGATGTTCGAAAACAGAAAGGAACTTTTGCCGAAGCCTTTGTTAGGCATGAAGAGCAGTTTCATACTAATATGGAGAAGGTGCAGAAATGGAGAGAAGCTCTTACTGAAGCTGCGAATTGTTCCGGCTGGGATCTCGAAAGTATTGCAAATGGGTATTATGCTAGACTCTTTTACATTTTCATGCATTTATTTTAGGGTAAATATATTATAAGTCTTTTAAGTCAACTCTCCAAGACTAAAAACTCTCTAAGTTTTTTTTTCCGACAATTTACTCCATGGGTTAATCCAAATGCGAATAAACTCCCTACCGTTAAAATTTTTTAACTGCCGTTAGATTGGTTGAAATGCACCATTTTACTAAAGGCCATGTCAATCGATTTTTTTATTCTACGTGTTTACTATGGACATATAGGATCAAAACTCACCGTTTTGATACCATCCAAAATGGTGAGTTTTGATCTTACGTGTCTCTCTCGGGATAATGTAGCTCTTCAAATTATTATTGGCCTTATGATTGATAACTATTGAATTTTGATCAAATGATGATTTTATAAGTCGGTCATTTTTTTAGGAACATAAGAGTGGCACAAGAATTACTTATAGAATTACTCGCATTTTTGGCATACGGAGTTTAGTAGTTTGATATATCATTTAACACACTTAGAACATTAAGAGAGTATTTCAAAAACAGTTCATGAGTTTTTTTTTTTTTTTTTCCAGAAAATAATATATAAATTAAAACAGAAATAAGAAGAAGAAAAAATAGTTAAAACAGAAAATAAGAAGAAGAAAAAATAGAAACGGATGAACAAAAGCCCAAAAAAAAAAAAAAAAAAAACTCATATATTGAATTTTGCTGCCTCTAGGATTTCAAACTCCTAGAGATACGACGATTATTTTTCATAACGGTGATGGCTGCATTCGTGATTCAATTTTGTAAATGGCGGTGAAAATAGAGAACAAAACCTACAAAATTTATGTCGCTACAAAAACTACTGTTCCGTCTCTTGTAGTTTGCGGCTTCAGCACTAATAATTAGTGATAAGGGTAGAGATGGGAATAAAACCCAAAGGCAATGAATTTTATTGGAACACGTGTATTGAGAAGGGTAGACATGAGAATCAACCTCAAACCGTTCAAGTCATTAACAATTATGGGTTCATGACACATCACAATTTATACCATCTCTAAGAAGCTTGGGATGCAGGATGATAAACATGTATTTGGTACCCCTAATGAGTCACAATTTTCTTTCTTTTTCTTTCTTTGTGCTTACTTTGTTGTATAATTTTTCATTTGAATCATCAGGTATGAATCAAGATTCATTGAAGAGATTGTTGAAGAAGTTGTGTGTAAAGTGAACCCCACTCGCATGAACGTTGCCAAACACCCAATAGGAATGAAGTATCGTGTTCGTCATATTATAGATTTATTAAATCTAGGAACACATGACGTTCGTATTGTGGGCATTTACGGAATGGGTGGAGTAGGTAAAACAACCTTAGCAAAAGCTGTCTATAATGAAATATGTGTTGCATTTGAAGGAAGTAGTTTTCTTTCAAACCTTAAAGAAAGTTTAGAAAAGCCCAATGGCTTAGTTCATTTACAAGAACAACTTCTTAATGATATCTTGAAAACGAATTTGAAGATTGGTAATGCTGATAGAGGAATTAATATCATTGAGGAAAGAGTTTGTGGAAAAAAAGTTCTTGTTATTCTTGATGATGTTGATGACTTTGAAAACCTACACAAGTTAGTCGAAAAGCAATGGTTTGGTCCAGGAAGTAGAATCATTGTAACAACTAGAGATGAGCAGTTGCTTACTCAACTTGAAGTACATCAAAAATATAAGGTTGAAGAATTGAATTATTGGGAGTCTCTTCGACTTTTCTCCTATTATGCCTTTGGGATGACCCTTCCAATAAATGATTACCAGGAGCTTTCGAGTAGTGCAGTGAACTATGCAGGAGGACTTCCATTAGCTCTTGTGGTTTTGGGTTCTTTTCTCAAAGGAAGAAGCATTGATGAATGGAAAAGTAAATTGGAAAAACTACAAAGTACACCTCATGACAAGATTCAAAAAATACTCAGAATAAGTTTTAATTCACTGGACAGTTCTACAAAAGACATATTCCTTGATGTTGCATGTTTCTTTGTCGGTATGGACAAAGAATATGCCATCAAAATACTTGACGAGTTTAATTTCTCTCCAGGGATTGGTATTCCTATTCTCATTCAGAGGTCACTTGTGACAATTGATTACCAAAAGAAGTTGAATATGCATAATCTTATTCGAGATATGGGAAGAGAAATTGTTTTTGAAGAATCATCCAAATATCCAGGAAAGCGCAGTAGGTTGTGGTTTCGCAAGGATGTCTTAAATGTACTAGACAGCCATACGGTAAGAGGCATATGCATTTACATATATAAACGGGTGCACACACATATACATAATGTACATGTTTTGTAGGTATGCATGAGAGATTTGCCTTGTTGCCAAGCTTGCTTCACAGTTTAAATAATGTATCAATTCTAATCATATTTAAATCACTTTAAGATTATTTTTTTCATTTACGGGAGAATATATAGGCCTACTCTAGTTCAAATTTATTCTATCTTTATACAAGATGAGAATGTGCATTGCTAATCCAACCATCTATTTTGCCAGGTATCGGAAACTGTCGAGGGTCTCATCTTAAATCTCCATTTACATTTGAAAACTAAAGTATTTACAAATATGAAGAATTTGAGATTGCTCCAAATCAATTCTGTACATCTCACAGGATCTTATGAACATCTCTTTAAAGAGCTAAAATGGCTTTGTTGGCATAAATGTCCCCTGGAATTTCTACCACAGAGTTTTCTTCCGGAGAATCTTGTTATTCTTGACATGCAGAATAGTAATGTCAAACAAGTTTGGAAGAAGAAGAAAGTATAACAAATCTTGCAATGCCTCTTTTCTTTTCTTTTTTTAATTTTTTTTTTTGACCTTTTTTTACTATTAATGTTTTATATATAACTAACAAGAACTTTTTGTTCTTCTTTATTTTGTTTCACAGATATTCAACAAGTTGAAAGTCCTTAATCTCAGCAATTCCATATATCTAACCAAATCACCAGACTTCTCACAAGTCCCACAACTAGAGATGCTAATACTTGAGGGTTGCACAAGCTTGGTTAAAGTTCATGAGTCCACTGGATATCTCAAAAGACTTGTTTTGTTAAATTTACAACGATGCGAGAACCTTAGGAATCTTCCGATCAACATTTCTAACTTAGAATCTCTTGAAACTCTTCTCTTGTCTCATTGCTTTAATCTTGAAATGTTACCTGAGCAACTGGGGAGTTTGAC
>CM017327.1:16993561-17074661 GCA_006937295.1 Carpinus fangiana | reverse complement strand
ATATATATATATATATATTAGCAACAAGTAACATAAACTATATAAGTAACATAATTATTAATTAGTTTGTAATTACATATTAACTAGCTTTGTACGTACTTATATCATACATTCTTATTCTAATATTTTGTAATTTAATATATATTAAGTAATTATGCATATTACATATATGATGTGTTGAATTTTTTTTATATGTTGTGTTTTTTATTTTTTATTTTTAAAGTTAACTGGTTATGATTTAATATTTAAGGATTTTTTTTAAAGTACAAGTAAATATAAATTTGGGGTCAAATATTTTTGATTTTTCAATATGGGCTCTTTTTATAGTAATTGGGACAAAAAAGACACTAAAAATACAAAAAATAAATGAGTGTAAAAAATGCTACAATATTAATAAAAGCCCAAAAACGTACAAAAAGCCCAAAAATAAAGTCTAATTTTGAAAAAGCGGTTAGCGGGTGGTTACCTATTTCACTAACCGCTAATTGACAGTTAACCGCTAGGCGGTTAGAGGTTGCGGTTAGTGAAATATACTAACCGCTAAGGCGGTTACGGTTAGCAGTTATTGCCACTAACCACTAACCGTAACCACATTGACACCCCTAATGGTGAGTCCTCAGATTTGCACATCATATCACAAGTACATTGAAGAAAACAAATGAATAAATTTTAATCAACATAAATTCAGCTTTCAACCACATCAAGCAGCAGAGTAAAACCTCGTTGCTACACCTCACTTAAAATAAATTATAAAAAAAAAAAAAAAAAACTTTCAACCCTTGTTGAGAATGCAATTTAAGTCAACTCGGGTACTAAACAAACTCAAATTAGAGAATTAAATTGTTTTGAGCATGGTAAAATAAAGATGATTTACTACTAGACTTGCAAATACAAAACTGCGTTAAATAACATTAGGCTTTATAATTTTATGAAATTTCAGAGAGAATAACTTCAATTCAATCAGGGCAAAGAACCCCCACATGTTGCCTACTAATGAAAATGTTACACCTCAACATGGAGCATGATAAGAAAATAAAACCAAAAACACATGATTATATCAGGTTTAATAACAAAATATTAAGAAAAATGTGTAGCCACCAAAATGGAAGAGGAGCCTCCTAGCACCGCCACCCCCGACCCATAGATGCCCACCCACCATGGCGATAGATCTGCGACTCCGGTGACGCTCACCCACCATAGTACCAGATCTGCCACTCTGAAAATGGCCATAAAAAAATTTCTTGGTTGCTTGTTGCTAGGTTGATTTGGTTTTGTTTGTTGTTGGGTTGATTTGGTTGGCTGATTTGGTATAAATTTAATGGGTTGATTGGCAAAATTTTTGATGATGATTTGATGGGATGAATTTCTTGCTCTTTGCCGAAATTTGCAGGAGATACAAAAATTGAAGAAAAAAAAAGCCACTTACGTTACTAAAAAAAAATAGTTTTGGGTGGTTCGCCGGCCACTCCATGGGTAGCTAGGGTGGCCGCGTGCCACCCCATGTGGCCAACGGAGAGAGAGACGGAGGCTAGCGGCGATTCCGGACGGCGGCGACACCTCTTGGTGGTTGCTTCTTCCGACTTTAGGCTTCAATTTTTTTTTTTTAAAAAAAAGATTAATTAATATTTTAAATCAATAATCAGGTGTTGTTAGATTTATTCTGTAAACTTGAGTTTGAAAAGATTGCGGTGGCAATTTCTTATTGGTAGCAGAAACCCTCCCTCAATTTTGCCAGGACGGAACAACAACACGCCTCAATTTCAGATGTTTCCCTACAAAAGCATAGAGACTAGAGCTATGATTCAAATGAGTGGAAAATCTTTAAGAAAATGGACATAATATTTCAGCTTAGAAAATCAAATTAAAAATTGATATACTTAAAATCAAATGTAAATTCCAAGAGGATAAATGTATTTTCTTATATTAAAAAAAAAAAGGCATTACAAAATTGCAGAGCAGGTTCCTCGCAATCAACTCATCACCAATTCACCGCTGACCAGCTGTTGACTCACCCACACACGGTCAAGGAGAAAGCACGGAGAAATTTCGCAAAGCCAATCGGATATAACTGCATGGTCAACGTGTAATAAACACCCCTCGCTGCTTATCCTTTCTCTCTCCCTCTCTCAACCCAAAATCTCTGTTTTTTCGTACCCAGAAATCTTGATCCAAGACTCGGCCATCAAACCCAGAAACTGAGCCTTAAACCCATTTTCGTTAATCGTTAACCTCCCCACACTGCTCACTTCTCCCCCAATATTGCCCTCAAACCACGATTTCTTTCCCAAACTACCTCCCACCATCCGTCCGGTCTCTATCTACCACTTTACCATCCATGGGCCAAATCAGCAGTGTGGTACGACGAAGCTTGAAGCGGAAGCGGGAGCCAGAATCCGAAGACCCAAACCAGGCTCGCAAGATTCTCCACGTCGAAGGCTCAAACAAAGACGGTACTATTTTCGCAGCACTCAAAGACGGAAAACACAACTTAAAATAATTAATTTTTAATTATTAAAAAAGAAACAGAATGAATGATCCGTAAAAAATATTATGCATTTAGAATTATGTTTAACAAATCTTTCTCATTTTTTAATTTGAAAAAAAAAAAAGGAAAAAAGAAGGGAAATCTTGATTGCACCCATTATACATGCTCTACCCCTTTGTTTCTCACACGATTTCTCTCCTTTTGTAGTTGGGTCAAGCTCAACAAGTACCTCATTTTCCAAACCTCATTGGAATTACGATGTCTTCTTAAGTTTCCGAGGTGAAGACACCCGTAAAAACTTCATCGACCATCTTTACTCTGCTTTGGACAGAGTCGGAATTCGTACCTTTCGAGATGACGAGGGGCTTCAAAGAGGAGAGACCATCTCTACCGAACTATCAAATGCGATTCGCAGATCAAAAATTTCTATTGTGGTTTTTTCCAAATGCTATGCTTCTTCAAGGTGGTGCCTTGATGAACTTGTTGAGATCATGCACTGTAAGAATACCATAGGTCACATTCTTCTTCCGATATTTTATCACGTGAACCCCTCAGATGTTCGAAAACAGAAAGGAACTTTTGCTGAAGCCTTTGTTAGGCATGAAGAGCAGTTTCATACTAATATGGAGAGGGTGCAGAAATGGAGAGAAGCTCTTACTGAAGCTGCGAATTGTTCCGGCTGGGATCTCGAAAGTATTGCAAATGGGTATTATGCTAGACTCTTTTACATTTTCATGCATTTATTTTAGGGTAAATATATTATAAGTCCTTAAGTCAACTCTCCAAGACTAAAAACTCCCTAAGTTTTTTTTTCGACAATTTACTTATTGGGTTAATCCAAATGCGAATAAACTCTCTACCGTTAAAATTTTTTAACTGCTGTTAGATTGGTTGAAACTCACCATTTTACTAAAGGTCATGTCAATCGATTTTTTTATTCTATGTGTTTACTATGGACACATAGGATCAAACTCATCGTTTTGATACCATCCAAAATGGTGAGTTTTGACCTTACGTGTCTTTCTTGGGATGATGTAGCTCTTCAAATTATTATTGGCCTTATGATTGATAACTATTGAATTTTGATCAAATGATGATTTTATAAGTCAGTCATTTTTTTAGGAACACAGGGTGATACTAGAATTACTTATAGAATTACTCGCATTTTTGACATACGGAGCTTAGTAGTTTGATATATCACTCTAACACACTTAAAACATTAAGAGAGTATTTCAAAAACAGTTCATGAGTTTTTTTTTTTTTTTTCCCCAGAAAATAATATATAAATTAAAACAGAAATAAGAAGAAGAAAAAATAGTTAAAACAGAAAATAAGAAGAAGAAAAAATAGAAACGGATGAACAAAAGCCCAAAAAAAAAAAAAAAAAAAACTCATATATTGAATTTTGCTGCCTCTAGGATTTCAAACTCCTAGAGATACGACGATTATTTTTCATAACGGTGATGGCTGCATTCGTGATTCGATTTTGTAAATGGCGGTGAAAATAGAGAACAAAACCTACAAAATTTATGTCGCTACAAAAACTACTGTTCCGTCTCTTGTAGTTTGCGGCTTCAGCACTAATAATTAGTGATAAGGGTAGAGATGGGAATAAAACCCAAAGGCAATGAATTTTATTGGAACACGTGTATTGAGAAGGGTAGACATGAGAATCAACCTCAAACCGTTCAAGTCATTAACAATTATGGGTTCATGACACATCACAATTTATACCATCTCTAAGAAGCTTGGGATGCAGGATGATAAACATGTATTTGGTACCCCTAATGAGTCACAATTTTCTTTCTTTTTCTTTCTTTGTGCTTACTTTGTTGTATAATTTTTCATTTGAATCATCAGGTATGAATCAAGATTCATTGAAGAGATTGTTGAAGAAGTTGTGTGTAAAGTGAACCCCACTCGCATGAACGTTGCCAAACACCCAATAGGAATGAAGTATCGTGTTCGTCATATTATAGATTTATTAAATCTAGGAACACATGACGTTCTTATTGTGGGCATTTACGGAATGGGTGGAGTAGGTAAAACAACCTTAGCAAAAGCTGTCTATAATGAAATATGTGTTGCATTTGAAGGAAGTAGTTTTCTTTCAAACCTTAAAGAAAGTTTAGAAAAGCCCAATGGCTTAGTTCATTTACAAGAACAACTTCTTAATGATATCTTGAAAACGAATTTGAAGATTGGTAATGCTGATAGAGGAATTAATATCATTGAGGAAAGAGTTTGTGCAAAAAAAGTTCTTGTTATTCTTGATGATGTTGATGACTTTGAAAACCTACACAAGTTAGTCGAAAAGCAATGGTTTGGTCCAGGAAGTAGAATCATTGTAACAACTAGAGATGAGCAGTTGCTTACTCAACTTGAAGTACATCAAAAATATAAGGTTGAAGAATTGAATTATTGGGAGTCTCTTCGACTTTTCTCCTATTATGCCTTTGGGATGACCCTTCCAATAAATGATTACCAGGAGCTTTCGAGTAGTGCAGTGAACTATGCAGGAGGACTTCCATTAGCTCTTGTGGTTTTGGGTTCTTTTCTCAAAGGAAGAAGCATTGATGAATGGAAAAGTAAATTGGAAAAACTACAAAGTACACCTCATGACAAGATTCAAAAAATACTCAGAATAAGTTTTAATTCACTGGACAGTTCTACAAAAGACATATTCCTTGATGTTGCATGTTTCTTTGTCGGTATGGACAAAGAATATGCCATCAAAATACTTGACGAGTTTAATTTCTCTCCAGGGATTGGTATTCCTATTCTCATTCAGAGGTCACTTGTGACAATTGATTACCAAAAGAAGTTGAATATGCATAATCTTATTCGAGATATGGGAAGAGAAATTGTTTTTGAAGAATCATCCAAATATCCAGGAAAGCGCAGTAGGTTGTGGTTTCGCAAGGATGTCTTAAATGTACTAGACAGCCATACGGTAAGAGGCATATGCATTTACATATATAAACGGGTGCACACACATATACATAATGTACATGTTTTGTAGGTATGCATGAGAGATTTGCCTTGTTGCCAAGCTTGCTTCACAGTTTAAATAATGTATCAATTCTAATCATATTTAAATCACTTTAAGATTATTTTTTTCATTTACGGGAGAATATATAGGCCTACTCTAGTTCAAATTTATTCTATCTTTATACAAGATGAGAATGTGCATTGCTAATCCAACCATCTATTTTGCCAGGGATCGGAAACTGTCGAGGGTCTCATCTTAAATCTCCATGTACATTTGAAAACTAAAGTATTTACAAATATGAAGAATTTGAGATTGCTCCAAATCAATTCTGTACATCTCACAGGATCTTATGAACATCTCTTTAAAGAGCTAAAATGGCTTTGTTGGCATAAATGTCCCCTTAAATTTCTACCACAGAGTTTTCTTCCGAAGAATCTTGTTATTCTTGACATGCAAAATAGTAATGTCAAACAAGTTTGGAAGAAGAAGAAAGTATGACAAATCTTGCAATGCCTCTATTCTTTTCTTCTCTCTTTTTTTTTTTTTTTTTTAAAAAAATTTTTTTTTTAAATTTTTTTTACTATTAATGTTATATATATAACTAACAAGAACTTTTTGTTCTTCTTTATTTTGTTTCACAGATATTCAACAAGTTGAAAGTCCTTAATCTCAGCAATTCCATATATCTAACCAAATCACCAGACTTCTCACAAGTCCCACAACTAGAGATGCTAATACTTGAGGGTTGCACAAGCTTGGTTAAAGTTCATGAGTCCACTGGATATCTCAAAAGACTTGTTTTGTTAAATTTACAACGATGCGAGAACCTTAGGAATCTTCCGATCAACATTTCTAACTTAGAATCTCTTGAAACTCTTCTCTTGTCTCATTGCTTTAATCTTGAAATGTTACCTAAGCAATTGGGGAGTTTGACGGCTTTAACGGTGTTGAAAGTGGAGAACACTGCTATTAAGCAACTACCATCCACCTTTAGCCTTTTGACGAATCTTGAAACTTTATCTCTACTTGGATGTGAATGTCTTACCGAATCACCGGAGTTTTTACAAACATCAAGTCTAAAGATGTTGATACTTGCAGGTTGTTCAAGCTTAGTTGAGATTCACAAGTCTATTGGACTTCTAAAAAGACTTGTTTTCCTAGATTTAGATGGATGCAAGAAGCTTATGAATCTTCCAAGCAACATTTCTAACTGTGAACATCTTGAAACTTTATCATTACATGGATGTGAATGTCTTATCGAATCACCAGAGTTTTTACAAACATCACGTCTAAAGATGTTGATACTTGCAGGTTGTTCTAGCTTAGTTGAGGTTCACAAGTCTATTGGACTTCTAAAAGAACTTGTTTTCCTAGATTTAGGTGGATGCAAGAAGCTTATGAATCTTCCAAGCAACATTTCTAACTGTGAAAGTCTTGAAACTCTTTTGCTGCCAGACTGCTTAGATGAGGTTTACATAATACCGGGGATAATATTGGAGGGATTGAAGAAAATGACGGAATTAAAAATCTTGCGCCAAAACAGAGCTGCTATTACGCAACAACAGTCCTCTTCAAGTCCTTTGAGGAATCTCGCTGCTTATTCATCATCTAGATGCAGTGGAGCATCCTCATCATGGATATTACCCAAAAGCTCCAACTGCATAAGTGTGTTACCGTTCATTTCTAAATTATGCTCTATAACATGGATTAAAGAGCTAGATCTCAGTGGACGCAATTTGTCTGAAGATGATTTTCCCATTGAATTTGGATGCTTATCTTCACTCCATAAATTGGATTTATCAAGAAACAATTTTCGTAACCTGCCTAATTGCATCAGCTGCTTTCCTTCATTATATAAGTTGTATTTGAATGAGTGTACTAATCTTCAATCAATCTCAGTCCACATAGGCGTGAAGAAGTTGAGTGCAAATGGCTGTACATTATTGGAAAGAGTCTTAATTTTGGCGAACGAGAGTTTAGGATCTTTTTCCCTTAATAATTGCCACAAATCGGTTCGAAGATTGAAGAATAGAGACCGATATCTTCTCATAGGAGGGTGCAACAATCTATCACCTGCTTTTAGGGAGAGTGTTCTCCAGGTTGGTTCTCTCTCTCTCTCCTCTCTCTCTCTCTCTCCCTCTGTCTCTCTCTTTGTTTTATGACGAACACTTTTTTGAAATAGATGGTATACAAGTCAGATGAACGTTATTCCCTTTGCCTCCCTGGAAGTGAGATTCCAAATTGGTTTAGCCATCAGACAATCGGTTCTTTAATATCCTTTCGTGTACCTTCGTATTGGGGTCCTGGTAAAATCTGCAAGTTGCTTGTTTGGGTTGTTTATGCAAGGAACGAGGAAGCACCCAGAGACTTCGCCCGAAAGGATGGGTTCTGCTGGAGATTTCGTAATAAAACTAGAAGCCCCAGTGAATCCGTTGGGTGGGCGCGCAATGCCAACTTTTTTGATAGCTTTGAAGATCATATAGTTGTAGAGGCGATGGAATTTCCTGGAATTTTTGAAGAGGTGAAAAGTGGAGACGAAATAGAAGTCAGGGTAACATGTGAGTCACAGAGATGGGCAGAGAAAAGAGGAATACAAGTGAAGAAGTGTGGAATTCACTTAGTTGACAAGCCAAATGTTAGACCCATCAGCAAATCGAGAGCACAAATCCCCTCAAAGGTAGAGATATCCTTTGATGCTTTTTTTTTTTTTTTTTTTTAATCGAAAGGAGTATTTTTTTTTCCCTAAGTTTATTAATAAATAATGTTCACGTTACCCATCAAACGTTAATGTTCTCATGGCCTATCAGACTCTATTTTGTTTTCCTTGCATTGCGTGAAAATTGATTTACAATATTTTATATTTAAAATATCAATTAAATGTTGTATGTTCTCGAGCCCTTTATTTTTTTTATTCTTCTTCTCTTTTTCTTTTATTGAAAGCTTGAATATTGAGTTAATTTTATATTTCACCAACTGGGCTAATTCTTACCATTCAATGATGAAGAAGGGCAATATCACCTTCAACAGTGGGGCAGTCAAGCTTGCCTTTGCCTCAAGCGGATGGTACACTTGCAGGAATTCTTCGAATATGTAACTGAATAAGCACGGTAATCTCATTGAGAAAATTAGTTTTCTACAACTTAATTTTATATTTTTGGAATTAGTTAGCTTAGAACTTTGATATTTTTAATTGATCTCAAAGGAAGGCATGCATACTGCAGAGAGACTACACATTACAAAAAAAATAGAGGTTTAGTGACGGTTCTTATAGTGTCGTTTTAAAGAATCGACACTAATAACATTATAGGGTGACGGTTTTGAAACCGACACCAATTAATGGTGACAGTTTTAGTGGAATCGACACTCTTAAAAAATGGGTGTCAGTTTCACTAAAACCGTCACCATTAATTAGTGTTAGTTTATGAAAAAATCGACACTAATTAATGGTGACGGTTTTAGTGAAACCGATACCTCTTAAAAAGGGGCTAATAATTTGAGAGAGCAATTTTAACTTTTTTAAAATTTCTAAGAAAAATTATAATTTGATTGTATAGCCTAAAAATTAGGAGAAGACCCCTTTCTTCTTTTTGTGTTTTCAAGCAGTAAGATACGAATTTAATATGAATGCAGATGAGTACTAGGCCAATATACCTATTATTTTATTTAAAATATAAAGAAAAAAAATTAAGAAAGCTATTTATTGGACAATGTGCATATATATATATATATATATATATATATTTTTTCTTATTAGGCCCAGCACCGATTTGGAGATTTAATCCATCAAACCAATCGACTTTGACACATCAACTAATCAAACTGATTCTTCCCAAGCGCTGGACCTGGGTGACCGAGAGCTAGCTCCCAAGCGCAATCCATCTCTGGAAAAGAAGGAATGAGATAAAGCTACCGAAAAAGCAATCATAGCTTCTGTGGTATCGGACTCTTCTCTCGTCTTTCCATCCATTCCATCTCCACCGATCGAACTCCTCCGATAGTACGTACACCAGCCGGCCTCTTCATCACACTGCAGGTATTTGATTTGTTGGTTTGAATTTTTTTTTTTTTTGGTGCTGGGGTTAGGGTTTTCGCTAATTGATGATCATCAATTTGGGGTGTGGGGTTTGGGGTTTGTAACTCCTTTTGATTCTTTATTTATTTATTTATTTTTGCCTGTTGTTTTGTATACTAATAATAGTAATTAGTAATCATGGGTTGCTCTTGTGGTTCGCATTTCAGATTTATGCAATTCGAATTGCAGTTACATTTGGAAAGTCATTGGTAATCTTAAAAGTGTTTCCTGGTTTCATTTCTTGTTAGTTCATAGGAGCTTTTGTCAAACATGCCCAATATGGATTTGCTTTTGTAGTCTCATAGTTGTGATTAGCTCTTATAGATTTTTATTTTTTATTTTAATATTAAAGTTATTAATGTCAATTAGAATAACTTAGTGGTGTCCTCTTATTGTCGACCTCGAAGTGCTTGTATCTAGCAAATGGCAACTGGACTGCTTGAATTTGATTGTTGCAGAACTCTATTCCCAGTCTTCTTAAATCTGATTTTTCTAGGCTTTTCTTGTTATATTCTTTAATTTTCTTTAATATCACCAAAGCATCCAGACATAATTAGAATAGTGAGATTTTTAGGAAAATAGATAAAGGAAGTGTTAGTTTGTCATGTTTCCTAAATTTAGTGCTTTGCTTTTACATATTTTGTTACTATCTAAGAGTTTCCAGAAGATATATAAATTCTGCTTTTGAAAATAGCATGTTTCCTTAGTTCTCTTTTGCTTAATTAAATTAAAAAAAAAAAGCTAATTGTATTTCTTCAACAGTTGTTGTCTAGAGTTTGTGACACATTATAGTATTTTCCTTATGCTTTGTTAAGATTCAAGCTACTGTGCAAGAGAAGCTGAAAAGGCATGAGTTGATGAGACCTTGGCCCTCAATAGTTTTTTGTGGTAATTTTGGATAGTAATTTTGGTTTTAGTTTCACTAGACTCTTTGCCAATCATTTTATGCAGTATGATTGAACTATTTGTTTGTTATGACCCTATGAATCAGCATCATGGATAGTTCTGTTCTAATTTCCTCTTTCTCTGTTTTTCACCTAGTTTTTTTCTGCCTAAATGGTTCAAAGAGTTGATTGTACCTTCAATCATTGGCTAACTCCTTGCAGGAACTGCTTAGCTTTTCTTATAAAATGATTCTCCACTATACAGATTGTAATATATATATATTGATATGGTTTTTACTTTTGGGGCCTTCAGTTCCAACTAAGCCACATTTCTAGCTAACTCCTTTCTTTTAGGCTTTAATTTATTCCTTGGTTGCATTCGTTTTCTTTCTTTTTATTCTTGGGTAACCCACATGCACTTTGTATTAATATTGTTGCTGAGTACATAACCATACACAAGTTAATGCAAGCAAAGAGTTGTGGTTCCAGAATTATTTTTTATGAAACAGAAGAAAATAAAGATTAATCTCAACCAGCTGAGTAGGGGAGGGGTGAAAATTGCTAGAATTATCTCTGAATTAGCTGCGAGATCGAGATTTCCTCTTATCTCTTATACCTCTTATGTTGGACATTTTGATTGTGTGATGTGGAAAAATACGGTGTCCAAAAATTAGGAACAACCAAGAATACATATAATACTCCTTAAAAAAGTTCCTTGTGCCTGGTAATGAAACCTTGTGCCTGGTAGTGAAACCTTTATGTATGCGTATAATACTCCTTAAAAAAGTTCATCAGCATCAATATTAATCTGGAATATTTCCATATTTCAGTTGCTTTTTTTTTTGTCTGTTCATATCGTCTCTCCTTTGCTCTGCAATCTGCTACAGCGCGTTTCCATTGTTTCCCTTCTTCATCCTAAGCTCAACACACATTGGTACATAGTTATGATTTTTAAGTTTATGTGGAAAGTAATACTTTCTCCATTTCATATTTTATCCGGTTGTCCTTCAGTTTGTGAATCAAATTTTTTTCAATATTTCAGCTACATTTTTTTTTGTCTGTTTATATCATCTCTCCTTTGCTACGCTTATCTCTGTGATAATAAATAATCAATACGTCTAATCTAATCATCATATATATATTAAGGCTAATTTCTTAAATTTGAGTCTGAATATTTCCTACAGGTTGAGAAGAGTGATACTTCCTATCCAATCCAAAAGAAAAGAGTCAGCAGAGAATTCAATAACAAAAGCTCTGCTCATCTTCGACCAACAACAAAAAAATCTGGTGCATTATTGTTCTGCTTTTTGCTTACCATAATATAGTACTACGTTTTAATTGCTTACATGTACACGTTTTATTTTCTTTAGTACCATACCTTGATTCTTTTTTTTTTTTTTTTCTCAGGGTTGCATAAAATTCTTTTTTCTCCAACTGTTATTGGCGACATCATCTTCTTTGTTTTTGTTACCTTTTTAAGGTAAATTTGCTTCAGCTACTGCCAACTTACATTATTATTGTGTTTTGAACACATGCCACCATATTTCTATCTCCAGTTTTCATGTACTTTTAAATTTTTAATTATGTTAGTTATATTTTGAGTAGTACTACATAAATTTCCTAATCAAATTTTCTTATTCTGCAAATTATATGCTGCATATTATTTGTATGTGATTCTTTAACTAAAATCGTAACATGAACCTTTAACTAAAAGACAATTCAATATATAAATAAAGACTTACCTTTTTTCTTTTTAATTAAGGCAAGCTGTGATGTGGGAACTTCCCAAAACCAATCTCGTACCAGTTTTGGGAAGTTCCCGCATCACAGCTTGCCTTAATTAAAAAGAAAAAAGGTTAAGTCTTTATTTATATATTGATCACCTTAATGCTTGAATAAAGTGACTCATATCCTTGAAATACTACGTTGTCTAACATTGGTTGGCTTAAATAATAAAACCTATTAGTTCGAGATGGGAAATGTCCTAGTAAGATTTCTTGTGAGATTATTTAGATGATAAACTAATGCCTCTTTTAATTATGTGAATAATGTTTTGCTGGATTTTGTTATCTTACCGATGATGTTGTTTTCTTCTTATAGTCATATGATGATGATAAAAAGCAAAGGAGGCTCGAGAGATGGTAGTGATGGCAGTGTAATGTTCTTGTGAACTGATCACATATATTCTCTGGACTCCAATCTCGTCTCTTGTTGTTATGTTAGTTTCCCATGTATTCAAATATTTTGTAATTTTGTTCAAAATCAAGATTATGAAAGGGATTGGTGCCTTGTAGAATCACCTTCCCCTTAAAAAAAGAAAAGAAAAGAGAGACTATTGTGAAATGATGTTATATCTTTAGAATTGGATCATCCTGGCAATCTCTTAAGTGGGAGGATTTATTGTTTTAATTGTATTAAACTAGTGAAGTTCTTTATTTTCTTCCTATTTTTGTCTGGATTTTTGTTTTTAATTCGTCTGTTGGGTACTGAGAAAAGAGAAGTGATGGAATGTATGACCTTAGAACAAAATGGCTGAAAATTGTGTTTATAGAATTCCAATTATGTCTAAGATGGACAATTGGCCAGCTTCTTACATTGTGCAAGAAGCTAGGAAAAAAATTGGAAAACAAAAATCGGAAAAAAATATATTAAAAAAAAATAGTGTCTGTTTTTTAAAAAACCGACACCTTTTAATTAGTGGTGGTTTTTTAAAAAATCGACACCTTTTAATAGGTTGTGGCTTTTAAAAAAACCGACACATTTTAAAAGGTGATGATTTTTTAAAAAAACCAACACCTTTTTGAAGGTGATGGTTTTTAAACCGACACCTTTTAAAAAGTGTTGGTTTGGACATACCGACACTAATTAGTGTCGGTTTTGTCTAAACCGACACTTTCTTCTATTTTCCTATCCTTGTTTAGCTACCATTTGGAACCGTCACTACAAAACCATTACTACCTTTGTAGTGACAGTTTTAGCTGTAAACCATCACCAAATCTCTATTTTTTTGTAGTGCACTAGGTGGTTTGAAAAGCAAGTATGTGTGTTCCAATGGACAGGGAACAAGTGTGTCTCCTGCATCAAGTGTTTCAGCCTCAAATTTGATGTCTCCAAGCAATCACCTGTTTTCTGGACCAACTCCAATTAATTGTCAGAAAGCTCTTCCCAGGATCTTCTCCTCTTGGTGGTGCTGGCAATGGAGAATTCTTAAATTTGTTCATGGAGTAATACAAAAACCAGTGAATTATAGTTTTCTGCACTCAATTTACTTTTTAAATAAATGGTGGCATAACCATGGTTAAAGGAGGCAATATTGAGGATTGGCTTGTCCAAATTTGATTAAATTGGTTATTATTTAGTTTGATCACATCAGTTCTCCCTTCATTACTACCATATATCTGTTAAACTAAAAAGATCTGCATTTTCTGGTGGTTGCTGTAGGCATATTTATCCAATGAAGAGTTTCGAGACAAATGTGAAATGAAGAGAAGAGCTTTCTACGAGCTTCCTAAATGGAGACAAAACAATCTCAAGATGTCTCTTGATCTATTTTAGGGCATGCTTTCTTGAGACTAAAGCTAGATTATTGGAGAATTTCAAGACTGCTTAGAACTTGACAAGTTACCGGAGCAATTGGAGAATTTGAAGGCTTTAAAATGCTTGCACGCAAGCAGAATTGGTAATAAGCAACAACCATCCTCACCCAAAAGCTCCAACATCATAAGTTTTTCACCTTCCACCATTGAATTATGTTCTCTGACAAACTTGAGACAACTAGTTTTGAGAGCAAATGGTTGCACACCAGAGTTCCGCAGATTCTTTCGAACTTAATAATTGCAACAAACTAGTTGAGATTCAAAGTTTGAAAAGTTCGGGGCCTCAATCAGATGTTTACATGGGAAGGTGCAACAATCTAGCACATGATTTTAGGAAGAGTCTTCTCTCTCTCTCTCTCTCTCTCTCTCTCTGTGTTTATTCTCCCCAGCTTTTAAGGGTATAGAGATGGCATATGATTGTGAAAAGCTTATGTCCTGTAAGAGCAATGTAAAAGCCAGATGGCTAATCCATCGAACTCCCACTCTGGACACCTTTTTGCACATTCAATCACACTGAACAGAGCAGTATGTATCATTGACACACTATAATGTTATGCTGAACCCTCAGATATGCACATCATATCTAAAGTACATTGAAGAAAACAAATGAATAAATTGTAATCAATGTAAAACTCAACTTTCAACCGCATCAAGCAGCAAAAAGTCGTTGCTAGACGTAACTTAAAATAAATGAATAAAAAAATAATTTACACGCTCGTTGAGAATGCCATTTAAGTCAAATCAGCCAATACTAAAACAAAGTGAACTCAATTTAAGCTCAAATTAGACAATTAATTTTTTTTTGAGTTTGGCAAAGTAATGATGATTTTCTACTAGACTTGCACAGACAACACCGCATTAAATAAAATCAGGCTTTATAATTTTATGAAATTTCAGATGTTTTCGTGCAAGAGCATAGAGGCTAGAGCTATAATTCAAATGGGTGGAAAATATTCAAGAAAATGGACGTAAAGTTTCAGCTTAGAAACTCGGATTAAAAATTGATGAATTTCAAATATGTGCAAATAAAATGTAAATTCTAAGAGGATAAATGTATATTTTTTTTTATATTAAGTTCTTGTGATTTTGGCTATCAATACTCCCTCTCTATTTCATCTTGATTTTTTTTTCTTTTAATATTGTTTCTGATATTAAATTAGGTTTGTCTTCCTTTTAAAGTTGAAATGCTTTGAAAGTGTCTCGTAGTACAAATTTTCGTGCACATACTCTTTCTAAGTGGGCTGCTTCTCATCTTGTTTGTAAGTATTCCCAATGAATCTTCCATTCGGATCAAGAATGGAAATTATCATCCCAATTACTTTTTTCCCTATTTATTTAGAAAATAAGAAGAAGAAGAAGAGGAGAGTAGCTTCACCGGTTCATCACTGACCCAGCTGTTGCATCACCCAGTCAAGGAAGCAAGCTTAGAGAAATTTCGCAGAGAAGGCGTAGTCAAGAGGGAGGAAAAGGCAGATAGCAGACATCATAGTAACTTTTTTGATTTCACATTAACTTTCTCTATGGCAGGACAACCCTAGTCAAAATAACTTTTGGTGAAAAGGCCTGCATGCCGATATAACGTTTGAATGCGTTTGAACTTTTTATATGGGATTCATTTTTTTTTTTTTTTATAAATTCAACTATTATATTTGTAGGATCTACATAAATTCACAAATTTAATATTTGATTTGAAAGATAAGATGGGCCAAATATGAGAAAAATATTAAACCCTAACATTTCTTATTTACAAATATTTGTTATGTAGGTTTACCCCCGATCACTTCGATCCTTCTATTTTTTTGTAGTGTAGGACAACTCTCCTTAGCAGCTAGTGATCCATCTCTGAGGTGTGCCAAGTCACCATCGGAAAATTGTGCATCAGCAATGATAAAAATGATGTGCCTATAAATCCTTGCGGGGGGATATAGATTGGTGCAGCCATTAATGGAAAGATACGTGTCCACAAAGTTTGAAAAGATACGTGTCCACAAATTTACCTTCCAAATCTTCAATCTCGCATTGTATTATGTTAGAAGATAAATATGTGGGAAATTTGGAGATAAAGAAAGCAAAGCAGACAATTTGTATGAAAAAATTGGCCCAGTGAGCAGATTTCAAACTGTTAAACACTATTATGAATAAACAAAATTGTGTAGCATCGTAAAATAAAACATGAACGAAAAATTATGTTAAATCGAATTTATCAAGAGTTGTTTATAGAATCATAAGAGCAATTTATTACCATAAAATTATTGACGGTTGAACTAGCAGTAGTTAATGACGGTTGAAATAGCGATTAAAAAGTAGTTATTTATGCAAAAAATAAAAATATATATATATGTTTGTTAGAATAGCAGTTGCACACATAAAAAATAATAGCGACGCGCAATCGCCGAGTGACACCAATAGCATGTGTCTANTCTCTCTCTCTCCCTCTGTCTCTCTCTTTGTTTTATGACGAACACTTTTTTGAAATAGATGGTATACAAGTCAGATGAACGTTATTCCCTTTGCCTCCCTGGAAGTGAGATTCCAAATTGGTTTAGCCATCAGACAATCGGTTCTTTAATATCCTTTCGTGTACCTTCGTATTGGGGTCCTGGTAAAATCTGCAAGTTGCTTGTTTGGGTTGTTTATGCAAGGAACGAGGAAGCACCCAGAGACTTCGCCCGAAAGGGTGGGTTCAGCTGGCGCTTTTGTAATAAAACTAGAAGCCCCAATCAATCCGGTGGGTGGACGCGCAATGCCTACTTTTTTGATAGCTTTGAAGATCATATAGTTGTAGAGGCGATGAATATTCCTATAAGTTTAGAAGAGGTGAAAAGTGGAGACGAAATAGAAGTCAGTGTAACATGTGAGTCACAGAGATGGACAGAGAAAAAGTGGGGAATACAAGTGAAGAAGTGTGGAATTCACTTAGTTGACGAGCCAAATGTTATAGACGAAGCCTACACATCTGATTTTGATATTTCTACAGATGATAAGGTCTGACCCATCAGCAAATCGAGAGCACAAATCCCCTCAAAGGTAGAGATATCCTTTGATGCTTTTTTTTTTTTTTTTTTTTTAATCGATGGAGTATTTTTTTTTTTTTCCCTAAGTTTATTAATAAATAATGTTCACGTTACCCATCAAACGTTAATGTTCTCATGGCCTATCAGACTCTATTTTGTTTTCCTTGCATTGTGTGAAAATTGATTTACAATATTTTATATTTAAAATATCAATTAAATGTTGTATGTTCTCGAGCCCTTGATTTTTTTATTCTTCTTCTCTTTTTCTTTTATTGAAAGCTTGAATATTGAGTTAATTTTATATTTCACCAACTGGGTTAATTCTTACCTTTCAATGATGAAGAAGGGCAATATCACCTTCAACAGCGGGGCAGTCAAGCTTGCCTCTGCCTCAAGCAAATGGTACACTTGCAGGAATTCTTCGAATATGTAACTGAATAAGCACGGTAATCTCATTGAGAAAATTAGTTTTCTACAACTTAATTTTATATTTTTGGAATTAGTTAGCTTAGAACTTTGATCTTTTTGATTGATCTCAAAGGAAGGCATACTGCAGGGAGACTACACTAAGTGGTTTGAAAAGCAAGTCTGTGTGTTCCAATGGACAGGGAACAAGTGTGTCTCCTGCATCAAGTGTTTCAGCCTCAAATTTGACGTCTCCATGCAATCGCCTGTTTTCTGGACCAACTCCAATTAATTGTCAGAAAGCTCTTCTCAGGATCTTCTTCTCTTGGTGGTGCTGGTAATGGGGAATTCTTAACATGGAGTAATACAAAAACCAATGAATTATAGTTTTCTGCACTCAATTTACTTTTTAAATAAATGGTGGCATAACCATGGTTAAAGGATGCAATATTGATGATTGGCTTGTCCAAATTTGATTCAATTGGATGATTTAAGGACCATTCTGCTGAATCAGTTCATATTTGATTTTCAATTGGTTATTATTTAGTTTGATCACATCAGTTCTCCCTTCATTACTACCATATATCTGTTAAACTAAAAAGATTTGCATTTTCAGGTGGCTGCTGTAGGCTTATTTATCCAATGAAGAGTTTTGAGACATGTGAAATGAAGAAAAGAGCTTTCTACGAGCTTCCTAAATGGAGACAAAACAATCTCAAGATGTCTCTTGATCTATTTTAGGGCACATGCTTTCTTGAGACTAAAGCTAGATAATTGGAGAATTTTAAGACTGCTTAGAACTTGACAAGTTACCGAAGCAATTGGAGAATTTGAAGGCTTTAAAATGCTTGCACACAAGCAGAATTGGTAGTAAGCAACAACCACCCAAAAGCTCCAACATCATAAGTTTGTTACCTTCCATCATTGAATTATGTTATCTGACAAACTTGAGATAGCTAGTTTTGAGAGCAAATGGCTACACACCAGAGTTTCGCAGGTTCTTTCGAACTTAATAATTGCAACAAACTGGTTGAGATTCAAAGTTTGAAAAGTTTGGGACCTCAATCAGATGTTTACATGGGAAGCTGCAACAATCTAGCATATGATTTTAGGAAGAGTCTTCTCCATGTTCTCTCTCACCCTCTCTCTCTGTTTATTCTCCATAGCTTTTAAGGGTATAGAGATGGCATATGATTGTGAAAAGCTTATGTCTTGTAAGAGCAGTGTAGAAGCCAGATGGCTAATCCAACGGACTCCCACTTTGGACACATTTTTGCTCATTCAATCACACTGAATAGAGCAGTATGTATCATTGACACACTGTAATGTTATGGTGAACTCTCAGATATGCACATCATATCTAAAGTACATTGAAGAAAACAAATGAATAAATTTTAATCAATGTAAAACTCAACTTTCAATTGCATCAAGTAGCAGAGTCAAATGTCGTTGCTAGACGTCACTTAAAATAAATGAATAAAAAAATAATTTACACGCTTGTTGAGAATGTCATTCAAGTCAAATCAGCCAGCACTAAAACAAAGTTAGTTCAATTTAAGCTTGAATTAGACAATTAAATTTTTTTGAGTATGGTAAAGTAATGATGATTTACTACTAGACTTGCACATACAACACCGCATTAAATAAAATTAGGCTTTATAATTTTATGAAATTTAAGATGTTTCCGTGCAAGAGCATGGAGGCTAGAGCTATGATTCAAATGGGTGGAAAATATTCAAGAAAATGGACGTAAAGTTTTAGCTTAGAAACTCGGATTAAAAATTGATAAATTTCAAATATGTGCAAATAAAATGTAAATTCTAAGAGGATAAATGTATTTTCTTATATTAAGTTCTTGTAATTTTGGCTATCAATACTCCCTCTCTGTTTTCTCTTGAAATTTTTTTAAAATTGTTTCTGATATTAGATTAGGTTTGTCTTCCTTCTAAAGTTGAAATGCTTTGAAAGTGTCTCGTAGTATAAATTTTTGTCCACATGTTCTTGCCAAGTGAACCGCTTTCCATCTTGTGTTTGGAAGCATTCCTAATGAATCTTCCATTCGGATCAAGAATGAGAAATATCATCGCAATAACTTTTTTTCCTATTTATTTAGAGGAAAAAAGAAAAGAAGAAGAAGAAGAGAGTAGCTTTACCGGTTCATCACTAACCCAGCTGTTGCATCACCCAAGGAAGCAAGCTCAGAGAAATTTCACAAGAAGGCTTAGTCAAGAGGGAGGAAAAGGCAAACAATAGACAGCATAATAACTTTTTTGATTTCACATTAACTTTCTTTACGGCAGGACAACCCTAGTCAAAATAGCTTTTGTTGAAAAGACCTGCATGCCGTTGTAACCTTTGAATGCATTTGAATTTTTTATATTGGATTCATTTTTTTTTTTTTTTATACATTCAACTATTAAATTTGTAGGATTCACATAAATTTACAAATTTAATATTTAATTTACAAGATAAGATAGGCCAAATAAGAAAAAAATATTGAACCCTAACATTTCTTATTTACAAATAGACTTCGATCCTTCTATTTTCTTTGTTGTGTAGGACAACTCTCCATGGCAGCTAATGATCT
This sequence comes from Carpinus fangiana, assembly GCA_006937295.1. Taxonomy (NCBI): domain Eukaryota; kingdom Viridiplantae; phylum Streptophyta; class Magnoliopsida; order Fagales; family Betulaceae; genus Carpinus; species Carpinus fangiana. The sequence goes on along the minus strand of CM017327.1, from coordinate 17,054,626 downwards.
ATCTCGGAGGTGTGCCAAGTCACCACCGAAAAACTGTGCATCAACAATGATAAAAAGATGTGCCTATAAATCCTTGCAGGGGGATATTGATTGGTGCAGCCATTAATGGAAAGATACGTGTCCACAAAGTTTGGATATATATATCTTTCCCTTTGAAAGAGGTTGGTGTTCACTTGGATATGCAAAAAAGTAGTAAAAAAAAAATAGTTAAATTTGACTGTTTTCAGTGTTTTTGGTCTCCAACATAATAGCTAAGTTGCAGACTTTTCATATCTAGTGTGAACGATAAATAGGCTTTTCAGTCTATTCACTGTTCACACACTAAAGAATAAACAATGGACGGAAAATCAATGAGTTCCTTTGTTTATTGATATTCCTTTCTCTGGTATCCCCTGTAAACAAATAAATGGCCATTGAAAACAAATTGATAGAAGTTGAGCTTGAGATATATCAGAGCAAGAGAACAAACACCACTGCACTGATCTGGCCAATGTGCCACAAAGGAGCGACCCACAACAAACCAGGCGGCAATTTCTTCTCAGGTAGGGTCTCTTTTGATTTGCCAAATCAGCTGAAGATTAATATCACTCACATAGAGTTGTTGCCGCTCTGTCCGTCTTCTTTTGGTTTGGGATTCAATTTGTATTTGTGATATTTTGTGGGTTTCAATTTGTTGTTGAGTTTGTGGGTTGGATTTAATATTTTTCAGTATAATATTTGGCAAGCATAATTTAATGACTTCAATGTCAACGTATACTAAAAAAAATGAGGACATAAAAAAAATGTCTATAAAAAAAAATATTTTCTAATCTATTTAAAATAGTGCCAAATGTCTATAAACATTTAAAATTTTAGTTTAAGTTAATAAACTGCTATTAATGACCTTAAGAATAATGTGCGTTTTAAATTGGTTTGATGATATTTTCTCCAAACTGATTTGTAAGAAATTTCCGTAAAAAAAAAAAAAAAAGAATATAACATTTAAATGCAAGGATATAATGTCAATTTAATGATTTTAATTAAGTGATGGGAAGGATATAATAAAAAAAATAATGAAAAATAATATTTAAATGCAAGTAGGGAAAGAAATAACCTGTTAGAGTGAATAGAGAAAAAGTAATAGCTAAAATAGATAGTTGTACTTTTTCAAGAGCTATTCTAACTATAATTGTTGGAGATTCTCATGAGGATGAGTGTGTTATGTTGGAATTTTTTTTTTTTTTTTTACGAAAATAGGGAAAAAATTATGAAGGCAAAAATTAAATAATGTCTTCAATGCTCAATTACAACAACGATATCTTTAGAATATACTTTTAGGGTTAATTTCACAAAGGTCTTACTCGTCCTGAATTTTTACGCGTTTTGGGAAGATTCTTCCAAAGTTTAAAAACTCTCAATTTCATCTTTTGAACATCTAATTTGATACAATCTACCCCTATTCGTTAAATCCTAATGAAAGAAATGAAAAGTATCAAAATACCCTAAACTTTCCGTTTTGTTTTTAACTTCTTAAAGTGAAATTAAGGGTAAATTTAAAAGTTTATGAAATTTTCAAGGGTATAAAGGTCATTTCATCTATTTTAACATCCGTTTAACGCTAACCCTAACGTAGGGAAGTAGATTGCATTAAATCAAAATTTTGATGGGTAAAATTGAGAGTTTTTAAACTTTGTGAAGGATCTTCTTAAAACACATGAAAGTTTATAAGATCTTTGTAAAGTTTTCTCATATTTTTATCTATTTTCTTAAGTGCTTAAGTGATTTGAAAGAATTGTTCCCACCATATAATAAAGCCCTATAAACTATAGTCACTCTAGATGTAGCACTACTTTGTAGAGTGAACCAATGATCCAAAATCATTTGATCCAAAATCGTAACCACCATCCAACTCAGTGGACACGTTAAACAGCACATATTAATAATCCCTCTTTCAACAACTAGAAAACCATTGAAGTTGAAAATGATTGCGAAGGAGAGTGAGTTGTACCAGAAGTTTCACCTCAAACTCAAAGTAAGTGGTAATGAAATATCTACAAAATCTCAAATTAGCTCATGAAACGTGAAATCCCACTCATACCAACCCCACAATTAGCACCCACTTTTAAGATGATTCAAATAATTTCTTGTCCAAAATAAACTGGAGAGTATCTAGTTAATGGCTAGAATTTTTAATAAGAAATCTTAAGACTACAAATAGGACATGTATATATATATTATTTAGGATAAAAATAATAATAATAATAGAGTGGCTGGCCACCCCATGAATCATCCCTAAGGGCCAAATGAAAAATAAAAAATAAAAAATAAAAATAAAAAATAAAATCTAGGGTTTGCCTTTGGGGTGGCCAAATCATCCCCAAGGGCCATGGAGCCACCCTAGACCAGCCCTTGGGGGTGGCTTGGCCAGCCTTGGCTAGCCATTCGGAAGCCACCCCCTAGCTAAAATGGGGCGACGGCCACCCCTTATGGCTAGGATGGGGTGGTCAGTCACCCCATTATTATTATTTTTTTATCTTAAATATTATTTTTTTATTTTTTTTATTAGTAGTACATTTGTTCCATTTGTGGTCCTAAGATTTTTAAGAGCCATTAACTAACTGAATACCCTCCCGTCTAAAGGAGAGGATTCAAGATCCCAACCATTCTATCAAACACTTGTTTCAAACCCAACAAGCTGTGCATAAATTGCTTAGCCCAAGCCCAACAGTTTTGCTGAACCAGAAAGTCAACTAATGTAGTAGGGCTGGACCTTAAACTAGCCCAGCATATCACTTATCTACAGCAATTTCCATTGTGACTTACCTTAAGTCTTAATATGAGGCATAAGAATAAGAAACAATTTGGGGAAATTACAATTTCCCTTTATGAACTATCACTCGATTACTATATACCCTCATTAACTACCAATTTTACATTATGACCCTTATGAATTACCATTTCGTTACTAAAACTTCATTCCGTCAATCAAGGTTGTTAAGTCGATAAACAGTGCCTACAATGTGAACAATATTGTGAACAGTACAGTTGATCATCCGACTTAACGGCCTTAACTAAAAAAATGAGGGTTTTGGTAACGAAATGGTAGTTAATGGGAGTCGTAATGTAAAGTTGGTAATTCACAGGGGAAATGATCATCGCGTAGTAGTTCATAGCAGGAAATGATAATTTCCCCAAACAATTTTGGAAAAATGTAAATTAGTCCATGTGGTTTATCTAATTGCAATTAGTTCCCTGTCAAGGGCGAAATCAGAATTTTTGGTAAGGGGACGGACTTGTAAAATTCTAAATCTACCATTAATTTCAAATTAAAAAAAAAAAAAACCAAAAAAAAACCAAAAATTGAAGGGTAATTGTCTTTTTGGGCATTTTCGTTAAAAGTTAATGGCTAGAAACTAACGGAAGATGGTATAGATTGAAGTTTCTCCAAGTATATATATATAATTTTTCTATATACGTGTACAGATGTGTGTGTGTTTATGTAAAATAAAAAGCAGACTTTATTTCAGAAAACAAAATGGGACTTCATATCATAAAAACTCATATTAGAACAGATTAAAAAACAAAGCTTCCCTATAAGAATTTCAAAAATAATGGCCCCAAAGATTGCTAAATGTTTAAGACCTAATTACTTGCACAAGTTTTCATTCCTCAATTGTGGGGTTCATGGGCATTTTGCAAGAGAAAAATAATAATATTAAAAAATAGCAAGATAGAATAGATGATGCCCAACAGCCCAAGCAACTATCAATAATTGTCACACGCACACAGCAAGATGGATGATGTGGATGCCCAAGCCAAGCACTAGTTAGGGCATTTTGCATGATAGAAAAATAGATGATATCTAAGTTCTTGGGCACCATTGAAAGAGTTGTGACTTGTGAGGTTTGTCCTTTTCGGTCACTGTTGACATGATGCAATAGACTATAATATGCAGAGAGTCAGAGAGGTGCAGCGTGCAGAGCTCAAGCCTAAGGTCTGCTAAAAAAACCAAAAAGTTACTCTTTACAATCAAATTTTGTCCATTAACATATTCCGATAAATAAAATTGTGATAAGTATTCTATTTAAGTGAGTGTCATATTAACCGAATATATTAAATTAGTGAACGAAATTAGACTATAAAGAGTGTGACTAAAAGAGGATCCGTAGTGCTTAAAGGTCAATTTAGGATTATATTTGAGAGTCCTAAAAGTGCTTTTAATACTCAAAAAGCCTATTTAAAGAAAAAAGTAATCGTTTGATAAAAAAAAATTAAAAGCGCTTTTACGAGTCTCAAAACCCTAAAAATGACCAAAAAAACACTTTTGACAAAAGCTTAAAAATATAAATTTTGTTCAAAAGCTGTTTTTGACTTAAAAGCTCTAATTCTCAAATGGAATCCCAAACAGGCTCTAAAAACTCTTTCATCTTGGCCGGCTGAAACTCCTTCGTGGATTTCACTACTGACCCAAATTTGGATGGTGAATAAGAAACATAACAATAATAATTCCATACGAACATACCTCAACCTATGGGCTCAACCGATCAAAAACTACACCATGCATCCCCCAGCTTCACAGTTAAAAAAAGAAGAAGAAGCACAAATGCTTCCTGTGAGGAAGCATGGGAAGCATTAACATAGGAGGTTGTGGGTGTGGTGGTTGGGGAAAATGCATGCGTGTAATGTGGCAGAGGGCGCCAGCTAACATATCAAAGATTGCTGATCAGGCGGGCACATGCGCGGGATGCGGGCGGGAGTCGAATCAAAATGATTGCCGTGTTTGCTGTCTGTGTGCATACGAGTGCTTTGAGGTGTCACCAACTATCTGTCTTCTTCTGCCTAATTACATGTGCTCTCCCACGTCTCTTCCTGCCACTGCCACTGCCATTGCCACACACAGACGCTAGCTTCAAAACAGTACTAGTGTCGGCGCACGCATATAATATATAATATAGCGTTGATACAAAATGGCCCAAAAGCATTTGCAAAGGAGTGGCTTGTGATCAGTACCATTGTTGGCAGTGAAGACCAACTGATCATGATGATCAGGAATCCGAATAGATAGATATTCGAGGTTGTCTTCAGGGGATGAATCCATGCGCTGGCTGCTTATTTCAATCATCTCCATCACACCATATCTAAGTACTTCAACAATCAACCCATCACAAAATATTTACCCTTTTCCACGCTGCACTTTCTCAATCGATCTCACCAAATTTATTTCTTCTATTCACTCATTCAACGACACTGCATGCGTTTTAACTCTCCGCTCTATCGTTTTCTCCAACGAAGAAAAAAGATCTAGAGAGCTGAGACCTAGCTATCCCAACCTCAACAACCCTTTTACACTTGAGCAAAGATAACTCACTTATTTGAAGAGAATCGACAAGATTAATTGGAAAACCGTATATAATGTTCTAGCAGTTTGTGTCGGTATAAAATGTTTTTTGTTGAAAAATATTCCTAGTTAAAACATTTTCAAGGAAAATTGATTATTTTTCGATGTTTGGTTATATGCCTGAAAAAAAAAACTGTAAGCCATTTCAAGTGTTTGGTTGGAACTTGAAAAATGCTTTCAAAATGCGTAATTCTATAAGTCTCTATTGTATTACTCTAAAAATTAATGAAGTGGCTTTTAAAGTAAATATTTGATCAAAATTCTAGTATTACTCTCTAAGAACACCACCATAAATCACCACCGCCACCATCCTATTTGCCCAAAATCAACATACACGCTACCCTAAATTTATAGTAACACTTTTGCTTTTAAGGAACACCAAGAGGGTTCGTGACTCTGCTATGGTTTCTTTTCTAGTAGAGAGTGCCGTCGTTCTCCCCCTCCGGCCCTCCTCCCCTCTACCTCTTTTGCCTCCTCATGAGCTAGCTTATTTACCTGATGCCCCTAGCTTCGGCCTTTTTCTCCCGGCAACCTTCCTCCCCAACGTGGTTTTTGTTTTAGGTTTCTTGTTTCTTTGTTTTTCTTGTTAGAATTTGTTTCTGTTGTTTATTTTGCTTGTTTAGGTGCACTTTGTCAGTGATGATCTTGGGGGTTTCTGCAGGGGCGAAATCAGACTTTTAAGGGTGGGGGGACAAAATTTTTAAAAGTAAAAATTTAGGAGTAAAATTTTAATTTTGGGGGGACATTTCTTAAAAAATCCTAAATTTTAGGGGTAAATTTTAAAATTTTAAGAAATTTTGGAGTAAAATTTAATTTTTGGGGGACATTTCTTAAAAAATCCTAACTTTTAGGGGTAAATTTTAAAATTTTAAGAAATTTTGGGGCAACCCACAACACAGTTCCGCCCTTGGGTTTTTGTGACGCTCCCAAAATTAGCCTTAGCTAATTTGATGGAGTTACTGGCAATTACCCCATTTATGTCAACTTGTGACTAAACGGGAAATCGCTCATCTAGCATCATTAGAGTAAATGCAATGGAATGTAAATAAATTTGAGTTACTATAATTCATCAAGTATGAACATAGAATAACTGAGCAATAATAATGACAAACCTATAATAATTGGCAAGCCCTAAACCACACGAGTAGCAGCAGTCAGGCCACTCCCAAAGTGTTGAGTCAAGTTACCTAGAGAATAATAACAACGTAAGTCTAACGACTTAATAAGTAAACCCTAGAACATAGGTATGATATGAGCTCAATTAATGAAAGCAAACCTGCAATTTGAGTAATATTAAAAAATGGGCATTACCTCCATTAATACACCATTTGGTAGGTTTTCGGGTTTTCAAAAATCATGGTGTACTACTGGCGATAACTACCTAAATATTTTAATGCAAGAAAAATTAATGCTTTATAGGTCATAACTCTCATATATGGTCTACCCGAGATATTACCCATTCTCAGCATGGTTAACGCTGTCCCGAGGGACCTGTAATATAATGCCGATACTCTAGCCATTGCACACTATCATACATAACACTAGCGGCACGACTAAGTTCGATCTTGGGTGGCCCACACCGCTAATGATGTCCGTCTTGTAGTGACCAACCATTAGGAATGACTGCACCTTGGTCATGGAACCATTAGATCCAAAGCCCCCATATAACACACACATTTGACCATAGTATGAAATATATATAGTAAGCCCATGGCCATTTATACCGTACATACCGGCGTACCATGTCATACGATGCATCTTATCAACCAATTCATAATGCAATTTACCAAGTAATTATAAAATATGCATGCTCATATCATACTTGTGGTCAGTCAGCTAACATATCCCATGTTTTTAAGTAAAAAGGTTGTAAAGGCTCACTTACCTCGCGTACTCAAACAAATCCTCCGACCAAGTTAAGTCCTACTATAACGGAGTACAACACATCGTTTGTGTTTAACAATAAGTTGGCTAAACTAAACTGTGCACGATCGAACTTTAAACTGGTGCTCTGCTCTCTGACCGTACATTCGGCCTCGATGGCATACATCCGCTCAATGAGTTAAGCACACCTTTAAGTTTTCGAACAACACTTGATTCTTATAACATTTCTAGACCTCTAAACCTCTTCTAAGCTAACAAAAGAGTACATGCAACGTAAGAAATCACAACACAATGAAACTTTAAAGATCTTTTGAAAATATTAACACTTTTAAGGAATACTTAATGAACACTTTGGAAAGCTCATCATGATATAAGCTAGAAGGTAAAACAGTGCTGAAATGTAAAAAAAGGTAGAGCTTACCCCGAAGCTAAGCAAAGACATGAGCTCCTCCTCACAAAACTCCTCCAAACTCACAACTCTCTCAAGATTATAAGGCTCTCTTAATTCTGGTAGCCTAGGGGCATGCCAGAGCTCTAAATAGGTGTGAAGAAGAAGAGGAGGGAAGGGGTATTTATAGGGGAAAGTCGCCACCAACTCTCTGAAAAAACAGCGGACATCCACCAACCCTAACGTACGTTCAGTACTATTTGTCCAACGGTCCATAGGGTGTCTCGTACGTTCAGATATTAACCATGGGGTATTTCAAAAAGTAGTGTACGTCTAGTGGTCCTGCGTACATCAGCTATACTATTTGCAGAGCATACGTCCGGTGGTTCCCATACTTACGTCCGCACTAAAAACAGTGGCATACGGCTGCTTAGTCAAGCGAACGTCCGCCCTCAGAGGATTAGTGTTTGGCTTCTATTTTCTAAGGGATTAAGGTCTCGTTGGGTTAACATTAAGGGCTTGGGTGTTTGTTAAAACAATTCTGTTAAAAACCTTGTTAACCGCTTTTGTGAAAAAGGTTTTTTAATAATAAAAAGGGTTATTTTTATCGGGGTATTACAGTTTCACTCAAACTTCCCCCTCCATTTGAGTGCGCCGCCGATCTCCTCCGCGTGCTCCACCATCCACCGTCCTCTGCTGGGCCTTTTCTCGTGCCCCCACTGCGATGAGCTGTCAACGCTCCATTCTGATTTTGGTTTCCAGCAAGTGCGTGATCGGCTCTTCTTTCCGGCTGCTGTCATTCACTTGATGTGCTCAAACTACCGCTGAAGATTCTTCATCCATGACATAATACATCACGTCATTCGAGACAAAGCCGAATAGTAACCACCGCTTTCGCCTCCAGTTCCTTCCAATTTATAACTGCCATCCCTTTCGGTTTCGTCCCATATAACGCCTTCACCATCCCTTGTTGCACCAACAAATCTTTGACATGTCTTTGCCATAACCCGAAATTACCGAATCCATCGAACTTCATTACATCGAATTTCGCAAAAGATGTGTCAATCCCAGCCATCGTATAATTAGGCTTTAATACCAATTGTGGTTACCATGCACAACAATGATGAATAATATGGAATCAAAAAGAGAGAGATCAAGAGAGAGTTGAGACATAAATTTAACTTGGTTCGGCAATTTGTCTACGTCCACAGGAGAGTGCAGCTATATTTTTCTATTCAATGATTTAAGGTTACAATAGGGGTGTCAATGCGGGCGGTTATTAATCACTCGCCAACCGCTAACCATTATAACCACCAACCGCCTAACCACTATAACCGCCTAACAATTAGCGGTTAGTGGTTATAGGGTTTACTAACCGTAACCGCTAACCGCTTTTTATATACTATATTTTTATAATTATAATTATAATAATATTTATACATATAACATAATCAATTTATCATTAATAATTAAATCACAATTTGAGTACTAATATATTATCACTATAATTTATGGGATTATATTACATGATCAATTAATCATAAAATCATTTGATTATATAATAACAAATTATACATACATATTTATAAGTCATAAGTTATAAGTATGCAAGTTCATACTAATAAGTATCTAGAGATTTAGTTCTAATGTATGTTATCAACTTATAAGTCTATATATGTTATAAATTATAATTATATATTATACATATATGCAATTATGCATATTGAATAATATAAATGTAAAAGATCAATACTTAATAATATGATTAAAAAAAAATTCAAATACTTATTAAAGTTAATAATATTATTAATGTACAATAATAATGTGATTTGTATAATATCAAATTAATTAATTGACATTGGATTAAACAATGTGTTACTTATAAGCACAATTGAAGTATTAATGTATTATCATTATAATTTATATGATTATATAATAACAAATTATACGTATATAATATTTATATATAATATGTTTGTAACTTTGTAATAATATATGATATGTTATGTAATAATATATATATGATATATTAGCAACAAGTAACATAATTATTAATTAGTTTGTAATTACATATTAACTAGCTTTGTAAGTACTTATATCTGTCTCTTATACACATCTAGATGTGTATAAGAGACAGGAACAGTACAGTTGATCATCCGACTTNTTTTTTTTTTTTTTTAAGTACAAGTAAATATAAATTTGGGGTCAAATTTTTTGATTTTTCAATATGGGCTCTTTTTATAGCAATTGGGACCAAAAAGACCCTAAAAATACAAAAAACAAATGAGTGTAAAAAATGCATAAAACCCCCCCAAAAAAAAAAAACCCAATTTTGAAAAAGCGTTTAGCGGGCGGTTACCTATTTCACTAACCACTAACCGGCAGTTAACCGCTATCCGCTAACCACTAGGCGGTTAGCGGTTAGTGAAATCTACTAACCGCTAAGGCGGTTACGGTTAGCGGTTGCCACTAACCGCTAACCGTAACCGCATTGACACCCCTAAGTTACAATATAACATATTTTTAGGTAAACCCTAATTATAAGTATTATAGAAAATTCCAAAATACCTCCACAACTTATTTGTCCCCAGGCTCACATAAACTAATTACACTCAATGAGTTATTAATAGAATATGAGCCACTTGTTCCAACAATATCAATGGTTGTGATCCTTAGAGGAGAGGAAGGCGTAGAAGGTGAAAAGAGTGACAATGAGCATGGCTGAGATGGTAGCAATGGAGCCGCCAGAGATCAAAGTGATGGTGCGCAAAGATGGAGGGTACTTGAGTGGTCGAGAATCGGAGGCGGCCATGGGACTTATTGAAAAATTTCAAAGTCGTTCGGGGCTTCAATGGAATTTTGAGATGAGGTAAAGTGGTGAGGAAGAACGAAGCTGAGAGAGCATTGGGTTCAAAAGCAGAGTCAAATCATAGTTTCATTTTCTTTAACTCGTAAGTGGCATACAATGATCAGGGAGAGGGGGCGGAAAATATTTTACTAAAATGAAAACCATAAAACATGTTACATCTCATTGGCCATTTTTTTTATTTAATTAAAAATATTTTTGATTTAACCAAAATTTTCAACTCCCCGAAAAACCAAAAAACTTCATATATATATATATATATATATATATATATATAATTGGAATGTTGCAAGAAACGAGAGAGAGTGAGGTTTCTTTTCTAAGATACAAAAAAAGTGGAGTTCCACTCTCTTTCTCTGCAAAATCAAAGATACTTTCTTTCCACCCATCTCCTGCATCTGCATTCTGCATGCATATGCTCAGAGTGCAGAGATACGCGAAACTGATCGCGAATCAATTTGGATGCATGAAAACGGTAATAACGTCTAGTTAAACTGCCTAAAGATTCGTTCTGTACGGATGTATAGTACTGTACACCGATTAATTAGCTCCTACAAAACTCTACATTAATTCAAGATGAAACCATCACAATTATTAGGATATATTATATAACCGTCAACTTTAATCCGATGCATTTAATTAAATGGGCTATACCCTTTAACCCTAATCTGTTAATTTTCTATTGAATTTTTGTCACGTTTACAAGTTGTATAAAAAATTACCAAACTCTAAAGAAACGCATGAATATTATGACTATATATATAAACGTGAAGAGAAATACTAGGCTTCATTTTTCTAATTAACCATCTCATGACCATATTTTTTTCAAATGTATTCAAATCCACCATAGAATTTGTAAGTTTACATGTGAATCCTGCATATTCAATGACAAATTTAAAAACAAAAAATGTATGAAAATGATTAGGAAAACACGACCTAATATTTTTTATAGGTCAACTTTAAATCAACCTATCTCCCTTTAACCTAAACTTAATAATATTGACTTCGCATTCATTTTGATCCCGTATTTGTTATCAATATAAAATTATATAGATAAACTCTAATCATAGCAAGGAAATAGTCGTACTCTCTCAAGATCTCTGTGAAGAAAGTGATATATTTTACAATATCCATGAGCATGAGTTAGAAATAAGTGGGATCGCACTGTGCCCAAGAAACTCATCCCATCCCTCCTCATATCTTATCTTTTTCCAAACCCCAACTTGTGGGGTCTTAACTTTGAGAACTTCGAAAGATCACCGATCAGCCACAATCCTCCCTCGAAGAGAGAGAAAGACACGGAACTTTGCTTCCAATGGGTATTATTTTATTACAGCTTCGAATCATATCTCTCTCTCTCTCTCTCTCTCTCTCTCTCTATCTATATATATATATATATGCATGTTCGTACAATTTCGTATCTTCTATATACGGTATATATATGGGCTATAGAAATATAAATTAAGCTCACTTCGTAGCTGCCCATCACTTCAACTATTTAATGCTCCAAAATGGTTGGTTTCTTTAGTCTTCCCTTCCACCCTTATATAATCTAAACCTTTCACTTTCTTTCTCCCATCCCCATATCTCCATCACTCTCTCTCTGTCTCTGTCTCTGTGTGTGCAGGTGATGATGAAGGGGAGGAGGCTATTAAGGGCATGCATGAGAAAGTGGAGAAAGATGGGGAAAAGAGTGATACCTTGCGCAGGCTGTGACAAGTGCTGTGAATGGGCCTTGTGGGCATCTGCCACGTACGCAGACAATCCGATTCCAAAAGATGTCCCAAAGGGTCACTTGGTAGTGTATGTGGGTGAGAATTGCAAGAGGTTTGTGATCAAAATAGGAATCCTCAATCACCCGCTCTTCAAGGCTTTGCTGGATCAGGCAAGGGATGAATATGACTTCACCGCCGACTCCAAACTCTGCATCCCTTGCGACGAAACCCTTTTTCTCAGCGTCGTTCGCTGCGCTACCTCTCCGGATGGTCGAAGGATCTCCCTGTGCCTTTGAAAATAAATTTCATTTTATATTGATTGGTTCATGAGCTTAAACTTCTCAAGATATCAATGCTGATGATCATATGTTGTATACTATGTACAATTTGTAACACCCTCTACCTAACTAATTAATATCTACTTCAATTTTTTTGGTCCGAAACAATGAATTTATTCAAGATGATCAGTAGATGATCCTACTTCTACAGCAATTTTACTCTTAAGAATTGTTAGTAATTTCAACAGTAATTACGAGAGTTTTTATGCAAACCCATCTGTCTAATCGAGCATTAAATTGCTAAAAATCCAAATCCCTCAAGTGTATCAAAGAAATGGGCTTTGATAAAAGCCCATTCTTGCACATTGTTAATTATATTGGTAGAGCTAAAAAAAACATCCTCGGTAGATCATGACAACATTGTTGAAATTCTGAATATTGGGCCAAAATATTCAGCTCCTTAATAGTGGTCTACAACAAACTAATCTTAATTTACCTTGTCTTTTGAAAACATATTACCTTCTAAAATCAAAGAAGAACAACCAAAAGAAACAGCAAGGGAGCTGTCTGCCATCAGAGCCGCATGGGATTTACCAGGTCTACCATCCTTATTACTCCCGTTAGCTAGAAAAATTAATCAAGTACAATGTTACCTTATTTGCATCGTAATTAAATATCGTTTCACGCAATTCTTTAATGAATTTTTTTTTTTTCTCCTGATAGTGGAATACACTACCAGAAATTATTGGAGTAATATTCACAGAACTCAAAGTCTAAAAACCTTAATGAAAAATACTGAGAGGGAGTTGTTTTACATTCTTGTGTTTTTTTTTTTTACCTTAAACCTATTTTTGTGTGTATTTTTTTTTTTTTTTTCCTTTTTCTTCATCCCTCCATTATATTTTTCTCTTTCCCCTTCTTTCCCACATGCTTCACTTACTTTAAGAAATTAAGAATCTTTCTAATGAAGATAGTATCAGTCACCATCAAAGGTCGATTATTGTTTGAGGAAGATATTGCCAAAATCTTGATTTAGAAATAAACAAAAAAAGACAAGAACAAGCTAATAAGTTCAACTACTTCCTGTGTAGAAGGGCCTGGTATATAATTTGTTTTATTTGGCTTCTTTTAAATGCTCTCCGTGGCCTTATTCTTATATGGAAGTTATGTAGCTTTTAATTTATTTTTTCATTTATAAAAATCATAAAGAAATTAAATTTATTTATAATCCTTATAATTATTAATTTTTCTATCCATTATTGTTAATTATATTTATAAGAGAGTCAACTTATGCCAAAGCTACCAACACTGAACTCACTTGATATACTTATTAGAAGAGTAATGTTATTTAATTAGTAAGTTGTTATACCATTATTATACAATTGGAATGAAGTGACACTGAAAATTAATTTTTTTTTATTTTTTTATTTTTACAAGTGCTTATCTAATAGCTAATTTTCATTATTGAATTATCAAGTTATATGACAATCATATAATTGTCTACTAAATAGCATTACTTTTATCAGATAATTGTCTACTAAATAACATTACTTTTATTAGAAATCATGGGTAAAAATATTTACATGGGATTCTCGGCACTCACATTAGTTTTCCTAAATTTCAAACTAAAATTAGGAAATCAAGCTTATTTATTTATTTATTTATTTTTTTAACAAACATTGCATAAAACATAGAAACAAACCTACAAAGAGAAGAGATGGGGATCTTTCCCACTACAAATAGGAATGGAGGAGAGGGGGGAAAGGAGAGTGGGAATGCAACCCGAGAAGACTTGCCACGGCCCAATATGCTACATGATTGGCACAGAAGTTTGTACTTCTATTAACTTTCATAGCTTTCTAGGAGAGAGAAGCTGGGACTAGAAAAAAAAAATATAAAAAATAATAAAAAAATAAACTTCTCTATTTGCCAATCCTGGGAAAGGGAAGGGTGCTACAAATCATAAACAACTAATAAAGAGTCACCTTCAATACATAAATTTTTCAGATTTAAAGAGACTGCTAGGTAGGCTGCAAGGAGAGCTGCCAAAGCTTCACCGAAGTTGGGGCATTGGACTAATTTGAGAGATGGCTTTGATGATGCGGCCATTGGAGTCCCTACACACAGTAGCTTGAGTAGAAAAATTGTCTCTGATGATAGTGTCAAAGTTGATCTTGAAGAAGCCTTTTTCAGGAGGCAACCAGACTTCAATGTTTGGAGGCAAAGACTTCCAAGCAATAGCATGCTCCAAAGTAGTTTTTTTCGTTAAGTTGGCCCGGGAAAGAACATCCAGAACAACCCCTTCATGAAAAGCTTTATTCCTAGAAAACCAGAGAAGGTCACAGAGCACTGCTGCATAAACTTGAAAGATATGGGAATCAGCTAGGGGAATGCCGAAGGAGGAATGAGGATTGATAATACCTTTGACCCAACTAGAGAGACTTAAAGAAGACCAAGCAGAGGAGTCAAAAGGCCAAAAAGATGTTCTCCGTGCCCTTGCAAAGATGCAAAAAAAAAAAAAAAAAAAAAAAAAAAAAAGAGGTGAGGAAGGGAATCAACCTCAAAGTGGCATAGAGTGAAATCAGGAAGAGTTGGAATCCAAGGGGAATTCCAAACAAGAAGGGAGGAATTTAAGTGAATTCTATTGCAGGCACCTTGAGAGATAATGAATTGGGATTTGAGGATGCCTTTCCAGAGCCAGGAGGAAGAAGAATGGGGATGGGGGGAGAGAAAAGACCCAAAAGAGAGGTACTTACTTTGGAGTTGAGCCACTCATGCTATGTCTGATTTTGTATGCATCTTCCAACCAAGCTTTGGGATGTGGGCTAGATTGACCTCACTCATTTTTTGAATCTCAAACCTCCTTGATCCTTAGGTAAGCAAAGAGTGTCCCAAGATTTAAGGGAAATGTACGGTTTCTAGTTTTTTTTTTTTTAGGGGAACCCCCACTAATTTTTTTTGAAAATTCTGTCCAGAGATTGGCAAAAAGGAGAAAGGAGCATGAAAGAACTCATAGCATAGGAGGGAATGGCAGCAGCAACTGATTTGATAAGAACCATTCTTCCTGCTTGGGAACGGGTTTTAGCATGCCAACCATCAATCCTTTTAATAACTCTATCAAAGATACTTTGAAAAGCAACTCTTTTAGAGCTGCCAAATAGAATTAGAAGGCCAAGGTAAACAGATTCAAAAGGGTTGGAGTTATAGGGAAGGATGTCTAGGATGGTTGAGGCGGTAGTGTGATTGGTGTTTTTACTAAACCTAATGGAGGATTTGGAGCCATTGATGGACTGCCCTGACTAGATACAATATTTGTCCAAGCATTTTTTGATGCTCATGCTTCCAAGTAAGAACTCTTGCCAAAGATAAGGAGATCATTAGCAAAAGAAAGGTGATGAATGGCTGGAGAATTTCTCGAGATATGAAGACCATTGAGATTGCCAACCCTTTCTTCTTTGAACATTAACCGAGAGAAAACCTCAGTGCCAAGAATGAAAAGGAAAAGAGATAAAGGGTCTCCCTGCCTCAGACCTCTTTGGGGAAAAAAAAAAAAAAAAAAAAAAGTGACCAAATAGGCTGCCATTAATGAGAATGGAGAAAAATGAGGAAGAGATGCAAGTCTTGATCCAATTAATTCAAGTGGCATGAAACCTTAATTTGCTCATGATAGCCAAAATAAAACCCCATTCCATTTCATCAAAGGCTTTCTCCATGTCCATCTTGAGAAACATAAGACTAACTTTGCCTTTTTTGTTCTTGAATGTATGAAGCAACTCATGTGCTAGGATGGTATTATCTTGGATGTTCCTATTAGGCACAAAAGCTGATTGAAGGGGGAAAAGAATCTTGGGGAGCAGGGACTTCAATCTATTGGCAAGAATTTTAGAAATGATCTTGTAGCTAATATTGCATAAACTGATTAGCTTGAATTGATGAACAATATGAGAGCCACATTGCTTTGGAACAAGGGACAAAAACGTGTGATTTTGCTCTTGTAAAAGATGATCGTTCTGGAAAAAATTCTAGATTCAGTCCAACACTTCTCTCTTCACAGTAGAACAGTAATTTTTGTAAAAAAAGGCAATGAATCCATCAGGACCAAGGGCTTTGGATGAGCCAAGGCTAAAGAGAGGTTGGACAATCTCTGCTTTAGAGGGGATAGTGCAAAGTAAATTGTTGTCCTCTTCAAAGATGGTAGAGGAAAACAGGTCTAGCAATTCATCCTCCACAAGAGGGAGAAAGGAAGAGAAGAGGTTGGAGAAATGATAGACAAAAGAACCACCAATGGTTGCCCTATCTAAAATCCAATTTCTTGGACCAATCTTCAAGAAGTTGACAGCATTCGATCTTCTTTTAATAAGAGTAGAAGCATGGAAAAATTTGGTGTTGAGATCCTTACAGGTCAACCAGATTTCACAAGACTTAGACTTCCACAAAATCTCCTCTTTGAGCATAAGATCAGCTAGGTCACCTTTCAGCTTAGTTTCCTGAGACTGGGAAGAGTGACAATGGGGGATTGTTGGATCTTATCAATAAAGACCAAAGTAGATTTTATCTACGTCTGCATGTGACCAAAATGAGTAGAATGCCATTTCTTCAAGGTTGTCTTAGATTTTTTAAGCTTCTCGACTAGATAGTGAGCAGGGGAACCAGAGACTGCAGGGGATTAGGCTTCCTTGATAACCAGACCCTAAGAGGGGTCTTTTGTCCAAAATTCCTCAAATATAAAAGGTCTGGGGAGATAGGTGGAGGGGTTGGCTATATTGAGGGTAATTGTAATACCCCAATAAAAACCCACCTTTTTATTGGACAAAATCTTTCCATAGGAGCAATCAACAGAGGTTTTCAATAAAGGTGTTTAATGAGACCCAAAACCCTTAGCGTTAGCCTAAACACACTTTGAACCTTTAGAGAATAAAAGCCAAAGAATGACCCTCAGGAGATGGACGTACACTAGGTCTAGCGAACGTACGGAGGGGGACCACCTGACGTACGCTCTGTAAATAGTACAACGGACGTACGTGGGACCACCGGACGTATGCTACTTTTTGGGGTACCCTATGGGTAATACCTAGATGTACAAGACACCCTCTGGACCAATATACAAAGACCACCGGTTATACGCTAGGGTTGCCGAACTTTCGCTACTTTGTCAGAGAGTTGGTGGTGAGCTTTCCTTATAAATAGGCCATCCCACCTCCCATTTCTCTCGCCCATTCCCATCCCCTGGTATGCCCCTAGGCTGCCAAAACTCTTTCCTTGAGTTTTGAGTAAGAAATTGGTGAGAGTGAGCTTCAAAGAGGAGTTTCTTAGAAGTGGAGACCATGTCCGTGCTTAGTTTCGGGGTAAGCTCTGTTCCCTTTATATTTAACACTATTTTATCTTGTGTTTCTGCCTTGATGAGGATTTTCAAGTGTTCATTGAGTGTTCTTTAAAATAATGATGTTTTCAAAAGGAAAGAATCGTGGTTCTGTAATTTCTTGCGTTGCATGTGCTATTTTACTAGTTTAGAAGAGGTTTAGAGGTCTATGAATGCCATTGGAAACATGCATTGTCCGAATCTTAAAACGGTGTACTTAACACGCTGAGCAGACGTACGCCATCGAGGTCGAACGTACAGTCAGTGGGTAGAGCACCTGTTCTTAAGTTTTACAAGTGTATGCTTGGTCTTAGCTATATTTCTAGGTTTCGTAAGGCTTAGAATAACGGTGTTTTATATCTGTTATAACAGGAAATAGCTTGGTCGGAGAATTCGCTCTAGTGCGCGAGGTAAGTAAACACTTATACCCTTTTTACGTAAAACGTGGGATATGTCAGTTGACTGACCATGCATATGATATGAGCAAATCTATTTTCTGTAATTATTGGGTAACTGTGTTATTAAATAAACCATTAAGATGCATCGTAAGACATGGTACACCGGTACGTGAGGTATGAACGGCCATGCGCTTACTACATAAACTGCGTATTATGGTCAAATGTATGCATTATATGGGGGCTTTGGATCCATTGGTTTCATGACCTTGGTACAACCATTCCCAATGGTTCGGTCACTATAGGATGGACGTCATTAGTTGGTGTGGGCCACTCGAGGTCAGACTCAATCATGCCACTAATGTTACGTACGATATATTGTGCAATGACTGGGACACTGACATTATATTATAGGTCCCTTGGGATAGCACCAACCCTACTGAGAAAGGGTAATATCTCGGGTAGACCATGTATGAAAGTTATAACTTATAAAGCATTAGCTTTTCTGCATTAAAAACACATAGGTAATTATCGCCGATTCTATACCATAAGCTTTGAAAACCCTAAAACCCATCAAATGATGTATTAGCAGAGGTAATGCCCTCTTTTTGGTTATTACTCAAATTGCACATTTACTTTTATTAATTAGGCTCATGGCATACTTAAGTGTAAGGTTTACTTACTAAGTCGTTAGACTTATACGGTTATTATTCTTTAGGTAATCTGATTTACTGCTATGAAAATAGCAAGAGATGCTACTACTTGATTGGTTATGCTTTACCTATAATTACAGGTTTGTCCTTACTATGTAGTTGCTCCATGTTCTTACTTGATGGATCATAGTAAATCTCAGATTTATTCACATTCCTTTGTATTTACTCTGACAGTTTTTATAAGAGTGATTACTCGTTTGGTCCAAGTTGGCACAACTGAGTGAATTGCCAGTGACTCCACCGAATTAGCCGAGGCTAATTTTGGGGGCGTTACAGTAATAGGGTTATGGTCAGAATCAAAAGCAGGGATATGGATAATGGAAAATTCATGATGGAGATGGACCTAGTTGGGGGAAGCTAAACCCCTATCCAGTCTTTCTTTGATGATGGTTGAACCTTGTATGCTGTTACTCTAAGTGAAAGGGTTTCCAGAACCCCAAATCTATCAAACCAAATTGATCAATAAACTGTTTGGGACGGCAATTTGAAAAGCTTGCAACTAGTCTGTCACCCAATTTTTCATATTGATCAATCACAAAATTTAAGTCACCTATACATAACCAGGGACTAACAAAACTTTCACCAACAAAAGTGAAAGAGTCCCAAAATTTTAACTTATCCTTCCTAGAAGGAGGGCCATAAATATAGGAGAGGATCCAAGGGAAGCAAGGGGGATCCGAAAAACACCATGTTGTGATGTTATTTTTATTGGAAATAAAACATTCTAAGTCAACACCTGTTAACCAGGCCACCACTAGAACCAGCAGAGGTAACATGAGACATGGAGAAGAAGCCAAGACTAATGAGAATGGGGGAGACAAGAGAGGGAGGGGATTTGGTTTCAAAGAGAAAGAGAATGTCAAGTCTATTATCACGAATCAAGACCCTTAAGCTACGAACTGCATAAGGATGAGAGATCCCCCTGCAATTCCAAGAAAGAATTTTCATGAACCTTTGGGGGACACAAAGAGGTCCCATGATACTTTGGTGTTGACAGTGCCAATGTCTGCCCTTTTTGAGCTGCTTTATGGATGGATCTAGCATAAGTCTTTGATGAGGTTCCTGGAGAAAAATTCATAGGAATAGGGGATTCCAATTCTTTTGGCATAAAAAGGATTCCAGGACCTTTTTTGGAAGGTTGAAGAGTGAAAGGGAGACGGGCCCATTTCCTTTGGAAACCTGTTTTTTGAGAAGATAGTGGATCAATGTCTGGTTGGAAGGGTTTTTCTGGTTTGGTTTTGGGAGGAGGGTAGGGTGAGTTCATGAGGTATTTAGTGTATTTTTGTATGACTCTTTTGGCGGGAGAGATTAGCAGGGAGGTTGAAAACAGTTGGGGAACAACTGCTTGAGAAAGGGATGGACTATTTAGTATTTCGGTTATTTGAGGGATTTGGGCTTGAGTAGATGTAAGTGGGCTTTTTGTTTCTATGGAGGCTATGATGATGGGCCCAGTCTGAGTTTGGTTGGATAGTAACTGGGGTTTGTATAAGTGGGTTATGTTAGTTAGAGAGTGGATATGGGTGAGTTGAGAGGATAAGATAGGTGTTGTGAGCTGGGAGTGACATTTGTGTTGGGGCTGTCACTTCTTGCAGGGGTAAGTAAGGGTGTTAAATGAGCGAAGCGCTTCGCGAGCAAGCTCGAGCTCGGCTCGCATAAGCTCGACTCGAATATTAAATGAAGCGCTTCGTGAACACCGATTCCTGGCTCGAATAATAAACGAAGTAAACTCGGCTCGACTCGACTAAGCTCGTATAAGCTCGTATATATATATTAAAAATTATAATAATTACTTATAAGTTAAATAAATATATATTAAAATTAAGTGAGTATATATATAAAACAAGTATATATATATTAAAAGTAAATAAGTATAATATATGGCACCTTTTAATATATATATACATATATATATAATATATATATTAAAACGTGCCCCTTTTATGCCCATGTAGCCAGTTGATGCCATGTGTCTCTCATCTCCACCATACACGTTCTCCTTTGTCCCAAAATATCTTCTGCAAGTTCTGCACCTCTTTTGGGTAATTTGTTCATCTTTTCTTTTTTTCCCATTCACACAGAAAACCCAGGTCACTCAGCTTCTCTCTCTCTCGTTCTCACGATGGTCTGCTCCGGTCATTCTCTCTCTCTCGTTCTCTCAGTCTCTTCTCACGCAATCACTCTCTCTCTTGCTCTCTCAGTCCCCTCTCTGGTGCTCCCAGATGAAAACCCAGATCTAAAAAAACACGATCGTCTGCTCTGGTGCTCTCGCTCTCATGATAAGCTCCTGCAATAGATTTTGTTTGTTTATTGTGTTTTTAAGTTGAATGATTCTGATTTAGGGTTCCTATATCATTGATTTCTTATTCTGATTTAGGGTTCTTAGCTTGAGGACTCGAGCTCGAGCTCGAGCTCGATTCAAACCTTGTCGAGCCGAGCTCGAGCTCGAGCTCGATTCCAACCTTATCGAGCCGAGCTCAAGCAGCGAAACCAGGCTCGACTTGAGCTCGAGCCCAAGCTCGAGCCTGGCCCAATAATAAACGAGCCGAGCCCGAACAGCCTAGGCTCGAGCTCGGCTCGGCTCGGCTCGTTTACACCCCTAGGGGTAAGTAAGGATATTTGGGCTGCATTTCTGGAGGAAGGGTAGAGGGTGTGGGTGTTGTGAGCTGGGAGTGACATTTATGTTGGGGCTGTCACTTCTTGCGAGGGTAAGTAAGGATATTTGGGCTGCATTTATGGAAGGAGGGTAGAGGGTGTGGGTGTTGGCGCTTGTGTCAGAGATATGGGGTTTGAGTGGTACTGTATGGTAAGATTTTTTAGGGGATTGAGGAGTGTTGGTATGATGTAAGAGCTGACAGATTTTTTGGGAGAGAGATTACTTCCACGTGGCTGAGTTAACTCATTGCCATGTCTAAAACTTTGAGAAGATAAAGTTCCTGCCAAGTAACCTCAAGCAGTGACAGGATCAAGAGGAAGGTTAGAGAATATGTTAACTTTAAGGGAGATTGCATACCTTTTTAGGGATTGCTCCTCAGGAGGAGCATGACAGCTTTGGAGTTTGTGGCCAATTCTCCCACATAAGTGCAGTAGATATCTAGTCTTTCATACTTCAAAAAGATCCACAGTGGCTATCCTTCTTCTCTTTTCAAGGAGAACCCAACTTCAAGAGGTTGGGTTACATCTATCTCAACTAACAATCTGAGATAGCTTCTAAAAGTCTCATTTCCCCTACTATTTTTGTCCACCTTGAAGAAAGTACCCAGACCTGTCCCAATAGCAATGGTATTTTTTAGACTCATGTTGAGTAAGGAAAGCCCATGGATTTGGATCCAGAAATGGGACGTATTGAATTGCAATTCATTTAGAGTAGCAACAGGAGACCAACATTGAAGGACTAACAGGGATCCATTGACATTCCAAGTGGTATGTTTGAAAATTTTTGAAATATGTTCCTGTTTGAAGAGTTTGAATAGGAAACGATTAGGTCCAAGCACAACAAGAGAAAAAGGAACCGCAAAATCCCATGCTTTGACCAGAGCTGCATTGACAGATTGGTTGTTGTGAGTTTTTTGAGATAGTAGTTGTCCAACCAAAGGGAGACATTCTTCTATTACTTGAGCTGGGGACAGTGTTTCAATTTGAAAGGATGGATCCTCCCAGGTAAGGGCCTCTGTTTGGGCTATTAAAGCTTGCATATCCATAGCAAAGGATGGCAACGAAATAAGAAAGAAGACTAGTAAGCAAGAAGAAGACAAGTCTTCGAAGGAAGCAAAGTTCACAGAGAGCTCACTACTTTTTAGTTCTCTATTCAAATGTACTCTATGCTATTTAAATATTATTTTTACTCATTTTTTTCTATATTCTTTACCCAGCACCTCCATATCAATTAGAAAACAAGCCAAAAGATCCATTCCATTATTCACAAATCCATCCCATTATCCACATCAGTTTTCAATTGTCCATTTCCTACATCCGACGACCCACACTAAGGGTGTACAAATGGGTTGCAATTAGCAGTTATTGGCTAAAACAGCTAACCTCAACTGCCTAAGGTGTTTATTGAATTTAATAACCGTAACCGCTCATCTCCGGTGGTTAGTAGTTATTTACCGCTTTTTCCTACACCTAAAACTACTAACTGCCCTACCCTAGGTGGTTAATGATTTTTTATAACCGCTTACCAAAGCAATTTTGTGGTTAGCGGTTGCGAGGTAGTTATAATTGCCCTGTTTGCACATCCTTAACCCATACCCGACCCCCTTAAACTACAAGTAATTCTATCATAAATTCAAAAAACAAACCTTGCACTCTCAAACAAATACAATTGAAAGCGAAGGCCAAAAACAACGACAACAACCACCGAAACTGTTGTATATGCACTTGTGAGATTTGTATCCCACATTGAGAAAGTATAAAAAGAAATTAAAATAAATAAATAAATAAAAAGTGGTTAATATACCTAAGTGGACATAAGCCCATTAGCTTAGGCTTTTGGGCTAGATTGGTGTCCTAACATATATATTCATTTACTCTTGTTTAACTCTTGGTGTTTCTCTCCTAACAATTGATATCAAAGTCCATGGTTAGCTTTCGTTGTTGCTAATACGAGTGTCTTGGTTTGAAGCGTTTAATTTGACTCCAATAAAAAGAGTGTCATTTTTCTTAGAGTACGCGTAACACTCGTGTGAGGGGGAGTTTGGTCAGTGTGGAAAAGGTGGAAAAGATTCACAAGTGAGAAGAGATTTGTTATGCATGTACTTGTGAGATTTGTATCCCACGTTAAAAAAGTATAAAGAAAAAGAGTGATTAATACATTTAAGTGGACCCAAGTCCATTAGCTTAAACTTCTGAGTTAGAGTGGTGTCATAATATGTATATTAATTTACTTTTGGTTGACTCCCTTGATGTTTCTTTCCCTAACAAAAACAACTACAGCAACGACAAAGAAACCATCGTCACAACTTTCTGTGAGATCCTCCGCAACCAAAAATGAAGTTGTCTTATTATTAAAGATCCACAAATTCGACCTCAAAGCCACCATCTCAACCACAGTGAAGACGTCACGACCACCACCACCAATAACAACAACAATAACAACAATGACAATAATAACGAAAATGCTAACAATAATACTGACGTCGTCATTGCACACTCGCCATTGTCGGAGTCACCGAAATACTGTCTCTATGGGCTTGGTGTTCAAGGTGAATTCGAGTCAATCCCTGTTTCATCAATCTTCGTAAGTAAAGACAGAAGAACCAATCTAGTCGTTTACAAAAGGAAGAGGGAGTTTTTGTTTTGTTTTTGTTTTTCTGAAGAAGAAAAGTATAAGGCAAGCTTTAGTGTCAATCAAATATAAGGTAGTACTGTAGCTGGATGGTGTTAAGGTAACATTTAGGGAAGGAGATTTTGGGGGGTTTTATGTAAATTTAGAGAAACCAAGAGAGGTTAAGGAGGCTGATGTGTTGTGAGTGGTCTCACAACATTACTTTTTACCTTCCAAATTGTTAAAGTCCTACCCTATGCCCAAACCTTCGGTGACATGTCAAGCATCACTAATCTATTATTCATATCATTTTAAGAGCATGTTTGATATTGCGTTAAAAAGTTTAAAAGTACTTTCAATTTCTAAAAAATTATGCTAAACAAAAACTGACATATTTGATAAAAAATTTCAAAAGCATTTATTTAACTTTTTAGGGCCTGTTTACCAAAAGTACATTTTGACAAAAGCTTAAAAATAAAACTTTTGCTAAAAAAACATTTTTTTTACTTAAAAACTCTATTTTTCAAACATAATTTCAATAATGTTCTAAATCTAATTTACAAACCTGTGAACTGTCAAGCCTTATATATGGAGTCGGACTTCTTGAAAGGTGATGTTCTAACCACAAAGGGTAACGCAGCAGAAACCGAGTTTCAAGTTACAAAGCAATCGAGATTGACAACCAATTCTTATAAACACATCAAAAACAAGATAAAATGCTCAGAAGAATACCTGGCAATGGTTTTAAACAGAAAAGCGTTGAAATTCCTCCATATGGGTAAGCTTAAAATAAAGCAGCCGCTGCTTTAGTTTCTTTCTTTAGCCAAAAAGCTTCAGATGTTACCTATAAAGAATGCTTCAGATTTGCAATTTTGTCTCACCCACAGAAGACATTTGATAAAGTAATAAGTTCTGAAACACTAACTAAAGAATGCATGACAGACACCCCCAGCATTAAAAGAAAGAACACATGAGGACATTATGCCGGAAAGAGACAATAAAGCAATAGCAAGCCCCAAATTTCGGCCATGGACTCAACCCCTGCCTGCGCCTTACCAAGCCCTCCAGCCTATATATTGATTCCTTGCCCTATAATTCATAAAAAATTAAACAGTAACTTTTGGATTCCATCTACATAAATCAAATTCCATTCTCCATTTAAACAAAACGTTTGCCCTATTACTTGAAAATTCATCCCTAATTCTTCCATTCCCCCCTTTCATCAAATTCTTAACTGGTCCAAAATTCATTCATGAGTCAAATTCCCAATTCAACTCTAATAAAATATCCAGTCAAAAATTGAAATAAATTATACCATCTGCTCACAAACCAATTACGTCAGATTTGTACATAGCCATGCGAGGTAGGACGGATTTGGAGAGAGCTAGGGATAATAGAACAATATCTTCAGGGTTTATATATAGAACTAGGTTCGAAAAAGATGGGGTTAAAAAGTTAAAGGGACTGTTTCCTGAAACAAACAGGATGCTAAAAATTCTGGACAGCAGCTGTGCTGTTTGAAGGGTTCGCAGGGTTTCAAGGATGTGCAAGAACAGGAATGTTATAGGGAAAGAGAAGCACACAGCAGGATCAAAAACCCATGAACAAAACTTGAATGCGTGCATTGAAGAAGAAGCAGAACAGACAAGAACTAACTACAGCCAACATACCTCAATATCAAAACCCTCAAAATTTTACTAATCAAAATCAGTATTCTTTGAATACAATAATACCTACTTTGTACAAATTCAACTCCAATTAGGACTCTTAATTTGACTAGTAAACTAACTACCTAATATAACCATAATAACGACCGACTTGAATTGGAAGAAAAGTAAATCCAAAACACTCAAAAACTCCCGAAAGTTCCAGACTCAACTCAAGCACCAAAATATCTTAAATTCGCAAGAGTAACAGAAAATTACAGATTCCCCCCTCTCATTACTAACTGATTTAACCATAAAGCTTGTCTAAATCTGATGTTATACATGTATGCCACACACAAAAAGCTTATAGTTTCCAAAAAAGAAAAAGAAAAAAAAAATCACTTCAGATAAAGTAACTTTATCTTTCTTCCATGGCTGTTTCATTTTGCAGACAACTTGTCATACATTGAAATCTTCAGTTGACTGCTTTAGAAAAATAGTTAAGACATCCTGGGAGGCTCATTGAAATGGCATCCAGATCACTATGGATTTATACATCAAACACTATCTGCTATCTGGAAACAATAAGTTGACTCCATAAACATAGCATTTCTAAAGGCCCTGTTTTAAATTTAGCAAGAGCGTGCAGAGATTTAAAGCTTCAGTAACATCATCAAGACAAAAGGAAGAAGATTCAGTGTAATCAAATTACCACCAAGACAGAAGACACAATTTCAAAGGCCAACGGCTTATGCCACAACCCAAAAGCATTACTGTCACTAATCAATGAGCTGTGATATAATTTTTAAAATTAAAAGTTCACCAGCTTCTCGAAGCATTCCTAGGTAACATTAACATTTAACACAAGTTGACCTCATACACAGAGAGAAGAAATATATATCTGCAAACCGATTGCAGAAGAGAATGCGTGCTTCCACTCCCCCAAGGCTCTCCAGCAATATTACATCAACAACCAAGGGAGTCCCCAAAAGGAAATGAAAATCCTGACAACATTTTTTTCTATAAGTAAAAATCCTGACATAAGTAAATCCCAAAAAAATTTACCAATAGGTACGGTACATTCAATTCACAATCCCATTCAAGATTGGCCGCATAACCTCACCCTTCACCCTGTTTACAAGGAGAGGAGATGCCATTAGTTCAAAGACCTTGGGGTCACAACTTTTCTAGAAGAAAACGTCAGAAACTCTAAGCAGTGGAATTGTAAGGCTAACTCTTTTTGGATAAGAAACAATAGAAGTAAAATTGTAAGGCTAACTCTTATTATTCATAAATGCAGCGTGGCACATTTAGAGGAGAAAGGCTCCTTAGAAGGGTCACAAGTTGGTTGTGCATGATGGGAGGAAAATAATGTATTTTCCTAACACTTCAGTTGACAATGCTCCTCTTCAAGAAGCTGCCACTGATCAGAGTCCCCCACCTCAATAAGTGAAACAGTTTCTTAGTACCTGCCACCCACTGGGTAGATAAACTGGTTCTGGTTATGCTGCCAAGCCAGTTAAAGATACTTCCTCCTTATAGATCATAAACCCAATCTTGTGATATTGGAAAGGTAGGGAAATGGTCAGTTCTCCTAAAAGTTTGCCTGGTATCCACTTACGAACATATATCCTAGCAATTCAAACAAGATAATGGAAACCAACCTTCAAGCTACTACGTCAACAAACAGATTTTTTTTGCTTACACGGACAGGACAGCTTTTGAACCAACAAAGCTAGATTGACCTGAAACCTAGATATGATAGCAGGTTTCCCCATGCAACCAACACCCCAAAGAGAATTCCCTCAATGTTACAAGGACTGTGTAGAGCTTAGTTTACCAAACAATAGAGCATTGCTAGGATGGCCTAAAACCTATCAACTGACTGGATTCTCCCATGCAACCACCTAAAAGATAATTCTTTCCATGCTCCAAGGGACTGCATGGAGCTAAGCAAATCTATATGACGGTACTACAGAAAATATGTACAACAGTACTACAGCCTACTTCTCACTTACAATTCCTGACTCTATCAGTGGGGAAAGCAGGCAAGAATCACTGCTGGTTAATATCACATACTTATAACATGGGCAGAGTAATGGCCCACTTGCTAAAATTGTTGTGAGGTAAGGAAAGAAAAACTTTCAGGAAACATATGCTCAATCTGTTGTAACCCAGAAAGCCAACTTCAAACTTCAACCCGTGCTACCCTGATTGAAAGCTGAAAACATATTTTCAGGAGGCCACAAAATTGCAGTTTCATTGATGCTAAATTTTTAATCGTCTTTGTTGGATAAGCAAGATTTGCACATATGACTGACCTCGACCTCATCGTATCTCTTCATCACTTGAGTCATGAGCCAAGCCTTTCACCAATGCTTACATATAGTGTAACTTTACTGTACTCATTCCTAGCTTTCAGTTTTTAGAAACATTCTCCCAGTACTTCCGTAATATTGAAGTTTGGACTGCTACCCCCACAATACTCAATGTGGGCAATTCATGAATTCCCAATATGAGACTAACTTTCTAAGGCATCACAATCCCCCCATCTAAAATCCTTGACATGCTCGTCAAGGCCCACATCATGCTATGCCTTAGTGTCACATGGTGTTACTAGGTTACTTGAATATCATTTGTAACGAATCAAAGAAAGTGCAAGTCACATATGCGCTGTCACTCATAAAACAACTTATCGAAGTTGCAATTGGACCTCTTTAAAATCACTTATAAAGTCTCACCTAATAAGAAACCAATGCGGGACTTACCACTTATGAACATCTTCATAATCCACCTATTTAATGTGGTCAATTCATCTTTCCAATGTGGAACTAACTTTTTAGAGTGTCACTCCATACCATTGAAATTACAATTTTTTCTTGAAAAATAATAAAATTAAAAAAATTAAAAAATTAAAAATTAAAAAAATTAAAAAATAATTATAATTTTATGGGGAATGATGAGTGTGAAGTATCCACTTTGTTACGAGGTGTGAGTGAATTGACAACCTGCTAACATGGCAGAAACTCTCTCGGCAATTTGGACCAAAAAACAATGAGTGAATATTTTTAGAATAATGAAAATACAATTTAATAAAACTGGTGATTTCTTATCAAAAAAAGGAATAATGAAAATACAAGGACTGATTATTTTTCTTTTCTTTTCTTTTTCCCCAATAGAATTCACTCCAACACTGTCAAGAGATCTTTTCCAACAATATCCTGCAATCCTAAGAGAAAAGCATAACAGAAACATTGAAACTCAAAAGTTTATAAATTCCCCACCACTCAAGTCTCCTATAATATAAATTCTCCACACTGCAGGTATCCCTAGCATCAATCCAGACATGTCTCCGACAAGTTACTAAAATTTCAATTGCCTAATCCTAAGCAAGATAAAAATAAGAACTTCAAGTATGCCTTCACATCTAAATCAGCATAAAAGTATGACATACTAAGCTGCATTTGCACAATGATATGCTCACTACCAATTCTTATCCAGATTTCTCTTTAGTCATCCTCATTTTCAATTAGTTTATGGCAAGAGATAGAATAGTACATAATCAAGGTTGTGGCTTTTGAAGTCAAAGGCAAAATTTATGTAGAGAAGCCCA
This sequence comes from Carpinus fangiana, assembly GCA_006937295.1. Lineage (NCBI taxonomy): Eukaryota > Viridiplantae > Streptophyta > Magnoliopsida > Fagales > Betulaceae > Carpinus > Carpinus fangiana. The sequence goes on along the minus strand of CM017327.1, from coordinate 17,025,129 downwards.
ATATCATGCAAAATCTGACCAAAAATAAAGAGAGGAAAATTCAGCAGAACACTACAACAATTCAAAAAAGTCCAGCTTCTTGATGCCAATTATCAATCTATTCTATGCGTCCTCATTTGCACTTTACAGAATATAAATGGCAAATGACCACAAACAGGCAAGCTCTGTAGTATAATAGCACAAGTATTTCCTGCACTGGCTTAGAAAAAAAAAATCCTGCACTGAGAAAAATGAGAAAAATCATGACCATTTGCAAGTTCTTACATAATCATGACCTATATGAAACATTGCAAGGCCTTAAAAAATGCTCGCTACAAGATATACACATGAGGCATTCTCGTGCAATATTATACACAAGTAGTATGTTGCCTCGTGATAAAAGTAATACAGCACATTGATGGTGACTACACCAAACAATGGCAGTGCTGATCACAGGTATTGCAAAATAGGAACACACAAAGCACCAAAAGATTACCACTGATTTAGCGTTACACATCGACACCTTGTACGGGCGAAAGTCTCACCCGATTACCATTGAGCATCATCTTAGGCCCTCAATCAAGCCCTCTAATTCTCTCCTCCCAAACCTCCTCCCCTGCAAACTAGCATCCCTAGACCTTGAAGCAAAGTAAAATATCAACCAAGCCACCATGAAATAAACCTCCACAACCGACTGAAACACCATGGCAACAAATCTCCCACAGAACCGGGCAAGAACCCATCTGACAAACGACCCACAGAAAATAGCTTCCAAACACTTAATCTGGATAGCCTGGTTCAACATCGTCGATATCAAATAACAACCTTCCTTCATAATCTCCCTCCCGTTCCGCCTGGAATCCACTATTGCAACCCAAGCATCCACAGCAAATATAAAAGCCACAAATGTATCGGCCAAAAACCACGTAAACAGAAACCCTGAAATCTCCTTCTCATAACCCCTAATCCACGGAGACATAATCGAAAACGGCATCAGCTTCAATCTCACAAACAGCTTAAAAAAAGAGTACTGATCTTCGATTTCACCAAAATACCACAACCCTAGAAGCTGAGTTAGTGCATCTCGCACCGCCCATCTCATCAAAATAAACCCCGAAAGCCTTTTGAGGCCCAATCTTGAACCCTCCCACATCGTACCAAGAAATGAACCGAACCTCCCCAACAGATCATTCACAACAGTAATGAAAACAATGCCCAACACCAATGAATACGTAACGAGAAACCCAAGAATCACCCAACCATAGGCGGCGGATAGAAAACTCACAAGGAAGAGCAGCGTTGCAGTGTCGCGGCGACCGAGCTCTAGTCCCCTGATAAGGAATTGGAAGTCCACCACTCTGTCCAAGTCTTGAGCCTTCTCCTCCAATCCAATCGTTTCGTTCTCTTCTCGCTCATCGTTCTTGTCGTCTTCGTCGTCGGAGAGATAGAGGTTCAAGCTGTCGGCTCTGAATGTAATCCCCGTGCGCACGATCTTGGGGATGTTGATCCCGTTGTCGACCACGCGATCCGAAGGCCCTACTTTGGGGCCGAAACCGCCAAGAAACACGAGGGTGCCATTGAGGGGGGGCTTGCGGGTGGAGCCGAAGGGGGAGCCGTCGTCGTGGTCGTCTCCGGAGAAGAAATCATCGTCCAAGGTGCCGACGCGGGTAAGATGGAGGAAGGGACGGCGGCGGTGGCCGTGCCGGTGACGGAGGGAAGAGGCGGGGGAGGCGTCGCTGTGGCGGTGGGCTTGAGTGCCGGCGAGGTCTAGGCGGGAGAGTAGGGCCTTGAGGGAAGGATCGCGGTCAATGAAGGAGGTAACGTGGCGCGTGCCATCCTCTACGGTGGTCCGGAAGGAGAGGAGGAGGAGGGAGAGGAAGAGGAATGTGGGGAGATTGGAGGTGAAAGACGACGTCGTCTCGCGGAAGAGCTGGGACGTGCTGCGCAGGTTTTGCAGCCTGGGGTGATCAGTCATGGCGGTGTGGGCAACGCTTGATTCGGAAGCGGCTTTTCTTTTTTCTTTTTGTTTGGATAACTTGGATTGGATTGGATTGGATTGGATTGTTGCTTCTTGTTGACTAATCGCTTCTTCTTGTGGTTTAGGGAGAAAACGAAGCAGAGAGAAAGAGAGAGAGAGAGAGTTGGGGGGAGAGGTCTGTATTTCCAAAGGGTGAGAGACGGGGGAAATTGAGTTCAATCGATGTCACAGCGCGTGGGATCGCCGCTCTGGTGTTGGTGCGGCCACTGCATATTAATATTTATTGTGGTAGAGGGGAAAGTAGCATCGCATAATCGAAATGTAGCTCAATAGCTCATAATTTCTTCTTTTAATTTTAAATTTGACCAAAAGATGGATATTCTTCGTTCAATAAAAAATTATCCTATTTTTATAGATATATTGGCCAGTTATTTCCCATATATTTTGCTAATTTTGCATGCTCTATTTATTATTATTTTTTAAAAAAAATAAAAAATTACAAATAAGTCAATGTGGTTTATCTTATTTACAATTAATTTCACGTAGTATTAAAATGAATTTAGGGATTCCTTTGCTTCTTAAAAGTTTTGTTAAATTTTTAAACAAAAGATAAATGTAAAGAGCCCGGTATAAATGCTATTAGGGTATACTAAAAAATAATTTACTCGTTATAATCAAATTCTATTAACTGACTTAATAAATTTTGTTAGTGTAATACTGATTTAAATATGGCATGTGTCAATGGGTTTGACGTACCACACTCTCATAATCTGTTAAGGGAAGAAATTTGGTTATAGGAGTAAATTGTGTTTTTAATATCATATAATAAAAAAGATTGCAAATTAGGTAAATTATGTAGACTAATTTTTTTTTTTCAAAAAAAAAAAAGAATTGAAAGATAAATAAAACATGGCAATCGGATCGCTAGGGGCCCACAGCATCGGAAATGAATAGGATGATTGCTGCGTTTGGCAAAATCTCAGTCTCCATTGTCGGTTCAATCAAATTGGGGGTTCATGTTGATGACAATAACTTCACAGAAAATAATAATTTTCGTAATATTTATTTTTCGTAACTTCATAACCCGTGAGCCAACGACTTTCGATCCGTAAATGGCCATGAAAACTTAAACGCCCAATATATAAAAAAAATAATAATAAATAAATGAGTAATTACCTTTTCTTCCTCATAAATTATAACACATTTTCACTTTATTCTTATGAACTATCATCCATACTTTTCTTTGACTTCACGAATTATTATTTTGTGTCTAAAACTCTTATTCTATCAGTTAAATGCATTAACTCAGATAATTTATCCGTTACTTTGCTCCCATAAATTATAACGCATTGTCACTTTAACTATTTAAGTTAATACTTTTGACTAGAATCGGGTTTTTAAGCACAAAATAGTAGTTCATGAAGGTTGAACAATAAAATTGGTAATTGATGAGGGCAAAGTAAAAATGTGTTGTAATTCATTAATAAAAAAAAGGATAATTACCCTTAAAAAAAATTAATTAAAAAAATAATTTTTAAAAAAAAGGCAATCAATCAAGCAAATTGCTGCAAATTCAAGGAAAAGATAGTCAATCACAGTCTTCAATGGCCATACAAAAGTTACCAAACCCTGCTTTAAGGCTATTGTAATGAATTTGCACATGAAAAAAAAAAAAAAAAAAAAAAAGGATAAATTTTACCTCAAAGCTCTCAATTTGTCATTACTTCTCATCCCATTAAAACTTAAAAGTTTAATCGTATGTAACAAGATCCTTTCCAAATTCCAATTATGATGCAGCTTTAAATTCTAGGAAGGGCTGTATGGGATTTGGAATTGTAGTTCGTGATAATAGGGGACATGTCCTACCAGCTACAAGTAACAAGTGTGATGAAGAGGGGTTTTTTGGAACCCACTGCAGCAGAGAAGACGGCTGTTTTCATTGCAGTGAAATTCAGTTTTGAAAAGGGCTTCCACTCTATTATTTTAGATGGTGATGCAAAGAATGTTACTGAAGCAGCCCAATCCACGGCAGGTAATGACTGCAGATATGGTTAAATTGTTGATGACATTCTTATGGTTTTAAATTTGGCAGATTCAACATGTTAATCGGGAATCAAATACCGATGCCCATGGCCTAGCTAAGGCAACAGTGAAGCAAGACATTGATACAACCTGGGTGGGAGAAATTCCACCTTGTATTAGTGGTATTGTTTTGGCAGAGCTTTCTGCTTGTGTCGATTGATTTTATGAACGCAATAAATACGAATTTCTTCTTCAAAAACAAAAAAGATATTTTCCAATTCATTTGAATTAGAAATGGTATTTTTGACTTTTTACTTTTCAAGAGGATAAAAATACATATCAACTGTATCTAATTAGATATGATTCGGTTCAAATGAACTGGAGAGTATCCTAATTCTAATCGCATATCTTTGTTTTGATATAAGGGGGTGAGTTGGATATTCGGTAAATAGATTCATTACACATTAAATGAAGTTGGAAAGATGAAATTTATTCTTGGTTCTTGAAATATCATAAGGTACAAGTAAAGCATTCGGGCATATCATAAATAAGAAGAAGAAGAAGAAGAAGAAGATGGCGCACGTGGGCGGTAGTAGAAATGTTGCACCTCTGGCCATCCTTTTAATCTCTTGAATGGCTGACAAACAATTGTAGGTAGAGGTGGAGCCACGTCTATGATACGGATATCACTTGATAACCAAATGTTGCATTCGAGTGAGCCGAGCCATTCACAACAAACCGTACAAGATGGCCACCTCGTCCTTTAGCTACGGTACCATTGCCCATCATTTCATGCATTCATACAATTAACAATCGTTTTTCTTTTTTTCAAAATCCAATGTTTTTGCTTCTAGCATTTTCTTTCTCTGTAGGAAACCTACCATAACTTCTGCACCATAATCTTTCTCCCATTTAGTTACCACGTATTTCCATCAGATTTACCGACATTATGATTTTGAAGCTGGGTATTACATTTTAAAGATCATTGAGTAAAACGCATGTCTTTTGGAGGCATCAAGCCGTCAAACTTCTGCAAAATCATAAGATTTCTATCAAACTGCCAAGGGTAATTAAGCCCCCAAACTCTGCTCATGCCTTGTTTGTTCTAGAACGAACTCAATCACATACAAATTATCGCCCACTTCGTTGAAAACGACTGTATTCATTGTGGATCTAACAGCCATTGTTTCTCCACAGTAATATTTTCCACTAGACAACGATCTCCACGATTGTTATACTATTCTGCCCTTTCTCTATAAAGTTCCTCCTTTATCGTACCAATCTCCTATTTCCCCCAACCCCTCTACAGCCCAAATGACCAGGAGAATAGGATTTTGCCCCAACGCAAAAAACACACCTCACCTCAGTGCCCTCTACAGAGACTCGGTGGAGGGCGCGAAGTGTTTGTAAAAGCACTTGAGCATTAGTTCTTTAATGTTTCAGTAACCTTTTTTTTTGTTAAAACTAAAGTTTAACGTTTAAGTTTTAATGGAATGAGATGTAGTAGTAAGTTTTAATGAGATGTTAGTGCTTTGATTTTCAGGTTATAGAATTCTTGTATTTTTGTATTTTTAATTTGAATGATACATAGCATTGTCTTCCTACAAGAGAAGGGTTTTTACACCCTTCGCCCACAGGTGGGCAGGTCATCCCAACCAAGCACCCTCAACCAATGGGTGGGTTGCCGTACTCATCCACACTCACAGCGACGAGCGTGGGTGACAAAGCAGTACGGCAACCCCAACACCTCTATTGGTGGGTTGGGCAACCACCCATCCATGGAGGGCGTGGGTTGATGAGTGCCGTTGTTAGTGCCTCACCTACCCACACCCTCTGGTAGGAGGGAGGTGGGTGGTCATTCTATTTATTTTCTTTTCTTCAAAGTTTCTTTCTCACATGTCAAGCTGAAGTGACACATTTGTACATAAAGCTACTTTACCATGTCTAGCATCTTATGGTAAATAGAGGATGCAATTAACAACGTAGCATAACCTAAAAAGTAATTTGATCAATTTTAAACCTTATGGGCTGATTTGAAAAAAAAATGTTTAACCTCAAATATCTCTACAGGTTTTGTTAATGTTTCATGCCCATTCACCAACATTTATGAGCAATGGCTTATATATATATTTCTAGCAATGCTAGAAAAACTAAATTAAACCACATACTTCAATCATCACTAGGTAAAATATATAAGTTTTTGTCCCCCTTTCGTGGGAATCAAATTTCCGTACTGGATAGCTGGGTTCTTGAGGCCATTTATGCATGATGTTATTTTTAATAACCCTCAAAATTCAAATATCAAACAATAATATGATTCTCAACACCCAAAATCTAAAATAATGCCATGGACCGCAGGGAAATAATGAATTGCTTAATTATAATCAGGCTTCTCTGGGTACGTGCAGCCAGACCTCTGAATGATAACATTAGCTGCATAACAGCCAGCTCTCACAGACTCTTCAATGGACTTCTCTTGAACCAACTGTGATAAAAATCCTCCAACAAATGCATCCCCTGCAAAAAGTAAATTAGTGAATTAAGTTAATCAGAAAACAGTTCCATTTATTGTTTGTGCAGTAGCGGACAACATTTTATGGTACCATGACTGTACTGTTTTAAATGTTAAGGAGCAAATGAAACCAATTCATGGGTAAACCACTTACCATTATTTGTTTGAATTGGTAATTTGAATTATTCTAATATGCCAACCAGGAAATGAAAGTAATAATAAACATTGCAGCTACAGATAGCCATCTGAATTTGCCTATTCATTGATGTATTTATACAACATTATACTTTGCAAGGAAAATGAACAGGCAGAATTAACCTTTATCATTAGATGCTCTAGATGATTTAAATTTTTGACACTACTTTGCAGATAATAAAGTAATCTAGTCTAAATTCCAAAGATAACTCAATTGGATGGGACTACTCAAATCTCTCCTTTCCTTCCCCTTCTCTTGGCCCAATTACTAATCAAAAAACGAAAAAGAAAGAAAAGTAAGCTAGTCTATTCAGAAATTTGAAACATTACAAGCACAAAACAAAGCATACCTGCTCCATTTGTATCAACAAGTTTTTCTTTAGGTAATCGTATTACAGGGAACTTCTTCACTTTCCCGTCCTCGGCAACAACTACAGGATCAGCACCCTGAGTAATAACAGTTATCCTCTTGTGTGTTCCTGAAGCTTTGGGCCACCGGGAGATTTTTAGTGCTATCTCCTCTACATTATCAGTCTGGTCGTAAAGAACAGATCAAGCACATTAAACTTAGAAAAAGAAACTGTGAATCGGTAAAAAGGGTACCAAGCAACCATTACCTCCCAACCATGAACTTTTGAGAAGGTTCTTGCTTCTGTCTCATTTCCAAAAACAAAGTCCATATACCTGAACCCCAAAAAAGGCATGCCCTACATCAATACGAATATATACTATTATACTTGCTACCACAAAAGAAGATGACAAAATGCTTACGGCAAAACTTTCTCCTGTGCATCCTTGAAGAACTCACAGATAAATGGAGCAGAAAGGTTCATCATGAAGATCTGCAGTAAAATTTAGATGTTAAGCATTCTCATGCATAATCTAATGAAAACCAGTTGATTAGAGGGGGATTCCAAATATTTATCATATTTCACCTTGTCATTTGCTGCTGCATGTTCAGCAACAAGCTGTATGGAGTCTGGGGATACAGTGAGGAAAAACCCAGCAATATAGATATACTTAGCCTTCTCAACTATCCAATCAAGATTTCACAGAGAAGTCAGCTCACAAGAATGAACAACTACAAAATCAAAATACAAAACCAAGAGTACATAGGCAGACAGTGTACCCAAAGCCCAGTTCTCTGGCCTCTTTAAATGTTCCGATTTGTAGCAATTTGCAGCCGACAAGTTAGCAACAAGTGACCTACAAATTCATCCAAGTGTTATTAATCCAGCTAGCCACAAATTTGAGAAACATTTACTCAGTTCAAATACTAAGAGAAAGATGTTATGTAACATTTTGGGAGGCAGTATAAAAAACTTTCATAATAGGCTAGATGAAACCAACCTTTCACCACCCACAACACAAACAGCACAAGTTCCTGTTGGTGCAGATTCATCCTCATAATAGTGAACCTGATTTCGATATGTATCAGATAATGTTGAAAATATTACCATTCTATGGTCCAAGACTCCAATATTAACATTCGAAAGGTGAAGAAACTTACATTAACACCAGCAAGTTTTGAGTTCTTCTTCATCTCCTCTCCAAACTTGTCCTTCCCAATGCAACCCATATAACTTGTTGCACCAGGAATTTGAAGCATCCACTGCAAAGTGAAAAGTAACTCACTTTTAAACTGAGTGAAGGGGAAAAATGACTGAATATCTTCTAGTACCACTGAATGATGTAATAATAACGTACCTGGGCAACTTTGATTGAATTTTGCGTAGCACCTGCAAACAATAAAATTAAATCAAACTCATCATTGATCAATACTATCTACTGAAGTCAAATAGCAACACAATTTTTTAAATTTCAATATTATGGAATGAAAGCATTACCTCCAGCAATGTACTCCACATTGTTGTACTTTTTAGCCATTTCTTCATACCTGAGACATACATCTAACTAACATTGGTCCATAGTTGATCTAGTAAATAAGCATATTCTCACAAAAGAATTCTCACACAGAGGGAACAGGGAATCCACACAGTGTAACAAAAATTAAATTGAAATTCTCAATCGTCAACCAAGTTACCAGGTACATTTTGGTGCCCATTAGATGAAAAGAGTTGCCCAAAACTCTTAAGTTCCTTTAATATGCTGTAACAGTTGAGTCTAGGGCTGTAAATGAGCCGACACACTCAACAGCTCACTCGATACCCGCTCAGCTAAGCTCGACACGAACTAGAGCCCGACACTGTACAAGCTTACTTGTTACTGTTGAAACTCGCTCGATTAGCTAATGACACATACCCGGCTCGCTCGATTAACCTCAATGAGGGCTCGTGAGTTCGACTCATTTAAGTCGAGCTCGTCCGGCTTTTTAACCCAGCTTATTAACTCGTTCATAAATCTTTTATATATATATATTACAAAAAAAAGTTATATAAATTTGTATATTAGTAATCAAGTAATATCTGTTATATATGTTATTTAATATTTATATGTGTATATATTAATTAACATATTAACTAATTAGTTAGCTCGTTAATATATCTTGTATATATATTACTAAAATTAGTTATATTAATTTATACTATAGATAAATATCTAAAAGTGGTTTTAAAATTCAGACTTGAACTTTGCTCGAATCATACATTAAAGAATTTAATAGCTTAGCTCGAGCTCGAGCTCGAGTTGGGCCCAGCTCGGCTCGAATAGTATTCTCAATGAGCTCGAGCTTGTCCGAATTTTAAACGAGCCGAGCTTGAACACGCATTTTATAGCTCGGCTCAAATAAGCATCTTCGTAAACGAGCCAAGCTTGAAATCCTAAAGCTCGACTCGGCTCGGCTCGATTACAGCCCTTGCGTTGTATAGCAGTTCGCAAAATATCTAAGCTGTCCCCCAAGTGAAAGTGTAAACCTCTGTTTACACTATGTTTAGTAGGAGAGATGGAAAGTAGGGGCAGTGAAGAGGTGATGGGAAAAGGAGGGGGGGGGGGGGGGGGGCCTATTTTTAAATTAATAATTTATGTTGTGAATTAAAGTTGTCATTTATAGGTTAATATGATTAAGAATAAAATATGAGAAATATTTGGTGATTTACTAGCCAAATGCTATAAAATGTTTTCTGGACCATTTTCAAGGTTGAAAAAAAAAAAAAAAGCCATTTTTTCCAGAAAATATTTTTTGTTGAGAACATTTTATGCCGAAACAAACGGGGCCTAAACATCAACAAATGTGTAGAAAAAATGCCCATCATATAAAGTATTAATAGATCTCGGACATGTCTTGGGTAGAGGAAGTTTTAACAATACTATATTTGATCAAGGAAATGGCATCCAATCTAATACCTGGGAAATTATCATTTCCGTGGGTCTAAGGCTAGACATAACTCAGACTGGGAATTAGCATTTTGAGAACATAAACAAAATTAGCATTACACCGATCTTGACATGGAAAGAAATTTCTCACATTGGCAAGTGTTTTTCCTCTGCAAGGATTGCATTGTTCAACTTCAGATCATACCTGTCACAGAAAACATGACAAGCCAATCAAAACAATGAAACTGGATTTTTCTTCTATATTTTTAATAAAAAGGAAAGAATCTACAAACAGTTAAGACTGAATAAGATCTCCAAATCCTGCTCGAAGTACTTATAACATTAGAAGCACTTAATCTAAAATCATATATGTAAATAAAGGATCTGAATTCTTTAAAATTCCAGGGTATTCTACGAGTAGATTTTTTCAAATCTTAACTATTATTTTCAAATTAAATGATCGAGATTTCGACATATCAGTATTTATTACTTTATTATTTACCATATTGATCACTTGTTATGCTAAATAATCGGCGATAAATGAAGATAAATATGCTAAATAATGAACCGACAAATGCTAATGTAGTGATGTGACAAATTAATCCAAAATAATTGTAGATATTTGAAGAAATCTACCAGCAGAAGGTAACAACCATAGGAAATCTTGATCCGAACATGAGTGGTTTTTACACTAAAAAAGTATCATAGTAGAAAGTAAAACGAAATCATTCTTTAATCCTATATTCAGACAAAGAGATTATAAGCACATTGAATTCTAACGATTAGGAGCAGATCTGGGTTTTGGTAAGCTAAAGAAGAATCAGAATCATAGCTAAGCAATCAAAAAGAGAGGATGGCACGAGTGACACACTTTTGCAAGAACTCGTCGTCGACGACGGAAGAGATGTCGAGGAGTGGGTTACCCATCCCCAAGAGAATGCCATCGCTCGCCATTGGTAGTTGGAAATGAGAGCTGAATGGAGGAGCAGAATGGGCGCCAAGAGAGGGAAGGAGTTAGGTTACCAGATGCAGATCTGCGAGAAGCGAAATAGGCAAGTTTATAGTTGTGGTGGTCTTCGGTCAGTGAGGTGTGGCCTGTGGGTCTCAATCACACCAACCCATTGGGCCCCGTTCATTTAGGTGAGTGTGCCACCGCTCCCACTTTTCTGCATTTCTTTTCTGACCCCATTTCTCTTTGTTTTTTCATTATGAGCTCTTTTTCCTTTTCTTTTTCTTTTTCTGTTTTTTCCTTCTATCCCATGAGGGGAAAAAATAGCTACGAAAGAAAGAAAGAAAGAAAAAAAAAGTAGGTTTGAAAATGGCATCTGAGCATTCCCATTAAACTCCCAACGGTAGAAATAGGCAATTAGGAAGTGCCATATAGGGCTGCATCTTTATCGTTTTGACTTGATTATGTTTGAGAATAATTTCTATACCAACTATTTTGACTAATAAATATATAATTTTTGCCTTCTTCTGTAATTAAAAAAAAAAAATGTTTGAAGCAATAATATCTATTTTTTGTCTTTTTTTAAAAAGAAAAAAAAATGACACTATTATGAAGAAAAATACAATCTTTTTTTCTTTTTTAAAAAAATACCCAAAAAAAGAAGACCAAAAATAGATATTATTGCTTTAGGCATTTTTTTTGTTTGTTTTTTAAAAAAGAGAAATACTAAAGGCTCAACTATTTTGCCCAACAAATTTCCAACTTTTGCCTTCCTTTGCAATTTTTTTTTTTTAAAAAAAAAAAAATGCTTGAAGCAATAATATCTATTTTTAGTCTTATTTTTTTGGTAATAAAGTGACAGCTTGTACATTGACATGTCAAAAAAGGTGACGTGGCATATAGAATAAATTAGACAAAAATCATATGAAAGGACCTAATTGAAATTAGTACAAAAGTTAAGGACTTAATTGTTGAAATTAGAAATTTAGGGACTCAATTAAAATCGTATTAAAATCATTATGCAATTGTAGGCATGCATTCCATGTTTGCATATGCACCTGCAATGTGAAGCCGTATTTTGACAGATATCTAGTCAGATGGTTGCCCCACAAGATTTGGACAATGTTGGAAAAAGCCCTCCAGTAAATATCCCACCTGTTTGACTGTTTCCCCCACCAATGGCGGTTAACCGTTCGTCAACAATTCGATAGCGTGGAACTAAGACTAAAGAGTGTCAAATGTCAATTCATGTGTTTTTTTAGATGAAATTTCAAGCTTTCATCAAATACCATCCAAAGTTACAATATCACCAAGAAACAAAGGATATTATCTAAATTTCTTCCCTAACTTGTTGGAGACCTGTTTTTGCCAAAAAGAAAAATGAACTGCCTTATTAGCTTTTGCTTTCTTTCGTGTATGCCGAACCTACCACGATTAGAGGCTATACAATCAAGTCACCAATAAAGTTCAGATCATTTTGAAACATGTGTATAGTCAACTTTAATCAATAATTTCATGTTAGATTTACGAGTCATGTCAAAAATAGTTTTTGTCACATGTTGGTTTCAAATCGTGTCAAAGGCATGTTTATAAAACTAAATAAATTAACTATAACCCATTCCATCTAATTATACGATCAAACACCTCAATACTACCACTGATTTTGTATTAAGTTTGTAAGTCATGTAAAAACTTGCCAACCCTGCATATATGAAACCTTCAAAATGGCAGTAAATTACGTGCCCCTGCCCAACACGTTGGAGCCTCAGTTTCCCAGCGATCCACTGGCAAGATCAACTATGCTGAATCTGCAATACCAGAGAAGTCCGAAAATGTAACAGGAGCGCATCAGCAAGAAATTACTGCAAGTAATAATGCTGCATATTACTAAAATTAAATAACACCGCGAATGCATCATACATCAGAAACAAACCTATCCAATTCCAGAAAGGCACGCAATAAAAAAGGATTAACACCACATCATGATGCTTTTATTTCATGTTTGTATTGACAAAGAATATCAAACCACTGAGGACGGCACTGGAAGTCTAAAAGAGAACTCCATTGAAGAGTCCAACATATTTCTGTTTTGAAACATAGCAGGAAATGCTGGTTTCTAAATGAACCAGGCCACATTCATCCATCCATGAACGCACTTCAACCTCTCCATGGTTGTATAGTGTCATATATAGTTTTTTTTTTGCATTTGTTGGCATCCAGGTGAACTTTTCTTCAAAGCATATCAAGGCGATGTGGTCTTATTCCCCTTAGAATTTAGAAAAGTTCTAGAGAAAGGTTCTGAATATAGCTCCATTAGAAAAATCACAACAAATAGTCTGTCGTCAACTCCAACGCAAAACTGAATTCCTATGTTGAAACATTCTTCAAAGATGATCACAAATTGCCTTTGTAAAATCAGTTGTAGATGAACTGCCACCAAGGTCAGCTGTTCTGTACTTCCCCTCTGCAATTGTGTTGAGTATAGCACTTTGGATCTGATCAGCTTTGTCATTGAAGTTCAAATGGCGCAGCATTGAGACAGAACTCAACAGCAAAGCAGTTGGATTCGCCAAATTCTGAACAAATGCAACCAATTAACAAAGATAAGTTACAGACCTTTTGTTTCAAATGAAGTTACGCTTAAAAGAGAGAGTAACCAAAAGTAGGAAGTTGCAATAAAGTAGTAGTCTGTTTTCCTCCAACAAAACCATCCTTTCTTTTGTCCTTCAGTCATTTGCTTTAGAAGCCTTTTCACATTCTCTTCTCCCCCACAAATCTATTAAATTTTAAAGTGTATTTTCTAGAATTCAAAGTCACTAATTTTATTCTTTTTGTTTTGAGTGATGTAGTGAGGAACTTATGTAAGTATAAATATGGGGAAACTTATCTGCATGATGGATGACACATGTCAATATATCCTTGTTTAGCCTTTTCACCTCACCACCTTTTATCTTGGTCATCTAACCATCACTACCCTCATTCAACCCACTTCATCTTTCAATACAACCTTACACCTTCCCATGAGACATTATTACCATTTCTTATACAAATTCGTTGTTCTTCCTTGGTCACATGAAAAGTCATGCTTATCTTGTTAGTTAAGTATGAGAATACTCTACAACCCTTCCCTAACCCTTATACATACCCTAAGCATGTTTCCAAGCTTCTCATTCCACCATATCTTACCAAAACCTTCTCCTATCTTGTACAAGTGGTGTCCAACCGAAGTTTTTCTATTGATCGAAGAGCATTCACAATGGGCTCTTTATATTTAGCTTTTCTCAACAAATTTAACACAACTCATGAAAAAACCCATTTAACAAGCTCCCTTCTCTACTTTTATATTTAACTCTTGTCATAGATGCTCCTTATATTCCAAGAGCCAAAAGGCTAAAGTTATATAATTTTTTAAACTTATTTTTTACCCTCCTCTCTCTTGATTGGTTTAAAACTAATAAATATTTAACTAAAGTAGAGAAAGGTATAGAGAGTTTGATGTTTGACTCATTTTAAAAGTGACTTTCTAAATTTGATAAAATGATTTTTTTCTCCTCATTTAACTTTTATTTGAGGAGTCCATTGTGAATGCCCTAAAATTTCATAAATAAGAAATATATTTTTCCCATTTAGTTTTTATCTTTCTTCTACTTTTGGTTGAGTCCTTAGGCTAGTGTAACTTTATTGCACTACTTGAAAATCGGTTGTTCCTAATTTTTGGACACCGTATTTTTCTACAAAATCAGCCTGTAGATCAATCATCTTGAAGATTCTACCATCTTTTATTTTTTTTTCGATAAGTTATTCTATCACCTCTTCCTGGCCAAATAACCCATATATTATCCACATTGTGAAGAGAGCTTTTTTCCCCTTTATTTTAAATTTTAATTTGTAAAATACTATGTTTATCAAGTTCCAGGAAATTGTGCTCCGGTAAAATAAGATGAACACAAAAAGATGTCTAGACCCTAAGAAGAAAAAGGAAATTCCTTCTTTAAATTAGCTATAGCAAGTATGTTGCTGGTCATGCTAATCCTTTATACTAGGCCTACCCATAAAATAGATGTCAGCAGGGATGAGAGAAAGCGGAAGATCTAGCAAGAATTGCAAATACAAGCAGGCATATAAATGCATATAACATAATTATATACCAAGGATCCAGGGAAGCTACAATATTAAAAATCATAAATCCACTTTGAGGCCTAACCTTTCCAGCAATATCAGGTGCTGAACCATGTACAGCTTCAGCAAGGGCAATACCTCCCTCACCAATATTGAGGCTGCAAATTAAGTCATATAATGTCCTGTTTGCTCTTGATATATACAACATTACTTATTAAAAAAATTAAGTCACATAATGTCAGATGGTCTAGCTGTATATTATTGGAGATAAGTATAAATATGCACAAACCTTGGTGTTAAGCCCAATCCCCCAATCAACCCAGCACAAAGGTCACTGATAATATCACCATACAGGTTAGGCATCACCAATACATCAAAAAGTGCTGGATTCTTCACAAGCTGAGTATGGACAAACCAGAAATAAGTTTTAACCCATAAATAAATGCAGTTTCACAGCATATCTTAAAACGATTGTATTTATTTAAGTATAATATTGCAAAAAAATCCATATGCACACACATCAAATTCAACAACATTCATAGAGTTAATCTTGTCTATACCATCATACAGCAATTGTCAATGACAACTTCCTCATATTTAATCTCAGGGTACTTCTCTGCAACCTCACGACAACACTGAAAGTGAAGAAAACTGAAGTTAACATGATGTTTATTGGTTAAACAAGTAAAAATCTCTAATCTATGGAATCTACTAGTGCAGACCTTTAGGAAAAGACCATCAGTTTTCTGCATAATGTTCGCTTTGTGTATTGCAGAAACTCTCCCTCTCCCATTAGTCTTTGCATAGTGGAAAGCATATTCAGCCACCCTCAAACTGGCCTGACGTGTAATAATCTTGAGACTTTCAACCACACCTCTGACCACCTAGCATCAAAAACAAGGAACAAGTTCAGATTCATGCAAGTCTAATATTGCTAACCTTCATCTGCACATATCAAAATACACTTACTTGATGCTCAAGTCCACTGTACTCCCCTTCTGTGTTTTCACGGATGGTGATAAGATTTACACCATCATACCGAGTTTTATAGCCAGGGAGGCTGTAGCAAGGCCGAACATTGGCATATAAGTTAAGTTCTTTCCTTAAAGTAAGATTCAAAGAACGATGACCTTTTCCAATTGGTGTGGCCATTGGCCCTTTCAAGCCTACACCATTTCGCCGTACAGATTCTAAACTTTCCCATGTTAGGAAACTTTGGGTTCTAGGATCTATTTGATCCCCAACATAGTGTTCTTCCCATTCAATTGGAACATCAGCTGCTTTAAATATCTGCATAAGTTTGAACTATGATATTAGTAAGAACATGAAACTACATTATGCAAAGTGATGAGAGTTTCATCAGTAAAAATATTGGCTACTTACAATCGTGGAGACAAACATTCAGAAGCAACCAAAACACATTATTTATGGATTCATTTCAACTGGGAAAATATAGAAACATCACAGCACATCAAAATTCCCATATCTAACATTACCACTTCAATCTTGTGGGATAAAGTAGCAATTCATTAGAAGTAAAAAGAAACAGGCCATGGTACATAAAAAAAGGGAACATTGGAGAGAGAGAATGAGCATAGAACCATCCCTGAACATTAAAGTAAAAAAAACAGGAAGAAAGAAACAGTGGAGATGCACGGGAGATTAAGAAAATATGATTATTAAAATCCTTTGCAAATTAACCATTCATGATTATGGATTTAGGCCTTTTCCCGATTTTTTTTTAAATTAAAAAAAAAAAAAAAAAAAAAAACCACAGATATGACCTTATAAATCAAGAAATACGCCTAATGAAAGAAACTGCATATCAAAAGATGAACAAAAAATCACAACAACTTGAAAGAAATTTACTGGATAGTAACCAATATCATCCACTTTCAAGATCTTTCAGTTCCAAATATACCAAGAAATTTCATTTCACTCATAAACTTGTACAGTGTATTCCTATAAGCAAAACAAGATAATTTTGCTCCTCAACCTCCATTTCCACACTAAATGACTCCAGCCACATTTATTTCTCATCATGAATGTTTCCACCCAAGACCATTAATTCCTAGGCTTCCCCTTGTTCTCATAGCATCTCGAAGCAGAAAAATTTATTCAACAGTCCACAAACTACTACTGGTCAACCAGGGTGTGTTCTATATTTTGCATCGACTGAAAAAAAGAAAATTTGACATCCCAGAAAAGTATACATCCACGTTAATCCTCAATCACCTTAGTCGACTGTTTCTCCAGAACTTAATTCAAATTACTTCCACCCTCGACTGTTGCACTCCATTATTCCAATTAAACCATAATACCCAGAAAACTATACTAAAATTCCTCAACAACCTCTCTATCTTCACAGATACTTAACGATGAAGCCTGAATTATTATTATTAATGGATTGCAATTTTGTTTTGTGCCCGGGGGGGCTCAATCTTTTCATAGGGAAAGCAATCTGATCGTAAAATTTAGCATAGAAACAAACAAACCCAATCAAATTTGCATATTCTTTGGTGCAGAACGGACTCCCATAAACCAATCGACTTTAGAAACCAATAGTATTGAAACTTAAGCACTTAATATCAACGTTAACGCATTTGTAAACCCAATTTTAAAAATAAATAAAAACAGAAGATATATAAAAGACATCACAATATATCTGATGGAACGAAGATGAAAGAAACCCTAAGACGCTGTTTGTTCGACCAAACTATTCCAATGAAAAAAGTTCGCCTAAAAGCAGCTAAATTCAAGTTCAAATCGTATATAACTTTTTTACTTTAATTTTGTTCTATTCCTGGAGAGCACAACCAGCTAATCGAATTGGAACCGAGAATAGATTCGAGAGGAGAGAGATAGAGGGACCTGTTTAACGGAGTCGGCGATCTCGGGGCCGATACCGTCGCCGGGGAAGAGAGTGGCTCGGATGGGCGTGGAATCGGAGGAGAAGGCCCTGGCTACAAACGGTGCGAAGGGGTTAGGGTTTGTGACGGAGGAGAAAACCTGTCTCGAGCGGCTTCCGAAGGCGCGTCGAAGGAGTTGGGAAGCCATGATCATTGAATCACGGCGAAATTGGAGAGAGAATTGCTAGTAAAAGTTTAAGTAGAGAAAAATAAAAAGTATGTTATAATATAATAGTTGTTCAAAACGTTGACGGTTCGTACGCGGAGTTGCTTAGGTTGCGCGAATTGTTAAAGCGCAACCTTTTTTTTGTTCTTCTTTTATTTATTTTATTTTATTATTTTTCCCTCTTTATAAAGTGATTGAATCCAACTTTTTTTTACGGTTAAATATTTTTTTGAACCACATGTGGTTTAATAATTTTATTTTTTGCTCCCTTAATTTTGTTTTGTATTATAGATGGTACCTCGATAATGGTAGAAAACGGAGATGGTATCGCTGTCCAAAATTTGACCAGAAACCACTTTAACATTCCTCAAAAATTGACACGTGTCTAAATACTTAATTAAAAAATTTTAAAAATGAAAAATAGGTGGCTGAAGCCACCTCATAAATTTCCTTTAAAGTTCAAAAACTCTCAATTTAGTGCATCAATTTTGTAATTTCACTCTTCTGTTAAGTTTTGGTGTAGTCCCTAACGATTGAGTGTTACGACCTTAAGCAAAACGATCGAATGATGACAGTCTCCATACACATAAGGGTTAATTGGTCATGTTAGCATAGACTTGTGGGAGGAAGCCTATTTAAGAGTTTGTGTCAAACTTAGACCCTATTTTGTCACTCCGAGAGAGAGAGAGAGAGAGAGAGAGAGAGAAGACGATGAAGGATTTTGGAGGGTTTGAAGTCTCTACCTTCAAGATAAGTAAACCCTACATCCAAAGCTTGGTTGTTTTCTTGTGTTATGCTTGTTTAACCCTTGTTTAGTTTTGGTTCTTTTCTTGTGTTATGCTTGCGTGGGGCTGTTGTTAGAGAGTATTAGAGTGATTTTAATTTGATGGTTTGATAATGTTTATATTAAATAAATAATTTTTTGCATAACATGAATAGTTTTCCCATGAGAATTAATGCTGCACCCTAAACAAAATAGTTCAGTTTCTTCAACTGAGATGGAATGACCCATCATCTTGAAATTTACTATCAACATTAGACATCCTATTACCAAACATCAAGCTAGCTCATGATCTTGTTGACTATATTAAAGTGGACAAGGCCAGCAACAAAAATCTATATATTATATCTTTCACAAATTTATTATTAGCCAAAATAGCTTAATTTAAAAAAAATTATATGTTGTAATAATAGGACCATTAAAAATGGAGTCATTTAACACATCCTTTTTTATCAAATATTATTTCTTGACAGTGGAATTGTAGCACACAAAAGTGGAAAAGCTAAACATTGAAGGTGATAAGGGCCAGCAGGCAGCAACGCCCATTTTCCCTTCCCTTCAAGAAATAAAATTTAACATATTGGAATGGGAGCACCATTCCATTCCCTGAGGCAATCCAACAGAGGATCAATGATCTTCCCCTGACACATTGCTGTAAACACCTTATCAAAATCCTCGCCGGCAGACCTGTTCTTTTCTCCGGTCAGCAATCCTGTCCCCAATTCCTCCCTCACAAATCTGTACAATGGATAAGACCTGCATTCCTTAATGCGGTTAGAAATTGCAGCATTCCCACTCTCATATGCAACCCTTGCACCCTCCACTTCTTTTGGCAAAAGGGTCTTCAGTTCTTCCTCAAAAGATCCAATCTTTTGGAAGATAGAAGTGTTTGCATTCTTCTCACTCTCGCCATTGGTCAACGCATGATCAACGAGAACTTGCCTCAATTTTTGCATCAATGGGTAGGTGGCACTGCAGGGGTCATCAATATAGGCAAACAGCTGTTCTCTGTCAACCACTTTGAGCAAATCCTTCTCACAGAACCTGGATGGATGAAGCTCTCCATGAACGCCAGTTGTTAGAGTTCTCTTAGCCACTTGGCTCACTGTATTTTTGACAACGCTCTTCAAATTTTCCTCCAAATGCCTCAAATCAATAGATTGGCAAAGTGCTATCAGAAAAGTGGAAGACATGAGCTTCAATATTTCAATAGCTTCCCCTGTTTTCCTTGAGGAGATTAATCCCAAAGAGTTCACATCTTGGTTGTGCTGCTCTGCGCTTTGGACATGGCTAGTGACCGGATTCGCCAGAAATTGAAGCTCAGAACAATACGATGCCATGGCGATTTCAGCCCCCTTGAAACCATAATCCAGGCTTGGATTCCTGCTAGCAGAGAGATTTGACGGCAGCCCATTGTTGTAAAAATCATTGACAAGCTCAGAAAATTGCGCAAACATGAGTTTTCCGATTGATGCAATAGCCAAACGGGTGTTATCCATTGAGACACCAATTGGGGTGCCTTGGAAGTTGCCGCCATGCAAAGCCTTGTTCCTTGAAACATCAATTAGTGGGTTATCGTTGACAGAGTTAATCTCCCTTTCAATCGATTTGGTTGAATATCTGATAACTTCAATCTGTGGGCCAAGCCATTGCGGTGAGGTTCTGAGAGCGTAGCGGTCTTGCTTAGGCTTCTGTAGAGGATCAATCTCATGCAACTTCTTAGCTTCTTTGACATAAGAGCTTCCATCCAAAATGTGTTCCATAATGGCTGCAGCTTCAATCTGCCCAGGATGATGCTTCAATTTGTGTGTCAAATGGTCAGTAAATTCAGGCTTTCCTTGCATAACTTCAGCAAAAATAGCCGACAGGATCTCTGACAAAACAGCAAGAATATTTGCCTCAAAAAGAACCACAGAAGCCATGCCAGAACCAACAGCTGTGCCATTAACAAGAGCAAGGCCTTCTTTAGGCTGCAACTCAAAAAACCCAGAATCAATACCGGCAAGGCGGAAGGCCTCTACAGCGTCGAGGGATTCGCCGGACGGCCCGACGGCTTTAGAATTAGGCCGGCCGGTTAGTAGTCCGGCAATGTAGGACAGAGGGACGAGATCACCGGAGGCAGTGATTGTACCGCGCAGTGGCAAACAGGGGGTGATGTTATGGTTGAGAAACTTGGTGATGGCCTCCATGATTTCAAATCTAATGCCAGAGTATCCTTGGAGGAGGGTGTTGATCCTCACTAGCATGGCCGCTCTTGTTGTCGAGTGAGGCAATGTGTGGCATGACTCTGTTCCATTGCCGAATATTCCAGCGTTCAAAAATCTGTAACAACAACATACACGGTCCACAACAGATTAGTTGTCATTATATTAAATTGACATTTTTTTTAAAAAAAATAATAATAATAATAATAATCTAAAAAATAGTATCCAAGATATTAGTGAAAGGTTAGCCCAAAAAAAGAAGGGCTTTATCTGTGAGCCACGTATCGGAGCTGAACACGTGGGGTCCTGAACTACTTATACAAGTGGGTCCAAAACAACGTGGCCTTTTTTCCCTGCACTCTCACACACAAGATCGTAATCCCAATAAAACAGCCCAATTCCCCAGTCAAATCGTTGTTTCCCGCATCGCCACCCTCGATTCACAACTTAATTAACTCGGACGAGTGAGTCAACCCGTTTCCCGCAACACCCAAAAGTTGACCGCTGTACAAATACTTCGTACGTGAACTTTTTTGACCAAGACCAAGAGTACATGCATAATAAGCTGAAAATGTTATTAAGTAGTCATTCCAAATTATTATTTTATTTAAATATATTTTTTAAAAAAAAAAAAAAAACTCAAACGAAAATTAAAATTTTAATAATTTTTTATTGTTTTGGTGAGTAAATAATGCTTATTATAATTATTATTGCTGAATACTTTAAACCCACCAGAAAATTTCTCACCTAACTATTGAGTTTGCTGGGGACCCATTTTTAACCAATTCAGCAAATTAGTTCACCAAAACAGCATTTAAAGGTTTTCCATAGATCGAGCTACGTACTAATGAAGCACTGAGTCAACTCGTTCGAGTGCAACTCAGAGTGTAGAGGTTAATTTATTACCTAATGAGCTCCTTCTGAAGGGCAGCGCCTTGTTTGGTTCGCCTGTGTGAAGTAGCGCCGAAGCCAGTGGTGACGCCATAACTATCAGTTCCTGAGGCCATGCTGTCCATGACCCAGTCGCTGCTGGCCTTCACGCCGGCCCTTGCGGACTCCGAGAGCTCCACGTTGACGCCGGAGTCGCAGGTGGCTATGGCTGCCACCTGAGATATCGTCAAGGTCTCACCGCCGAGGCGGACGACAGGCTTCCTGTACTCCGCCACCATGCGCTTCACCTCATCCAAGTGACTTCCCTTGAGCGACTCCGCAGCCACTCCCCAATTCAGCGGGTCATGGCCCACGCAGAGACTCTCGCCGTTCTTGGTGGTGGTTTCCATGAATGACCCAAACAGAGAAATGGCAAGAAAAGGGAGTTGTGAGAGAGAGAGAGGAAATCGCTTGGTGGAGTTGGGATTTCCTGGGTTGCAACGAGGTGGCCGTGGGGCTTAAATAGATGGAGTGGCGCTTTCAATGTTGTGGCAGAGGTTTTGGTTGGTAAGCATAAGGGTGGTGGCACTTGCACGGGGGTTGGTTGGGTGAAAGTTGATTCTCATCGCACCATATCAATCCAATCCGACGGCTTAGGACTTGTAACGTGGCTTCACAACAATACTCAGTACTCTGGGGCCCTGGGCTGGGTCCACGGTCATTGGTGGGAGATAAGACAGCAGATGCGGTTGGTGGAGATTGAAATTTTAGTGAACAGTTTTTTCTTTCCACACTAGCTTAAGGATTTTTTTTTAGTCTAAATCCTAACCTTTTTTTTTTTTTTTTTTGGAGGGGGGGAGTGGGTAAAGAAGCCTTAAAACCCTCCCCTTCACCTCACTATTTTGATAGAGAAATAATAATAATAATAATAATAATGAGTTTACTCACCAACCGAATAAAAAAAATGGTTTTTCTCTTCTCATTTTTCTTTTCTATTTTTCTCTATTATTTTAATAGTTATAGAAAGAATAAATAAATATAAAAACAAAATAGTAAAAGTAAATTGTTAAAATAGTAAGATTGTGAGGATACTTTAAAAAGGTGAGTAGTTAAAATAGAGAAAAATGTACTTTTGATGACTATAATTTAGTAAGGCTGCTAATAATGCTCATATATGTTATCCGTTGAGACATCGTTTGGGATGGTGAGCAATGTTATATATTATATTGGATAAAGTTATTTAGTAGACTGTTATATTATTATGAGATTCAAATTTTATTTTTGGACTTTTTTTAAAGACAGGCCAAGCCATAACTTGACCCACGAGGATACAGTAGCAAAAAGTCATTAATATTCCTCGTACGGCTCCCAAAATCTTTTCTTGTGTTGCCTAACATTTTGGTGGGACAAAAATTTATTACAAACTGGTTTGTAGTAAATATATATAAACTCATCTAATAGAGTGACATAAGTCCCTTAATATGTGATTCTCACATATTTTTTTAATAGTTATATGACACATGTTATTTTATTAGATGAGTTTTATGAATTAAGGGTTAATTACCTTTTTAGTACCTAAGTTTTCACGTTTTTATTTTTTTTTCACCTAGATTTCAATTCGTATCACAGATGGTACCTGACTTATAGGGTAAATATTAATTTAGTACCTCTGTCACTTTCTATCAGCTAAACTACCGGACGGCCATGAGATGATTTCAGCCACTCTCACGGCCCGTTTGGGGGTGGCCTAACCACTCCTATGGCCCTTGGGGGTGGTTCGGCCACCCCCAATTGCCAAAAAAGGGGTGACCGAAACCACCCCAAAGGCAATGGGGGTGGTCAAATCACTCCTATACCGACTGTAAGGGGTGACCTAAACTACCCTCATTGCAATCCGTTAGTTTGGTTGACGAAATTGTGACAGAAGTATTAAACTGTTATTTACCCATAAGTCAATTACGGAGTACCATCTGTGATACGAATTTAAATATGTGTGAGAAAAATAAAAACGTGAAAACCTAAGTACTAAAAAATAACTAACCCATGAATTAATTACAAACTAATTTATAGCAAATTTTTGTCTATTGTGGCGCTTGTCTTGTCCTACTTCTGCTTACGTTCCTTTGGGGTCCAATTAATTTCTTGCAATTGTATACAAGCTAGAATTTGCATATAATCAAAATCTTCTTTCTTCTTGTTGCATTATTCAATTGCAGCAAGAATAAACATTAAACTGTTAATTTTAAATATGATAGATATCATAATTTCATCAAAGGATCATTGTAAATTTTATTTTGTGGTGATGATTAGGGTTTTTCTGCGGTTATTTCATTTTAAAATTTGGACTTTTGACTATATATGATACAAAAATTTGAATGTTTGAATTGCAACTTTCATACGACAACAAAGGTTCACAAGAAAAATTTTACCAAGGTTTTGTTTTCTTTCTTTCCATATTTTATAGTGGTTGGTGCAACTAGAAATTGTTAATCAACAAAAAATTATTCTCAAATAAATAATTTTGAACATTAAAAAAAAATTGTTTTGATCATGAGTTATTGTATTGACAAGAAACTTCGTGATTTCTATCAAACCAAGTAAGATTTGTTGGTTTAACCTTAACCCCACACATTATCCTTTGATCTAGTACAATTTTTCACATAATCAACGAGTAAGAGAAGAAACATAACAAAAAGGGAAAGAGTTTCAACCAAATGAACCTTTTGTCAATAACTTCCAATTTTAGCAAAAACAACAATTAATTAAGACTTTTTTCTTTTTCTTTTAGGGCTTTAATTACTATCGTGGTTCTTTTATTATTGTTCTATCTCTGATCATCTTCTTATTTCTCGTAAATTAATTAATTAGGGCTCAAAATTTGAATCACAATTTACATGATTTGATGATTATATGTGTGTATATAATAGGTATATATATATACAAGTACAAACAAATTTTATGATAGGATTTTTCTTCAAACTGGGTTAAATGATTAGTCTATTAAAATAACATGTATCCATTTTTTTTAATAACATATGAGATGCACGTGAGTTTTTAATATTATTTATTTCAACTTTGTCTTTGTCTCTTCTATTGAAAAACATGTGCGTCTCACATATTAAAAAAAAAAATGAGCACATGTCATTTTTATAAACTGAGTTGGAGGAAGTTCCTCCAACCCAGTTTAGAGCAAAACTCTGTCCATTTTTTATTATCTCCTTACAAATATTAGTTTCTTGCAAATAGTAAGAACTCCAATTAACTCCTGTGTTTCATAAATTCCTATGAATTTTGCCACTAATGTGGAAATAGGATTAATATCCTCACTATTTTAGTCAAATTGAGAAAATTCATTTCATGTAAAATGGAGAGAACTCATTTCATGATTAAGATTTTATTTTGTTGCATCTAAATGTAAGACTGTGTATATAGCGTCACAATTCTCTCCCATTTCACTTAAAGTGAAAATAACCATTTAAAGAAGATTAGATTGGAGGTATTATATATAAACTTATTTGTCTTATTAAACACTGAATAAATCATTAGTACTATTTTTTTTAATTCAAAATGTGCATTGTTTTTTAAATCATTACTCATATTAATTTGGTCTTCATTGTCGGCGTACAACAACCTAGTATTTTGTTTTTTTTTTCTTTAGTTGATCATTTTAGAAACCGAACAACTTCTATACATAGAACCTACTATAAATCAAACACTTCGTGCCCTCCCATAAAACAAACACGTCAAACCCATGAAACACAAAGGCATTAAACTCTCTCTCATCCCCTCACATTCCCTCACATTTCACCATACTATTCACTTCATTTTTTTTTTAAAAAAATATCAAATCATTCACTTTTTATATCACATCATTTATTATTCAAATAAAAAAATCACTACAAAACAAATTTTTCTACTTTCCAATACAATTTTTTCATTTTTTCATATTAATCATTTATTTATTTTTTCCGTGTAAAAACTTGTGGAAAAATGTGAAAGGGTTTGCCGAACAACCTCTAAAAGTGATGTTGTTCGGTAAAAATAAAGGTCAAAGCAAACTGTCGACAATATGGGTTTTACTCCACTCAAGAAAATAGAGGCGGCGGCCACCTTTCCTCTTCTGAACGTCACCGGCGCCCCGGTTTCTCCCATTACATTCGGCAAGTGTAAACGTGTATAATTCTTATTGGGCCACAAAAAAAGATTTCGTATATGCTAAGTCATTCAGTTTTAAAAATCATAATGATGTAAAGCAATTCATCCATGCGCAGTTAGTTGTGCATCCTTTTTTATTTGTACGAAATTTGGTGCTTGGAATGACGTATAATTATGTTGCCGAAGACGCTTCTTTAGACAATTGTTGGTGGAGACTTTGGTGCTGTCAAATTCTGTAGGTATAAATTAATTAATTTACAATTGTAAACTTCTTTGTGTTGACCGACAATAGATATGAATTTTTTAAAAGATGGTTGTAACTATCTACGACTCAAGAATAATATAACTCCATTTACTGACCCTTTTTTTTAAAAAAAAAAAATCTCATCCTCCTGATATGGCAATATGAATCGGCCATCTATCATCTTATTTGCTGATATGACAATATTAATCAACCATTGCCGATTGACATTGGATTGTCTTAATCATTTTTCAACTATCTCCATATAAGACTTATAAGTGAATTAGTGAATTTACTATTAAATTTTTATAAAACCACATGAGTCCACAAATTTAATAATGAGTCTATTAGATTTACACAAAGAGATAGTTGAAAAATGGTTTAAACAATGATATGTGAAACATGCTTGTTCAGCAGTGTGTAATAATAATGAAATAAAAGTGTGGTTTCTTATATATTCTAGCCTTACTCCAAACGAAGTTAAATGATTGGAGGAAAAGGTTTTGATAAAATAGGTTGAAATACCATATATATTTTTTAAAAAAGAGAAAATCATTCTAGTCTCATTGAAGAATGATCACGAGAGTAAATGCTCTTATATCACAGAATAAAAAGCTCTGATAAAATTATAACCGAAGCTATGATGTTACAAATCATAGATGCTTATATGCATATCTATGACAACAATATCTACTCACCTTTGAATAATTTTCAATTGTAATATCAGATTTGTTCCAAACATATTAAACTCAATGCATAGGTAATTCATCTTTCTCGGCTCTGGTAGCAAAAAATTTATGCCAAAACTCATCATCCTATGCCCGAGAGCCAGGAAACAAACCACATCTACAACCCAATGGTCTGAACAATCCTTATTCAAATAAAATTATAGAAAACAAAAATTGAGAAAACCTCCCCCCAAATTTCATACTCTTATTTGTTGAAATACCACATTAACCTAAAGGTTTAAATCAATAATTTTAAACCAAATTAATAATATTAAATTAACTATCTATATTTATTGTTATAATTACTTAATGCTGGGTTCTATTACGTACACATGAAACTTCAAGGCAACTTAATTAATAACCACAATAAAATAATCTGGAGAAGAAAATGGCATAATTGATGGCAAAAATGCCCAATGTTTTGCATGATATATACTCCAAGTCACGTTTTACTTTCATACTTTGGATTAGTGATCAAGTCAGAACTGCCAGTTATTGTCTTTTTCGATTGCTATGGCTCAACAGACAACAGGATTTAAGACATCATCTAGGGGTGAGAAGACGGTTGTAATTAATAATTATTGATTAAAACATTTAGACGATTAGTAAAATTTATTAACCACCTAGGCGGTTATTAGAATTAACCACTAACTATTTTTTAAAAGAATTTTTTTTTAAAAAAAAAAATTATATCGTTTTTATAGTAATACGATAATACACTATTACATATGACGTCGTTTTTAAATTTTTATACATTTTTTATATATATTTAAATGTAAAAACAACGTCATAACCGTCTTTTAAAGTGACTAACAATTAATACAATTAGACTCATTAGAGAATGATCGCGCCCACGTTTTCACCTCTAATAGCGTCTTCATGGTCTAAGTCTCCCTTGCGGTTGGTATACTGCCGATTTAGTCTTTATTCTTTTCCATCTAAGGAATACAACGTTGTGAAGCAAATGAAAACAACGAGAATAAAATTTTCCCATGATAACATGGGTTCGTAGTTTTTACGGTTGTTGTTTGTTGAACCAAATTTTGTCTTCTTGCATGTCCTACAACAACCTCGCCGTTTTTCTTTGGGTAGCTGACAGAAAACCAAAATCTTAGGATAACTACTTCATTTTGTTTACTACCACTTTTAACTTCTTTTTTTATGTACACTTTCAACTTTTGATTTTTTTTTTTTTTTTTAATCATGACTAATATAATGGTTGGTTGCAATTTTTACGTTATTATTATAAAATAATTGTGAAATAAAAATATAATTTTTAACATTACTTATTAGTTTTACGTTTAAAACACGTAAGAAGCCACGTGGAGGCCAGGTGGACTAGAATTGAGTCTCCACCGTACCTCACCTCTCCCCGCCCCCCCACCTACCACTTAATCTTCTTAAGCAAGGGCATATTTCAAGATAAAATGGGAGGTACTGTATCAACAAATCTTTTAGGAAGGTGTTACGAAAGTTTCCACTAGTCAAAGAGGGGGTCTGAATTTAATAAATAAATAAATAAAATTGGAAGTCAAACTAAGATTATATAGCAAACCAAAAGAACAAGTGAAAATTTAAATTTAGTTCCTAAGTTTTTAAGTGGAGAGCATCTTTGGTGAGGAGGTTGCACAAAAAGTTACTTTTGTGGCACCAATCAGAAGTTAACATATCAGTCAATTTCATTAAGCTTATACTTAAAACAAAGACACAACCACACCAGATTATACTCTATATTAAATAAAAAATTAACTTTTTTTTTTAAAAAAAAAAAAATAATAAGAATTGTAGGGGTGGTTGGTTAGCCATGCCCATGGGGGTGGCAGCCAGCCACCCCAGATCCAGTTGGGGTGGCTTGCCTACCACTTCCATGGCCTAGGGGTGGTTGCCGGCCGCCCCACACCCCTTCAATTTTGTTTTCTTTTTTTAAAAAAATAATTTTTAATTTTATATGTGATATAATCTAGTGTAGTTGAGCTTTTTCAAAAAAACTTAAATTTGGTAAGTTTGGTTTAGATGTCACCTTCTAATTGGTTACACAAAACTCACAATTTTGTGCAACCTCCCTATATAAGTTACTCTCTTTTAAGTGATTTTAATTTAGTAATTATTAAGTTTTCAATTTTGAGAATTAGATCTTTAGGTTTTTTGTTAGTTTTAAATACATCCCTCTATCAATATACCATCTAATTAATTAACAATATTTTAAATCACTAATTTATCCTAAAAAAAGAGATTAAAACAATTGAAAAACAATTTTTTTTTTCTTTTTTTTTTTTTTAAAGAGGGGAAGCCGAGCACAACTAATTGGTGAAGAGCAGGCGTCATCTCACAACATGATTTGCCAAATAAGAGCTATATGACATTAATTAATTAGTAGTGGTTGAAATTGAAGATCTTAATATTCAATTATTGTAGGACTAATTATTATTATTATTATTTTCAAAAAGCAAATTTGAAGAGTGGTAGTTGAATTTGTCCTTTTCTTTTCTTTTAGCAAGTCAATAATAGGAAAGCTATGAGATTCTTACGTTAAGTTTGGTCCTTTTCTTTTTGATAGGTATTGACAGATTTTTGGTTGGTGAAGAAAGAAATAGGAATTGAGGAGTAGAAAAATAAAGGAAGAGGGTTATGCAAAACCACGTGTCTTCTTGTCTATCCATGACCATTTCAAATCATTGACGGAAAAGCATGGGCGGAATCATGATTTTCTACGTAAAGAGTGCAAAATTAAACAAATAAATAAAATAAAATAAAAATTACTTTTTATCTTCATGAACTACAACGCATTGACACTTTTTTTTTTTATAAACTGTCAATTGTGCTACTTTACCCTCATGAACTACCATTTTGTGCTCAAAAACCCATTCCGTCAATCAAAGTTGTTAACTCAAACAGTCAACCCGTCACTTTGCATCACTTTACCCCCATGAATTACAACGTATTGTTACTTTGCCCCTATGAACTACAACGCATTGTCACTTTGACCGTTTGAGTTAACAGCTTTGATTGACGGAAGGGATTTTTTTTGCACAAAATGGTAGTTCATGGGACAAAGTAGCACAATTAACAGTTTATGGGGGCAAAGTATCAACGCGTTGTAGTTTATGGGGGCAAAAGGTAGTTTCCCTTAAAATAAATATATAGATATCAGTGGCGGACGTAGGGTTTTTCCTGCGTGGGGGCATTTTCTTTAATGAATAAAATAATAAAATAAATTAAATATTAAAAATTAATCTTTGGTCTCCTTTTTGCACTTTGGTGTATTTTTTTAATGAAATTAAACAAAAATATAACAAACATAATAAGTGAATAATTCAACAAAATTATGTTTTAAAACATATAAATAGAACTTACAATTTGTTTTGTCACGACTATGCTAGATTAAAATGATGCATTGTTGTTCCAAATTTTTTTTCTTGGAAAATCTTGGTCAAAGAGTTGGCAAGTTCTTTTTTGTAGATATGCTCTTCGAATTTAGTCTATATCACTAGAATGATAATCACACATTTTTTTTCTGAAGCAAGGATCTCTGAGCATATTTGCTAAATCTACTTCAACACGAAGTCGTTTAGAATTTGATTGGAGGTCAATAGAATTGTGGTTTTTCTCCATAATCTCATACAACTACAATTATATATTTACACAATTAATTGCTAAAATATGAAGTTGAAGACAATTCATTTAAATAGGCTGAATAGCAATAAAAATTATATAAATATTAAGACAAGTCACAATTCAGTTAAAATAACAATTTAAATCTAAATCTAAAAATAGATTGAATCCTAATTCCCTTAATAACAACATAAATATTAAAACAATTCATTTAAAACAACAATTTAAATATAAATCTAAAAATTAAATTACGTATAAACTGTTTACCCTTTACATAATTGCATACCTCAAATTTTCGTTGAAGTTATTATCAAGAAGACAAGAATATATTGAATCCTAATTTCCTGAATAACAATATAAATATTAAATTAATTTATTTAAAACAATAATTTAAATATAAATCTAAAAAATTAATTACATATTTGATATTTACATACCTAAAGAAATTGAGGAGGCTGGAGGACAGTAGTTTGCTAGCTTGAAGAACTGAAGAAGCAAAGAAAAAAAAAAACAAATGAAGAATGAAAGCTTCCTAACTCCTAAGAATGGTGTTGCGACGAGAAAAAATGGAGAAAGAAGAAAGAAGGTGGGGTAGGCTGTAGGCATTGCCGCAATAGACGTGGAGAGTTGATGTGAACCCCGTCAAGAATAACAAGACCCAACAACGAAAGGGAACCCAAGATCGTTCTATGAACAGATTCGAATGGAAGACCTCGACCCGTTGTTTATGACAAACAAGAACCTCGGTATAAGGAAGACGCCACAAACGGTGGTGGAATTTCCGTTTGATAAGTCAAGATGAACGCCACGGGAAATCCCGATAAGTTCAAGTAGTTCTTCAAAGAACCAAAGAGAATAAACCTCACAAGTTTTAT
>CM017327.1:16960455-16992361 GCA_006937295.1 Carpinus fangiana | reverse complement strand
AGACCTCGTTCTTCTAGTTCTTCCAGTGCATATCAGCAACACTAAGTCTTATAGTTCAACAAAATGAGACTGAGAAAGAATTGGTAAGGGTCAAGGTTCCAAGAACCCAATGGATACCCAAAAACAAAATCCAAGTCTTAAATGACCTCCTAAAGCTTCCAACAGCTATAAATACCAAAAGACCCTCACACACAAAAACAGCAAATATGTATAGATTCCTACACACAAATATATATATACCTTTTTGTATGCATATTCGGCCTGAGCTAACCAAAGGAGTCACAAAAAGCAAAAAGAAATCTGTCGGGCATAGAATTTGATTTTCAAATCCAAATTAGCTTAGTAATTTTTTTTAAAAAAACCGGTTACCGGACCAGGTGCAACCGGAACCGGCCGGTAACCAAGACTCCGGACCGGGGTCCCGGTTCCGGTTTCCCAAAACAAGGAATCAGGGTACCCCGGTTTCGATTCCCAGTTTTGGCCAAAAACCGAGAAACCGGACCGGGTTGACACCCCTAACGTTTCCTAACGCTCCCTCCGATGACCTCTCTTTTCCAATCGTCTGTGTGTCGTCGCTAAAAATCTTTTCTACACCTTCATTGCAACACCAATCTGGAAAAACAATTCCAGAATCATGCTTGCGAGGCATAGACAGAGATGGATTTGGGGGGGGACCGACTGGGGCCATGGTCCCCCCCCAATTCTGGGAAAAAAAAATTATATTTGGTCCCCCCCACGAAAGAAGAACAAGGGCTGGTCCCCCCAGCCCTTGTTCTGGTTCTGTCCTTGGGCACAGATCTGTGGAAGGTTCGCCGCCATCGGCCGGCCCACACGCCTCTGGCAGTCCCTACAAGCACCACACACGCTAGCGTCTTCTTCTCTTTCTAGCAACCACTTGGTAGCCTCTCAACACGCCACATCAACCCTAGATCCATCCAAGGCACCAACTCGATCCAAAACCAGTTTATAATCGGGTTATCGGGTACGGATCTCCAACCCGGATCAGCCGAATGGGCCAGTCGGGTCAAGCTATCCAAACCGGTTCTACTTAGTGAACTGGGTTAGACCCAATTCATATTATTTTGGGTTAACCATATTCAATGGTCAATTTATGGCCAAATCTTGGCCCATGTAACCAGCACAAATCTAGCCCATAAGGCTCTCATTCAAGTTTAAGCCCAACATTTTGGGCCCAGTTGCCTTCATCAGCCATCAACAACCAACTACCGCCACTGTCCTTTGTCAACCGCCACCGGCCGGCCAACTCCGGCAACTTTTCCCGTGAATCCTAAAAAAAAAAATCCTCTTTATTTCCCTTTCTTTTTTCCCGAACTCAAACTTGCACCTTGAGTTTGAGGGAATGTTGAAATATTTGATATTATTATATTATGTTGCCTTATTTAGTCTAGGGTTTAGTCTAAGGTTTCTTGCCCACTACTTGTTCTCTTTCTATAAATAGAGAACTATGTAATCATATCAATACAGAAAATATAGAAGAGATGTAGTTCTATATATGCTTCCTCTCTCTCTCTCCTCCTTCCGCTCCACAATATATTTAACAGTTAAAAATTAGAGTATTCTTTTTAAATTGAATTTAGGATTATCCGAATATATTTTTTCTTTCCTTATTCAAATTGAATGCTTGTGATATTTTTAACAAGGTACTACACAAAAAAGATTATGGAAAGGGAATAGATAAATCTGAATTGAGGGAGCTCGAGTAGTTTCTTTATGCTATACAATAAATGAAGAACATAACCAATGCTAAGAACAAGGAGATACCGGATCATATATGTTTTTGCCTCATGAATTACAAGGACCACCACATATTACTACCTACAAGTCCCTAAGAGGTAGCTCAATCGGTTGGGACCACGCCTAATGAAGCGGATGTCACTAGTTTGAATCCCATTCCTCCTTCTTGTGCAGACATGTCAAAAAAAAAAAAAAATAGTACCTACAATACAAATGAGAACTAAGGGAGTTAAAATGTGGTTACGGTTAATAATTTTTGGCTAAAATCGTTAACCGTAACTGCCTAGCCAATTAATCTACGGTTAGTAACTTTAATAATCGCTAACCCTTTTTTAAAAGAAAAAATTGAAAATTGAAAAAAAAATGATATTGTTTATATGGTAATACAATAATATAATATTATATATGACATCATTTCTAGATTTTTATACATTTTTATATATATTTAAAATTTTAAACAAACAAAAAAAAATTGTCGTAACCACCTAGACAGTTAGCGTTTTTTTTTTTTTTTTTTCTAAGTGAAAAGGTGGAAATGGGTAACCAGTGTAATTTCTCCCCTTGGGCCTTACCATCAGGGTTCCCACCCGCTGTGGAATGTTCGGTTTGAGCAATAGGTGCTACTTGGAAAGGCGAGTCCGTCACCATAACCCCACCGCGGTGTAAATCAGTAAAGCCCCTTCATAGTAGCATCTGGTTCACGTAACTACTACTGCAAGCAAATTTGAACATGCGATCATTAGGATGAATGGAGGGGGGACTTTCCCCCCTGCTGCTTTACCAACTTAACTTCCACCTTGGCCGTGGTTAGCGGTTTTTCTTAATTGCTTTCAAAAGTGGTTAGTGGTTAGTACGGTTAGCAATTACCACCTGTAACGAGAACCACATGTGCACATGGCTCATCTGTGCTTTTCAAGACTGACTCAATATATTTTAGAATTTAGACACTTTCCTCCAAATTATCACCACATTTGCACTAGAGAAGTGCTAGGGAGCCAAACAAATGAACTCAGAAAAAATTCTAAACTGGCGTGGCAAATCATGAATGGCAGGCAAGGAAGAGAGAATTGCATTTTTTTTTTTTAATTTAAAAACTCTTGCCACATCAGTTTAAAGCTTTTTTGGGGAAAATACACTTTGCTCCCCTGAACTATCCACCCATTTACAATTTTAACCATAATGTTTAAAATGTGATACTTTACCCCCTTAAAATATATAATATTAATATTTAACCCCATGAAGTCTACTTTACCCTCTTAAAGTATTTTGAATTGATACTTTACCCCTTAAAATATTTTGAATAAACACTTTACCCCCAAAACTTAGTTACTTTGGGGGAGAAATGTGTCAACTCGAAATACTTCAGAGGGGTAAAGTACATTTCATAGGGTCAAGTATCAATGTTAAATACTTAGGGAGTAAAGTGTTACCTTTTAAATATTGGGGTTAAAAGTAAAAATTGGTGAATAATTTAATAAAGTAAAGTGTATTTTTTTAACTTTTTTTTTTTTTGTGTGTGTTCATTTGTTTGACTCTTGGCACTTCTATTTGCACTAATATCTTGAAAGTTTGACCGACTACAGCTTGTCCTTTTGAATTATTATCATTTTATTAGAGTTTCACCATAAGTCAGGTTTTGACGTTAAAGTTGATAAAATCTCTAACAATTGTGACCACTTTCCTTGCTGGCATGCATGGCCAGTTATTGCATGAGTTCTTCACATGCTGGACAACTCACAACACGTGTGAGAAATAACTCTAACCCATTACTCTTCAAATCTAATTAGGCAATAGGCATGGCTAAAATCGCTGTCAATTACCTTTTTAAGGTAAATCTAAGCTAATTATTTTTTTTCCCATCAATTATTACGCATTATTAATTTATTCTTATGAATTACCAATTTTACTGTTCGACTCTATCATACTACAATTTTCTTTTCTCTCTTTTTTTTTTTGACAGTCCATACAAGAGAGAGATGGAGATTCGAACTAGTGACTTCTACTTCATAAGATGTGGTTCCTAACCGATTGAGCTATCTCTTAGGGACAATTTTCTTCTCAAAACCTTAATTCCGTCAATCAAACTCGTTAAAAAAATTGAAATGATCTAAGTACCCTAACTTTATAAACAAAAATTACATATAATACCCTTAAAATTAAACAAATTTATATATATAATACCCTTAATATATATATTAAAATTAAGGGAAAAATCTAAAATGGCTCCCCAAACTATCACCCATTTGTAATTTAGCCCTTTAAACTTTCAATTGGTATAAAGTAGCCCCCTAAACTACCAATTACTTATAAAATGACCCCCTCCATTAGATGAAACCAGCTCAAAACAACTTCGTTTTGGGTGTTAAAATTACTAAAATGCCCATATTATAATAATAAAAAATAAAATAAAAAACTCCAAAAAAGACATCGTCGTTTTGCTGCACTTGTGAACNCGCCCCCCCCCTTTTCTTCCCCTTCCTCCCCCCACGAACAGAGTTCTTTCCCACTGCAACCCATTATTCCCCTTCTTCACAAATATGTTATTTAGGGTTTGAATCGTAGCGAAGAGAATGCCCATATTTTACCCCATCTCCAATGCTTCGCGAAATTAATGATTTAATGAATAAACGATAAAAACAAATTTGGGTTTGCTTAATATTTTCACGAATCTGTGAGTTTGCTAATTAAAAGCTTTGTTCCCAATTACTCCAGTAATTCCATGGACATCTCCCCATTTGGTATCAATAGTTTATGAGTCTGGGCGTGGATGATCACAAATATGGTTAATATTTTCTTGGATCGGTGAGTTTGCTTAAAATATTTGCTTCGTCAATTACTCCTCTTTTTGGGGCTTTGGAAAGAGAAAAATAGGAGGAAAAAAACATGTAATTGCAAAGCAGCAAGGAAATAAAAACATGGAAAAGAGGAAGATGGAAGGAGTGTCCCTATCTAATACATTTTGTTTCGTCTTTTTTATCCCTTCCATGCCCAGCCCCTCGTCTTTTCCCTCTCCATATTACCACCGCCTCAAATTTCCTTTCCAGAAAGTCAGAAACCCCCTTCAGCAAAACAAAGATTGAGAGAGCTTGAGACTGAAAAATAAAATGGTGACTGGGTAAACTCTTGGTGTCCTCTTTGCTGCAATTCAAACCCTAAATAACAAATTTGTGAGAAGGGGAATAATGGGTTGCAGTGGGAAAGAACTTTGTTTGCGNTTTTTTGTTTGAAATTTTTATTTGGGTATACATTTGTCTTTTAATGAGATTTAACGGCTAAAAGAGAATAATCCATCCAATTTAATGAGTTTGACCAACAGAAATGAGGGTTTTTGGTAGGGGCGGACAAATTAACCGGTTACTGATTAACCGATCGATTACCGATATTAACTGAACCGATATAACCGTAACCGATAGTTATCGGTTAAAAAATTTATACCGATAAGTTTATCGGTCGGTCAAAAATTTATTATCGGTTAACTAATATGACCGATAATTATTTTTAATTTTTAATTTTTTTTTAATTTTATACTTTTTACTTTTTACTCTTTTGATTTTTATTTTATAATATAAAAAAGATGTAGTAGATCAATATAAAAAAAGATTCAATAAGCTATTTTAGCCATATATATTTAGGCTCCCAAAGGGCAAAAATGGCCAAAACAGCTAATTTTTAATAAGTTATTTTAAGCTTTAACCCAATAAAAAGTATTTGAACTCTCAAAATAACTAATTTTTTGCCCAATTAGCAACTAGTAAAAAGCTCAATAAAAAGTTAACAATAACCGGTTTAACCGATGACCGATATGCCCGATTAACCGATAGCTTATCGGTCAATAATCAATAACCCTATTAACCGGATCGATATGACCAATACCCAGCCCTAGTTTTTGAAAAGAAAATGATAGTCTGATAAAATCGGGCAATAAAGTTGACACTTCGTGAAGGAAAATTAATAATGCATTATAATTGATGGGAAAAAAAGATGATTACCCCTTATTCTTATATATATTGCCGATCCCAGAAAATGAAAATGAGAAATGCTATCTTTCCTAGAAATGCTTCAAACTCTGTCTTCTAAGTTTAATCGAGTAGAACCATACCTCATAAAGTAGAGATCACCAATCGAAACCCTCCTCTCCTCGAAACTCGAAACTCAAATATGAGTATATAAAACAAAAAACAAAAACACAAGAATCCTAACATGATTTTATTTTTATTTTTATTCTTTTCTAGTAAGAATCGGTGATTATATTGTACAAACACATCGAAATAGTTTGTATTGGCAACGCACAAATACAACGACAGAGTATATATATTATATATAATATATTAATATAAACTATAAAGTAGACAGGAAACCGAAATACAATTCTAGATCCCGCTATCTATGATTTATCCGTGGGCGGAGAGTGGGCTTGGACTGGAGGCGCTGGAGGCCCATAATACTGCGGAAGTCTGCCAGCTGCTTGGCTTCGGCCCCAGGCCCTACCAAGAAGGTAAAATGCAAGTGCTACGATGAGGATGAAGAGTATCGCAGGCAATGATACCACCACAATAAAACCCATTTTTTTTAGTTTAGGCTTATTTCTGCATCATCATCAACAAACTTTATACAAACAATTACTACAAATTTCTCCTAAAATTCAACATAAACATCAAAATGAAAACACCCAATTTTTATT
The DNA here is from genome assembly GCA_006937295.1 of Carpinus fangiana. Classification (NCBI taxonomy): domain Eukaryota; kingdom Viridiplantae; phylum Streptophyta; class Magnoliopsida; order Fagales; family Betulaceae; genus Carpinus; species Carpinus fangiana. The sequence continues at coordinate 16,985,925 of CM017327.1, read as the reverse complement.
TTCCTTCCATCTTTTTCTCGGGAAAGTGATTCAGAGGAGCCGAAAGCTGCAACTATAATCACTGTTTTCTTACACTAAAATAGAAATTGGTAATAATCGGTGCAATAGTTGTTACCTCTCTGTCGCCCGAACTCCGAAGCTGCGGCAAGTGGCAACACAAAGCGATCGACCAGAGTAACGATGGAGAAGGAGAGGTTCTGACTTCTGTTAGCCACATGCAATAAACGAAGAGAGAGAGAGGGGAAAGGACAAAAAGTGGTTGGTGATGTGGCGTGTTCCTAAGGGCAGGTCCTCCACGTGTCTGCACCTCTCCTTGTTTTCTTATCCATCCCTTCTACTTTTTATTATTATTATTTTTTAATTTACTAAAACTTCTAACACGGAAAGATTGTTTTGACGGTATATGATAATAGCGTAAACTAAAAATTGAAGATCGGAAAAGAAATTTAAGAAAAAAGAAAATAATAAATAAGAAAGAAAAATATCCAAATTGTATCAAATAAACAAACAGATAAATAAATCTTAAAATGGGAAATGTTATGTATTTTTCTAATGTTCTTTAGGTGTTCTTTCAACTTTAATGTGACTTTTAAAATCACCGTTAAATTTGTAATTATCATTATTGACTTTTAATCTATTAGTGATTTTACAAGTCACATCGCAATTAGAAGGACATTAAAAGAACACTAGAAGAACAACTAGTATCTGTATTTCTCTTTAAAAATAAAATTACTAGAAACAAGTCCTAATTGAAAAAATGAAAACATAATCCTAATGGAAAAAAGAAAAACTCAATCCTTACTAAAAAAGAAAATTAAAACACATGCATAATTAATGGAAATAAAAGTTTGTTAATTTTGAATTTTCTCCTTGATTAACTTCATTTAATTCTCTTAAACTTTATATATATATATAAAGTTGGACTTAAGTTGTGCCTGTATCATTATTCAATATATATATATATATAGTCACATCCTAAATTTAAAAACCTCAAACCCTAATGGGAGGGGTGACATTAATTGTAAACTTTTAAAAATTAGATACACTAGATTGAATTTTTTTTTTTTTATTATTATTATTATTTTTAACTTTATAGGGTAATTGTAAAAATGATATAAGTTCAAGAGGGTTAAATAAAGTTTTCTCTTTCTTTTTATTTATTCATTTTTATTGTCACTTAAAATGCACACTTAAGGATATGAATTTTATTATTCAACTTTAATATTGAGACAATATTATCCATCATTTTACACTAAATAAATATCGGGCTTGGGAGGATGAGTTTCGGCATGGGTTTTTTGCTCCCAAGGCCGAGAAAGATGAACTAGCTATGCATTGAGTTGAATCTGTTTAGAACAGATCTGATGTTACAACTGAAAATTAGTCATGTGTTAACGGATATTGTTATCTTATATAGGTTTTGAATTTTGATTTTTATATAAGCATCTATGACTTGTAACCTTGTAGTTTCAGTTATGATTTTCTGGCTTCCATGCTTAAACCGATCGAACGCTATAAAAAATTATTTTTTTATTTTATTTTTTTTATATCATCCGAGCCCCTTAAAATTGAACTTCTAGTTCCGTCCTTAACCACTAGCCTACTGATGGCACCCGACACCGATGGGGTGTGGTGTGGGCTTAATGAAGAACAATGGAAAAAGAAAAAGGCACAAGAAAATCGACGGGCTCAATTCGATAGAAAAGCTGGTGCTGGAGTCGTTGTCGGAATAACCCGATGGGCCTCTAAGCCTTGTGTTTGTGAAGTGCAGTCAAACAAGGAGGAGGAAGAAGCGGAGCGTGGCGTGGCGAACGTCGGACCGGAGTGTGGTGAAGATATTCTGGGCTCTAACAGTTTATTATTTACGAAATTGCCATACAACGTGCATCCACATTGAATTGCCATACAACACCCAATCTGCTGTGATTCAGATTGGGCGTACGTGGAAGGGAGGCACATAATTTTACCCTCCAATTTATTTAATTATTTAATTATACCCTCTCCCCCACCTAAAATCTCCTACTTCCCTCGATTAACAAGGCAATGTACAAGTCTTAATACGCCAGCAGAGACAAAGGCAATATAATTGCCAGCTTCACAACATCATCGGAATCCATTTCTAGCCTTCTTTATGCTTACTTCTTCATTAATATCAACAAACGTATATCAAGACATAATAATAAGAAAAGGGTTGGAAGCNTTTTTTTTTTTTTTTTAAAATTAAAGATTTTGAGATATTTAATTTTGATCATTGCTTAAACTACTGCATATATATATGCTGTTATTAAAATAACATAATGTAAACCAAATTCGATTATTATCAGCTACGTACACTCGATTAGCTTAAAGATCACACAAAAAAAAACATTAAGAGTAGAAGAATTTCAAATAATTAGAAAAGTGGCTACAAGTAATAAATAAAATAAAATAAAATAAAATGTAAAGAATCTTAAACACAAATTTGTTTCCAAAATTATATAAAAATATAAATTGTTTCATGCATGATGCACTGTAGATCCACTTGCCACTAGGTTAAATTAAGGAGCTGCTTTTTTTCTTTTTTAAACTTATTTAGTAGGTAAACTTTTCTGTATTATATATATATAGCCCCTTCTTGTTCACCCTCTAGCTAGTATATATAACTCAAAACACCAAAAACTAATTAATTGCAGCTTCCAAATATTATTAAAGCACAAATAACCTAAATAGGAAACGGATTAAAATAAAATAAATAAATAATAATAATAATAATAAAATGTGATGAAAATTTGTTACCTCTCTCTAGCTATATCTGTGCCACCGGACACCGGGAGCTACACCAACACAACGTGATCAAATTAGATAGAAATGGGAAGATGTTATATTAGCCACAGTAAAGAAAGCGACAAAGAAATTAAGGAAATTAAGGACAATATTTTCTTTTCTTATCCATCTAACTTGCTCCCACTTCCTTTCTTCTTTTTTTTTTTTCTTTCTTCTTTTTTGTTGTCTTGGGTGACTTGCAAGTCAAGGTCTTCTGTGGGGTCCACTGGTTTTACGCGTCCTATTGGGTTATGAATTGTCCTGTGCCCTTGATTGACTCGTAATTGTAGTGAGATTTGAATTTTGGGTCCGAATGATTTTCTATCTATTATATTTTATATTTAATCTCTTATAATGAATTTTTAGTTGATCGTTTTCGTCAATGAACGTATCTCACATTGAAGGAATTACTTAAATTTTGGTGTTATTTTGTGTGTAATTATTCTCGCATTATTTAACCATAATTGAGATTGTGTTTTTGCACAATCTTTTTATTTTCTTTTCTTTTTAGTAGGTCGTAAATGAATCGAGTTGTTAATGAAAAGATTGAGCTTGTTTTGTACAAATTCAATATGAGTTCGGTTTGTTTATTAAATAAGCTGAGCTTGAACTTAAATTTGGGCTTGTTTATTAAATGAACCGAACTCGTACAAAATTACTCAACTCGTATATGCTCGTAGTAACTCGTATAAATTTTGTGTAGTATTGTTTTTAAATCTGTAATAAGAACATTTCAAGCATTTTAGATTATAAAAAATAATAATAATTCTCTTCGTAGTCTGATAGCTATTGTTGAAGCAAATTTTTGGACGTCAGACTGGTCGATAAGGCTCCTTACTGGTAATATCTTAAAGATGCTTAATTTCTCTATTAAAATAAGCATTATCATACTTTTTTTTATGTTCTAATTCTTGCATTTTATATTTAATTGTGGAATATTGGTTAATTATTAATCTTGAACTTAATTTGGTATATTAATGCAATAAATCGTGTTTTTGTAGGAGAAGTCATAATGATCCAGCCAAGCCAAGGAATGGAAAACAAAAAATAAAAGAAAAAGAGACTTGTCACCCAAAGAACGAAAGAGGAAAAAGACAAAGAACAAGAAACAAGTCATGCGTGGAAGAGAAAAAAGAAACCAAGAAGAGGTAACGTGGGACCCACAGAAAGAGAGAAAAAAAATATGGACTCCTATTGGATTGGCGTCTCACGAATAAATCTCGCATTTCAATGAGAACATAGAATCTTAGAACGTAAAAGAATAATTACAACTCTCAAATGATAAAATAATTGTTTATTTCTTAATTATAGTCGGTCAAATACTATTAAAATTTATGCTTAAACTAAAACACTAAATCCTAACCTTAATGTGACTAAATTTTGGGTCAAGCCCATTATCAAATACAAACTCTAAAAATATAAATTAAATATTAAAAACAATTACAAAATAATACCAACTCTAAACTAATATTCTTTGTTCATTATGCATCATTCTCCCATTTCCAAACCGACCGTTGGGGGTGGCCCATGGCCCTTGGGGTGGATCGGCCACCCCAAGGGCCAAATATAAAAGGGAGAACGGTCATTCAGAATATAACGACAAATAATTCTCTTAGAGATAATCTTCTCACTTGATTAATTTAAACTAATGTGTGTGATACGGTTATATACAAGCCACGAGAGTGACTTTCACAAGGTAATTTCTACTGATTTGAAAATCAAATTAATTACAGGAGCGTCATGTTAATTGCTGAAGCGTTTGTCTTAAATGTTTTCCTTATGAAGGTGTATTTGACTCTTGGCTGTAACGCATGAATCTCCAGCTTTGTGTTTCCTTGTATGATGACTTGAAGATTCTGGCGCAATTTCTTAAGCTGGATATTTCCAGCCTGCTGTATGTTTCCTTGTTGAGTCCCTCCTTGACAGATGTGGTCTCGAGTGTAGGAGAGGATTGTGGCACAATATCTTCTCGTGTCTTGATGCAGAAGGTATCAAATCTCCTCCAATTTTTACTTAAAGCAATTGATATATATCATTGATTGATTGATTATCGGCCATACGGCATCTACATTTACATTATTTATAATTAATTTATATTTTAATAACAATCAAATCTTCTTCCATCCCTTATGATGTTTCCTCATTCTCTGTCTTCATTATTTCAATCAATATTGTTGGTGTATGAAACTAGCAATGGCCTCAAGCCGTCTTCTAGGGAGGAGATCCGCCTACAAAAGAGTTAAAAATGCGTTAGAAGTCCGCCACCCAAAAGTCAAATATGTTGTCTTGTTTTTGTTGTTTATTGTTTTTTTCTGTTTTTCTTTTTGGTTTTTGTTAATTTTAGTCTCCTTGTGCTTTTTCAGTTTTTTGGCTTGATCTTGTTTATTCGGCCCTCTTTACCGGGTCATTTTTTTTGACCCATTTTTAACGATTTGATTTTTTTTTTTCCTGCATTTTATTTCCCATTTTGGGGTTTGTTGTTGAATGCCTACCCTTTTTTCAGAATTTTGATCCGATGTAACCCTTTTTCCCAATTTGCTCGAAAAAAACAAAACAAAACAAGAGATATATTACAAAAGTCCTTGAAAAGGAACAGGCTTTTGATACTTTGACATATTATATTTCAGCTTATAGCAACTGCCAACTATGGACATCGACATTGGCCTTTAGAAGCTTTTGCAGATTCAACTCATCAGAGAAATGGAATATAATCAATTTTCCACCTTTCTTCTAACCATTTTCATTAATTCTGCTGCGAGTACATGCCCAGTAATCGTTATCCTATGCATATTTAACATACAAGGAAATAAACTTTGCAGCAAAAACTTTGATACACATTGAGAGAGAGAGAGAGAGAAGGCCGCTATGAGGTATATGGAGCAGATGTGGGAAGCTTTCGTAGAGCAGACCCCTCATGAGCACCAACAGGTTTGTTGGATAATCGACGCTTGTAACGTTTGAGGACAGATGCCAGATTCTCTTTTCCCTTTGGGAAAGCCACATCACCGGCAGCAGTTCCTGTTCTGCCCTTTCTGCAAGAAATTGCAATCTCTACATCCTTGATTATATCTAGAAGCACCGCTGCAGTTGTGCATTTTCCCCTGCCCGGTTTTGAAGCAGGTGGCAGCATTCCGTTTGATACAGGCGGGCTTGATTTCTGCTGGAATTGTGCAGGGATTTGAAGGCAGAAGCACGGGGTCATTGGAGATCGAGGTTTTGAAAATGCCACATCAACGATTCCCTGCACATGAAAAAAAGATGTCACTGTCAAGGTCTACAAACTGAAACAAAATTTAAAGACTAGTAATTTTTTGGGCATCGTATGCTTTCTTGTAATCATTCAAGGAAGCAATGGGTGCAAAAAGTTTCCAAAGCAAATGAACCTAGCAAGATATTCCTGACACAATGCGACGGGAATTCATCAAGCAGATCTTACCAGGTGGAAACATGAGTGATGAAATCTACCCAACTAAAGATAAGCAAGAAAATTTATTTATTTTTCTCTTTGTCAACAACAGGAAACCAAGACAATGATCTTACAGCAGAGACCATGACTATAACAAACAATTGATGCTCATCCACTCACAAAATAAACTATCAAATAAAAATTTACCTGCAGACGGTTGAGTACGTAAGTATACTTCCCCCATAGCTCTGGCCGGCTTTCCATAAGCGAAAGATCAAGAACCCGGTGGATGCACCAAACTCCAAAGCTTACTATCAAATCCGATTTCCAAATACAGCCCTCCCCGCAATGAGGAACCGAGTAGATCAAAAAGTTGTTGAAAGTCGCCTCGTTATTCCTCATTGTTGAAGCAGATTTCCTATCAGAAGACAGATACTGAGGCTCACCCAAGTGAACCGACCTATTCATCTCTCTAGTTTCAGCTTCATAAAGGAATTTCTCCCTTGCAGCCACACGATCAATTAGATCCTCGTCAGCCCCATCATTTTGTCTAAACAACCAATCAGATCCTTCCAATTTCAACAGCTTCACAATGCAATGTCTAAAAGACTGAAGAAGTTTGGCCTCTGAATCCACAACAGAAGTAGCTTCTTGAGTAATTGAACTTGCCCTACTTCCAACTCCTTCGCTCCCAACACAACGATATTTATCAGCTACACCAAACTGCTCAAAAGGTTGTCTAGACCAGAGGGATCCAGTGTCAGAATTCCACTGCGAGGATAAACCATCTCTGTAAACTTTTGGAGACAGTTCATCAAATGCCAAAGGGGCTCCTGTTCTTGATCCAGAATTTGGATATAAGGATGGTTCATAACCTGTTCTAGCAACAGAGGATCCATATCCCACGGCACTGTCCCATTGAGCACTCTTATCAGAGATGTGCAAATCCCGCTGTGGGACTGACAACCCTGACATGTCTGGCAAGCTATGGTACTTTTTTGTGTTGCCTGAACTTAAATAAATCTCAGCAGGTCCAGAAGAGCAGAAATCATAATATGATCTTTCAGAATGCAATGGACTCTCCCTGGATATTGCAGGGTTTGGTAAACCGGAGGCCTGACCAGAGCTTAACCCATTGTGCAACTTTTGCCCTGAAGAAAATGCAATCGAATCTCTGTAGTTCATAACACCCAATGATGGGGATCTCAAGGCTGAAGACTCCATTTGATTATTCAAGTGATCAGAGCTTCTGTCTCTAGCCATTCGATAGGATGCTATCTGATAACCATGTACCGTAGCTGGCTGATAATCCCAGCTTTCAGAAGGTGGTAGATTGCGCACACTAGAATAGCGCCTTTCATTGGAGTCGATGACATTGCGGCTTGAATTTTGCACATATGCATCCAACAGCTGCATGGGGTTGGACCACAATGAGGAAGATCCTCTTTGAACCCCATACAATGACTCCAAGCTCCTTTGCACATTCTGCTGCTTGGGAGAGTCATATAGACTTGAGTTTATAAGATGATCAGACCCCCTGCCTCCCACAGATGGCAAGTATCCAGAAATTTCCTTTGTAGTGATATCCACTTTTAGTGATGAAGAGGTAAGCTTAGAATCCACTCCTAGCAACACATCCAGTTTCTTAGCCTTCGCTTCTTGAGTAGCTTGCCCATGGAAATCATACAGTTGGCCCCAAAACTCATCAAGAACTTGCGCTAGTTGACGCCTTGCTGCACGACCCAATCCTGCTAATCTTGAAAGACTTCCAGCACCACTCCCACCTTCATCACCTTTCCCACTGAGACTTCTAAATGATCCCGGGCCCTCAGATGTCAAAGACGGGGTGCTCCCAGAAACCCCTTTAGATGATTCTTCAGCCTCCCAGGTGTCTCCCTCATCATCATCTTTTTCAGTTTGTAGATCTCCCTCAATTCCAACAGTCTTCTCCACAGGGTCCATTGATTCAGTTCTTACAGTTCCAGAGTCGAGCAATTTAACATCAGAAACCTCATTAGAAACGGTTGAAACAGGGACTGACTCTCCTGTGGTTCTTGATTCCTCCAGGCCATATGTGGGCAAGCTAGGAAATGTAGTATTAGAACGATTTTCCTCTACAGTAGTCAAATAGAGCTCCTGATCAGGCTCCATAATAGTTTCAGGCAAATTATGGTCAAAATCTGCAACTGGTATGTCTGAATGACTCTGCAAACCCTTCCCCTGGGCTGGTGATGGTTCTTGCATCTGAACAGATGCCTCTCCATGATATCCAGTTCCAGTTAAATCAGTTTCCTCTCTCTCAGTGGATGAATCTGGTACAGCCTTTGGCGTATCCCAGTTCCACACCTGAGCATCTAATTTAGCACTTGCAGATTTTAATGGGGTAGCTAATAGCCAAAGCATCAAACAAAGTGACGCACAAGCAGTGAAAAGAAGAACTATGTAAGAGAAAGACATACTACTCCCCATGTTCCACCTCAAATTTCCAACCCAATCACTATTTCCAAATGCCATTTCTACCACAAACATAAGCTTCAAGCCTAGCATCCCAATAAAAGTGATGAAGGCTAAAAACTCCACAATCTGAGAAATTTTGTAGACACCCATTATTGATCTTGATGCAGCAACACGGAAAAGGGGGATCACAGAAGATGGAAGTAGCAGAGCTACTATCACCTGTGTGAGTATAAGCAGTTGATACATCCCCTCAGATCCTGAACTCCACACGCAGTAAAGGGCTGGAACAACAGCAATAACTCTAATTGTAGCACAATGAAGCCAAATAGGAATGTCCAGCTTCAAGAAATCATGCAAAACTACTCCTCCAGAGAGACTCCAGGTTAATGATGTGATTTGATTTGAGAAAAACAAAACCAATAGATAGGCAAAGGGAGCTATAGGAATTCTAAACACCTGCATTGAAATTTGAAAATTTAAAGCTGATCATTATCTATCATCTTGCAGTGAGAATCATCAAGAATAATTGCATTTAAAAGAAAAAATCAAACCTGTTCCATTAGTGAAATTGCATCCTGAAAAGTAAGCACGACAAGGCCAGTACTGTTAAATACATTTGCCGCTGAGACCATCAGCACATAATTCACCAGATAAATACCGCTAAAGACGCATAAGATGGCTACGAAATGGTTATGACACAAGGCATCCTTGGAAATGTTTGTTGATCCCTGATGTTGCTGCAAGAATATTACAGATAACAGAGGCTCAGAAATTTGACAAACATGTCTGAAATGTAATATTCAAATTTTTCCAGTCAGGAAATTTTCAGGGTGGGGGATAAACCTGGGAAATTAATGAGTTGACATGTACAATAAAGATGATTGTCGAGGGAATCTCAAGTTATGAAATTGCTCTTTTATGAGTCCCATGGAAGTGTCTTGTATGTGAGTCACAAAAAATAAATAGATCAACGAAAATTAGGTGGGAGGACAACATGGTTATCAATGCACTATAACTAATCACATCACGTGCATACCCACTATTAAGATAGTAGGAGAGGATCGATTTATTTATGCCATATCAGCATAAACAAATTATTAAGGGGTAATTACCTTTTGCCCCCATGAACCACATCGTCTTAGCACTTTCCCCCCATAAACTACCAACTATGACGCTTGATCCCATCAAACTACCATCTTCTGACACTTTCCCCCCTTCCGTCAGTCAATGGGGTTAAAATTAACGGTCAACAGTCATGTGACTTGCATGTGTTATTTTAAATTTTTCTTTCAACTTTTGCCCTCACTTCTCATGTGTTGGATTAGGGTTTATGAGGGTATAAGCATCATTTTACTAATCTGAAGTGAGGGCAAAAGTAGAAGGAAAAAAATTTAAAATCACACATGCAAGTCACATGACCGTTGACCGTTAATTTTAACCCCTTTGACTGACGGAAGGGGGAAAAATGTCATAAGATGGTAGTTTGATGAGGTCAAGTGTCATAATTGGTAGTTTATGGAGAAAAAGTGCCAAGACACTGTAGTTCATGGGGGCAAAAGGTAATTACCCCAATGATTAAAGATAATTTGTTTCAAAGAATATCTCCAAATTATGTTATGAATTACATATAACAAGTAAAGGAAAAGAGTGAATCCTAGGCACTTTCCACTTTTATGTTATTTCAAACAGAACATAAAGATGACCCTGAAAGATGCACTAAAAGTGAAGTAAACCAAGAAAACAAGATGGGAGAATGCCAAAAAGCAGTTATGCTACAATGCGTGCAACAAAGAAGAAAATAGTCAAGCACTGATTGTTAAGAGAACAGTCAAATGCACTAGAAGAAACCATGGCAATTATTTGAAGTGCTATTTCCCAAACAAACAAATATGGAAAAATCAACTGTCATACAATAAATAAGCAACATTAATGAAAATTCCTGTAAAAAAAAATGAAGTCTGGAAGTAATATCCACTAAAGTAGTCTAAATACACATTGAGAATATAAAAAATGTTTGATCTTCTCGATGAAAGAAACTTGTATGTCCGCCTTTATCGAAAAAATGCTATCATTAATCCCCAGTCATTTAAACATATTCTTTCAAGAAGACAATTCCTGTGCCACTCCTAATTCAATGAGACAACTTTCTGCAAGCATTACTCATGCAAAGGCACCAGCATTACTGACTACAAACCCTTACAAAGGCCAGGGATAGTAAAAAGAGACCAGGAAATGATTCCACCTGCAGATTATTTAAAATATACAGGGGACTACAACCAAAACAGTCACGACATGAGCCATCTCTTAGCATGTATTCTTGTCCAAATTTCTGAGTTTGTCAAAATAAATTCACTGTACTTGAGTCAAATATATCAGCATCTTAGTCTATTTGAACTGTATTTGCATATTATTGTGTCCTTTCCGCCATATATACCTGTTTTAGATCCTTTTCTCAATACAAAAACCGTACTAACTTGAATTTCAGCCTTTGTGGCAAGTAAAATAATGGAATGCCAGATTCGTTCAAATACCAGGAAGAAACTAAAAAATATTAAATAGATGCAGATATGCGAATACATTGGACACTTACAGTCATATGCTTAGGCAAAAAAGAAACAATGTGGATAGTTACATAGGAGGAGGATAGAAGTCAGAGATACCTGTACAATAGAAGAATGAAGAAAGAAGTTATGAGGCATGATGTTTGCCCCAAGAAGACTCATAAGTGCATACACACTCTCCCCACTTAACCTTGTTAGCATCCCATTCATTGGAAGCGAGATTTCTGGTTGACTGATGAATACTCCAAGAATAATAGAAAGCAAAATAAAGCCTGAGATGCATATGCACAGGAACTTTGCCTTGTTGTTCTCCTGGAGTTAAATTAATAGAATTATATATGACAATGCAAAACAACCTTCCTAAAAAACATGTATGTGAGCACACTTACCAGGAGGATGGCAAAAAGTGGAAATAAAACAGCATTGACAGCAGTCAAAAAGACACAAGTGAACAAGTCCCACCCAAAAAGAAGATTAAGTCCATGTGCAAGGCCAAGGACCTAGTAAAATTTGTATAATCATATGTTAGGAATATACATAAAAATAAAAATAAAAAGGAAAAGGCACAGCTAATCATGATTATAAAATGATAAATTACCATGGTGAGGTCCAATGCAATCACAGAAACCTCCGTTTGGACTCCTATGAATATGCACGTAAACTTATCGTACTCAACACTGCAAATCTTTGGCATAACAATTTGGAAATAAGAATATTAAAATTTACTACCATAAAAGAGAGAGGAAGAGAGGGAGAGATGTCAGTAACTATGAGCATTTGTTTGTGATTATGTGTGTGGGTGGGTGGGGGGAGGGGAGAGGTCAATGCTCAATCACCCCACTGAATAATCAACTAATAACCAGAAACAAGTGGAAGAAATTTATAACAAAGGATGCAGCGCGTTCAGATCGCTTACAGCCCCAGTGAGGGGTGACACAATGAACAAGAAAGTAACAATTTATCAACAAAGAGAGAAATATAACAATAATTCTTTACCATAAGTAAAATCCTAAAGAGAAAGAAACAATACCTGTGCAAGATCTTTTCCAGTGACTAAGCCAATCCGAGCAGACAGGTACTGACATAAAATAGCAGCAAAATTGAATACAAGCATCAACACTACCAGATCAGACCCAAAACGAGCACCACCTTCAACAGTTGCTGCCCACTTCCCAGGGTCAACATATCCAATTGAAATCAGAAGCATAGGTACAACAGCAGGAAGTAGCCGATTAGGACTACCCAGAAGATGGTTAGAATTAAAACTCTCAGCTTCCATGTTATTGATTGGTACTTTGAACAAAACAGAAGTACCAGTGTAGTATGATACTTAGATATTCCAAGCAACAGGAGGACCACTAGATGAGTGTAAACTAATATATCATATCACTGCTAACTGTGCTTCCAAGAAAGGATGTACAACCTTCACAATTCATTTACTAAGACGTGCAACTTCTGAGATTAACAATACCAGCCACAGTGAAGCACAATTCTAATCTATGATCTCCCTAGAAGTGAAGGGAATGAGTATATACATCCAATGATGACCAAGATGATGTGTCTCTTCCAGGCCCTACAAATGCAACTTGCCTGAATCAGACCAAATAGCTTCAAATTGTAACAGCTATCACATTAAACTTCCAACATTAGCTGTGATCTTGAGATCCCAATAGTATGCTTTCAATGAAATTCAATTGAATGCCACCATAAACTGATGTTGATACCCAAAATATTTTTCTATTCATCACCCGAACATGACTAGAAATTTAAACCTATTCATGCAAGACTTCCACCATTTACTTGAATTATGGAGTATACAAAATAGAGATTCTCAACTGAATTCCAGATGGCGGACTCCATTAAATGGAGTCACCTTTCTTCACTACCCCTGCTTAGGTTTAATCCTGATTCAACAAATCACATCAGTTTGCTACCAGGAAGAAAAGAAAAACAAACTCCCCTTCAAATAAAGTGCAATAAAAACTATGGACATAATATTTGAACAAGTAACTTGAGACACAAGAACAATGTAAAACTGAAGATATGACCATATCAAAATTCACACGCTAACAAGAAAAACCATGGCCAATTAGGTTGTAGGTTGTGCTATTTGAAAAAAAAAAAAAAAGAGACCTTGAAAACATCTAAAGCTAAAACATCATGAAGGCAAAATACCAAACTATTTGATAATTTAGATATGGAAATCAAAGAGAGGCACCTTATTCAGCATAGCATTGTCAATAACTCACTATGTTTTGATCACGAATCTCCTCTCTCCCTTTCTACTCTCTATGGCCAAGAAGCTCAAAGGGCTTACAGGCGAACTTATGTTTACTCTCAGCCTCTTTGATTGTTACACAGGAGAGCTAAGCTCCCTAATTAAGATTCCATTCATTAGGGGGCACCAACACAAAGGCACAACTCAAGTACATTCCAAAAATGGAAATAGTGAATCGAGAATGCTGTGATGCTTCCAATTTCGTTGGATGTAATATATGATGCTTAATTACATATCAAGTATCAGCACAAGATAGTCAATCTTACCAAAAGATGGCCTACGAAAATTACAATCCACAATACAACACAGAGCAAACCCAAGTCTCAGATGCACATACCTTAAAGATACTGACTTGGTTTTAAATAACAAAAAATAAATATGGTGAAGAATAATTATAGCCACCACAACAAGAGTATTAAGCAACACAAAACCAGCTTAACAGTAATTATAGCCACCAAACAAGAATCTACTAGCAACCCATCACAATTCAAACCATAAACATCAGCATAATGCAAAGACCCAGCTCAAAAACCCATCACAGATCTTCTCACAGCAACACAAAAAACAACCACCACCCAAAATACACTCAAAACAGAGAGAGAAATCCAAAGCCCAAAACCCCAGAATCAAAAAGATCAGAAATCGCCTCCATGGATCTGATGCAAGAAGAAAAAGAGTACCAAAAGACCAACTTGCACGGATACCGAGGATGATGACGATAAATAAGTAGAGGAGGGCTCAATCAAAAAATCAAACAGATTTTCCGTACAGTTAGGGTTTTCGGAAAATGGTTTTACCTTCTCCTCCTGCAGTGCTCTCGCTTTTCCTTTCTCAGCCAATCTCTATCTCTAGTTCTACAAGTAGATCTCAGGCGCCCTCAGAGACCCCACGGCTTTTGTCATTTTATTTGTATATATTTTTATTTATATATATATATAAATATATAGAGCGAGAGAGAGAGAAGGAAGCTCAATTTTCTGAGAGAAAAAGAAAAAGAAATGAAATTTACGGGTGGGTTTTCAAGGCCATCTTGAAGAGAGAGAAAGTAGAGAGAGAGCAAGTGTGAAAGTGGATAAAAGTTGCAACAAATGTGTTAAAAAGCTAGCAAGCTCCAAAAGACGGTTAACGTTTCCTCTACTTTTTCATTTATACCTGATGAGAGACCTTTTACTTTCCCCATCTTCTACTCACTCTCTCTCTCTCTCTCTCTCTCTCTCTCCTTCTTTGACGATGGCAGCTCAGATGTGATCTTCCACCTGTTAGAGGAACTCAAGAAGAATCCCCTGCCAGTTGTGGAATTGAATCTATATGAAAGGGAGACAAGCATTATCTTTTTTATTTTTTTTATTTAATGTATTTAATCCTATATATAATGTCACGTGATTTAAAAATATTTTAACCATCCTAGTAACATATACTCCATTATATCATTACACTATAATTAATTTAAAAAAAAAAATTAAATTTCTAGTTCCGTCCCTGAAAAATTACAAAATCCACTTGAAACATCTGGCTTTTAATGTATGTCAATCTGTACAGTATGAGAACTACAACACACAAAAGGAATAAATTTGAGTAGTGTAGTAAATATGACACATAAATACCAAGTTTTTAGACAATAATAAAAATTAAAACAAATTTAGTAATGTCACATCAGCATGAAAAATAAATAAATGAGTATTATTAACTGTTGTGCCTCAACTACACAGTATCATTAAGGAAAATGAAACCCAAAGCCTTTCTTAGGTTGTCTACAAGTTGAAATTGTTGAATCAAAGTACTGAATGTTAACCGTTCATTTCTACTACTTTTCTTTTGTTTTTTTCCTTGTTTTTGGGGGTGGGGGGAGGATGACAACCTCTGTAGCTTAGTTGGTAGGGTTTGATGATAAGGTTAGACTACATATGGAAAAAAAAAAAAAATTGAAGAAAAAGTAGCTTGTCCTAACAAGAGTCTCACACTTCCGCATCAAAATCGATTAAGATATACCGTACTTGTCTGTCTGAATTGTTAATAATTTAAAAAAGAGATATGCTACACATTATTTTCTCAATTATTTTATTTTTTACAAATCTAATAGATTCACCATTAATATGTGGACTCATAAGAGTCCTACAAAAATTCAATAATATATTCAACCATTCACTATAAGGAGATGGTTGAAAAATGGTTGAGAGAATAATTTTTTAATCATTTCTCTTTAAAAAGATAATATTAAAGACTCTGGATAATTTAAAATTTATTTAAGTAGACTTCATATGAAATATGTTATATTGTTTGTCTAAATTGCTAGTAAGACATATAATTATTGTGGATCACCTTGTATGCAGAGATTGGAATTCATAATGTATTTGAGTAAGTAGGTTTCGTATAAGATCTTTCATATTATCAGTCCAAATTGCTAATAATTTGGACAAATAATTATTGTGGATTGCCTGTATGCGGCGATTGAAAGTCATAATTTATTTAAGTAGGTTTCATATAAGATTTCTCACATTATTTGTCCAAATTATTAGTAATTTAGACATATAATTATTGTGAATCAAGCCCCTATGTGACGATTGAAATTCAGAATTTATTTGATTAAGTATGTTTCATATAAGATCTCTCTCACATTAACTGTTTAAATTATTAGTAATTCGGACAGATAAATATTGTGGATCACCCCTCATAATTTATTTGAGTAAGTGGATTTCATATAAGATCTCTCACATTATCTGTCCAAATTACTAATAATTCGAACATATAACTATTGCGAATGATCTCGTACGCAGAGATTGAAATTTAGAATCTATTTAAGTAGGTAGGCTTTATATAAGATCTCTCACATTAACTGTCTAAAATTGTTAGTAATTCAGACATATAGTTATTGTGAATCGACCTCGGTATGCGGCGATTGAAATGTAACATAATTAGAAAGGAGACAGATTGAAAGTATTTGCAATGGCAATGAAAGATGAATAAGACTAATCGTGCCTAAAAGCGAGTGGCATTTGTTTCTATGTATCTCTACCAAAATTGAAGTGAAGTATACATGCAATAATTGATATTTGTTGTAGGTGGTCCAATATCACGTGAAGGGAAGAGTTAATACGTTGACGTTCTTTTCGTTCCAAAACAAGGATAGAAGCTAGCTTTCAAAGAAGTGTGCTTTTTTTTTTCTTTTTTAATCACGCTAACTTGTTTCACAAAGTGGTCTTGTCCCTGTCACACCCATTTCGGCTTTTATCCATTTCAATGCCCATTCAATCGTTTCCTTCGTTTGGGACAAAAAAAGCACACACATTTTGACAATCTAAATACAAATGTATATCTTTAACGAATTTAGTCACTTGTCTTTAATTTTGTAAATAACCACTAAACTTTTTGAAAAAAAAAAAAAAAAAAACTCTTAATCCCTTAAATTATCACTTATTTTACAATAAATAAAAATTTCCTACAAATCTGTTTAGAAAAAATATCATCTAACCCATTTAAAATAGTGTCAAGCATGTATAAACATTTGAAACGTTAGTCTAAGTTAGAAAAAAATGATATTAATAACATTAAAAATTTAATGTGCGTTTTAAATATTTATAGACATTTAACACTATTTTAAATGGGTTGGATGATATTTTTATTTGTACTGGTTTGAAGAAAAATTATATCATTTTATAATTATGCTTCCAAACTTTAAAAAGTGATATCAATGAGGCCCCACGTACTACAATTGTGTGTCACATACTTCACATTAAGGGGGTAATATGAAAATGGCCACCCCTTTTTTGTGTTTTTAATTTTTTCAAATGGTTATTTTAAAATAAATTTAAGGGAGTTTCGGGAAGAAAATTTTAAAAGTGTCTAATTTGACACACGGTGTTAGTATGGGAGCCTCTAGTGTCACTTTTTAAAGTCCG
The DNA here is from genome assembly GCA_006937295.1 of Carpinus fangiana. NCBI lineage: Eukaryota > Viridiplantae > Streptophyta > Magnoliopsida > Fagales > Betulaceae > Carpinus > Carpinus fangiana. Next base: position 16,968,525 of record CM017327.1, on the reverse strand, counting down.
AAGGGTTTAGTACAAAAATGATGATAATTCAAATAACTAAAGTGTATTTCTCTCTTACATTTTTGTACAACACACTACATAGAGAGGGGGGAATGAAGTTTGGGAGGAAAAAAATAAAGTTACTAAAAGGCATCATTTCATTTACTATTCAAACGACACAATTTGTCGTTTGAACATTATTTTTGAAAATTTGGCGTTCAAAATTGATTATTATAAATTGGACATCTTTTTCTCTTTCTCTCTCTCTCAAATTAATTTTTTTGAAAAAAAAAATAGAGAAATGGTTGCCAACACCGGTCGACAGTTGTTAAATTACTAGTTGTCCTAAAAGCTTGAAGAGATAAATTTAATCATTTAATACTTTAACACTCACCCTCACATGTAGACTCAAATTCCCTTTTAATAGGTGAGGTCCAATACATAGAATATTTTATTTAAATTGAAAGTGATTTGACAGAATTAATGTTTGATCTCATGATTTTTTGGCTCTGATACCATGTTAAATTACCAGTTATTCTAAAAGTTTAAATTTATAGAAATAAATAAATTTAATCATGTAATCATTACTTTAACAATAGCCACCTCATGGGGGAGGGGTGGCTCGTTGGCTACTCCCGACCCATGGAGGGTGGTTGTGCGCCACCCTCATCCACCTCTAGGGCAGCAACGCCCCGCCCCCCACCGGCCACCTTTGGAGTTGTTGGGGTGGTTGGTGGTGGCGCGCGACTAGGGGCAGCTTGATGGCTACCCCTCCCCCTAAGGGGGTGGCTATTGAACAGTAAAAAGTCACCCAACAATTTTTATTTTTTTATTTAAAACAAAAAACTAATTTTTAAAAAAAGTATTAAAAACAATATTTGTTTTTATCACATTTCAAAAATATTATTATAAATTTAATGTCGGTTGAATAGTAAAAGTCACCTTAAGAAAGTGTGATGTTTCATAGTTTAAACACCACTTATCTTAAGGTGACGTTTAAACAGTAACGATGTCATTGGTGGGGTGTCGTGTGAGCAAAAAAGACATCATTTAGTTACATTTAAACATTAGCAATCACTATTCCTAAATCTCAACATCATGTTTAGGGTTATTTGGCAAGCGTCCCTAAATGAATAGTAACAAGTTGAATGGTAAAAAGTCACCTTAAGAAAGTGTGATGTTTCACAGTCTAAACACCACTTATCTTAAGGCGACGTTTAAACAGTAACGATGTCATTGGTGGGGTATCGTGTGAGTAAAAAAGACTTCATTAAGTTATGTTTGAACAGTAACAATCACTATTCCTAAATCTCAACATCATGTTTAGTGACAATTTTTATGACAAAAACGTCACTTTTCATGAGCAATTAATTGCATTTTTTTTTAGTGACACTTTTTATGCTCATGAAATAACTAAATTGTTCATAGAACTAGGATCAAAATGTTACGAGTGATCTGATTATTTGCATAAAAATTATTCGTATCTTCATAATTATCTCTTTATTTTGCAATTAAGTCATTGTTTGGCAAGAGAAAATATGTAAATTATAATCGAATAAACATGATAAATCTTTGGAAAACTTGTGTTTTTGGTAGTTATCTCTCTTCCGGTAGGAGACAATTAACTATGTAATAATTTATAGGAATTTAATTTGACACAAATGTCTACAAAAAATAAATGTCTTTTTATATGTATCACACAAACTGCTGAGATTTATGTGCTACATTTATTTTCCAAAATTATAAAGACATTTTTGTCTTATTGAAAATTTTTTATATTCATTTTTGTCTTTTTTGCTGACTTTAACAAACTGCTAAGCTTTAAGCGGTCTAACAATCATACCATGTAAGTATCTCTCATTCACCTTTAATGTCATCAACTTGAATATTTTCTAACTTGTAGGCACTATTTATGACGACTAAAAAAAACATTAATTATATCTATTCTATCACTCTATAATGTTTAGTAAAGTTATAATATATATATATTTTGACATGCCCACACAAAGGAAGGAAGAAAAGAGATTCGAACTAGTAATCTTTGTTTCATGAAACGTGATCCACAACCGATTGAATTAACTCTTAGAAACTCAAGTTATAATTAATTATGCCTTGTATAGTTTGTGAAATGAGTATTCCTTTAGGAGAGGGAATAACTATTACTAGTAATAGAATATAGTGGAATGTAATAGTTATTCATATTCCTTAATTTGGTAACACTACACACACTTTAAGTGGAATTGAATCAATATTACTAAAAAAACCTATCACTATTTTTTTTTTTCAACTTAGGCTATGTGTACTTCGACGTAAAATAGTTTATGCCCGAAAATATTTTCAGGAAAGTCATTTTCTCTTAAAATATTTTACGTCCAAAATATTTTACGGCATTTATCGCACACACATAAAATAATATATATATATATATTCATAAAAATATGAAGAGAAAAGAAAGCTTCATGAAGAGAAAAGGGATATTATTTTTTGGATTCAGAGAGTTTCAAGGAGAGAAGTCATGTCTTACATGATTTCATTGTAACCTACGCTCCGTTTACTTCGACGTAAAATGATTTTAAGAAAATGACTTTCGCATTTTACGGTATTTATTTCGACATAAAATAATGGTCAAAGGAAAATATTTTCCATTTAACCGAAAATTCTTCTTTAATTTTCGGAAAATGGTTTATAGTTTTGGATTTTGAGTATCTCATTCTCAAATTGGCGTACCTTGTCAAGGCACGCCTAGGACCTTGCCAGGACTTGACTGGGACTTGCCTGAGGCCCAACCCGGGACTTTAAAGGGACCTGCTCAGGACCTGACCGAGACCCGCCCGGGACTTTATCTAGACTTGCCTGGGACCCGCCCAGGACCTACTCGGGACTCACCCAGGATTTTACCGGGACTCGTCCAGGACCTACTCGGAACTTGACCGGGACCCAACCGGGACCTGCCCAAGACTTTATAGGGACCTCACCTAAGACCTGCCCGGGACTTGACTAGGACCCGCCTGAGATCTGCTCAGGACTTGACCGGGACCCGCTTGACACCTGATCGGGACTTTACCGAGATCTGCCCAGGACTTGACCGGGACTTGTCTAGAACTTTATCGAAACCTGCCCGGGACCCACCTGGGACCCAACCAAGACCTGCTCGGGACCCGCCCTGGACTTTACCGGGACCCGCCCGGCACTTGACCGGGACCTGCTTGAGACTTCATCGGGACCCGCCCGGGACCTAACCAGGACATGCCTGGGACTTGATCGGGACCTGCCCGAGACTTGATCGAAACCTGCTTGGGACTTCACCAGGACTTGCCTGGGACTTGTCCGAGACCCGCTCGGGACTTGACCGGGACCCGCTCGGGACTTCACTAGGACCTGCCCAGGACTTGTTTGGGACCTGCCTGAGACTCGCCCGGGACCCGCTTGGGACTTGACCGGGACTTGTCCGGGACTTGACCGAGACCTGCCTGGGCCGCTTGGGACTTGTTCGTGACCTGCCCAGGACCTACACGAGACCCGCCCAGGACCCGACTAGGACTTACTCGGGATCGCCCGAGACTTGACTGGGACCTGCCTGGGACTTGATCGGGACCTTCTCAGGACTCGGTTGGATCCTAGTCAAGTCCTAGGCAGGTCCTAGTCAAGTCCCGGGCAGTACCGAGCAAGTCCCGGGCGGTACCGAGCAAGTCTCGGTCGGGTCTCAGGCAAGTCTGGGGCAAGTCCCGGGCAGGTCCCGGACAAGTCCTGGGCGGGTCGAGGTCAAGTCCTGGGCAAGTCCTGATCAAGTCTAGGGCGGGTCCAAAGCAGGTCCCGGTCAAGTCCCTCGGTCGGGTCTCAGGCAGGTCCCGGTTAAGTCCCGGGCAAGTCTCGGTCGGGTCTCAGGCAGGTCCCGATTAAGTCCCGGGCAAGTCTCGATCGGGTCTCAGGCAAGTCCCAGTTAAGTCCCGGTAAAGTCCCAGGCAAGTCCCGGTCGGGACTCGGGCAGGTCCCGGTCGAGTCCCGAGTAGGTCCTGGACAAGTCCCGGGCAAGTCACAGTCAAGTCTCGGGCAGGTCTCGGTCAAGTCCTGGACAGGTCCCGATAAAGTCCCGGGCAGGTTTCGGACGAGTCCCAATAAAGTCCTGGGCAGGTCCTGGTCAAGTCCGGAGCAGGTCTCGGGTGCGTCCCAGGCAACTGCTGGTCAAGTCCCGGGCGGGTTCCATTAAAGTTCCGAGTAGGTCCTGATCAAGTCCCGTGACCTACCCGTAAATTTAGAATTTAATATGATTTAATGAATATATATAAATTTTGTGATTTTCCGTACACGCGGTAAACACTGTAAAATGTTTCGATGAGAAAATGACTTCTCTGAAAATATTTTTCGACAAAAACCATTTTACGTTGAAGTAAACGGAGCCCTAGTTTGAATTTTTAGTAAAAGAGAGTTTTGTTTATTCTTCTCTCATGTTTTTGCGTCTCGCAAAAACATTAACAAACATCCTAATTAAAACATAAAAAACTCAAAATTGTCTCGGAACATGTTGGAAAGAATTTAAAACTCGATCAATTATTGGCTGCTGAAGGCATCCCCGGTTGATAACTAATAATGTCTGGGCCATGTTTAAGTGCAGTAGAACACTTTTAGTACTTGTCATGTTGTGCAACATGTCTAATACTTTTCATAGTCAAATTAATTAATGTTTTTCCATGGGATCCAAATTAAGTTTTTCAAAAGACTAGGAGTACTTGGCGAAATTTAATACGAAATGGAATAATTAATATAATATAATCTAGTGGTTATGTTACATGGCTTGGACATCAAAGGAAAGCATATATATATATTCAGCAGAACATCACATTAATATAATTAAACACGTTTTTTAGTGTCAATCATTTAGTATTCAGAGTCTAATTAGGAGGCCAAAGTGGCATATGATTTAATTACATCGTGCTTTTTAACCAAATGTTCATCCTTTAGATTCCTAGTACTATTGCTATAGCCTACGAATGAATCATTATTGTGTTTCCCATGAGCACTCAAATTTGGTGTTTTTTTTTTCATGACCTAGCCTAGCACTAGGTCTCGGGCAGGTCCTAGTGGATCTTGGGTGAGTCCCGGCCAAGTCTCGAACAAGTCCCGGCGAGGTTCTAGACGGGTTTTGACAGGGTCCGTTAATTTGAGAATGAGATGCTCAAAGTCGAAAAATAGTTTACGGACCGTAAACCATTTTCCAAAAATTAAAGAAGAATTTTCGGTCAAAAGGAAAATATTTTCCGTTGACCACTATTTTATGTCGCAGTAAATACCGTAAAATGCAGAAATCATTTTTCTGGAAACTATTTTACGTCGAAGTAAACAGAGCCTTAATTAAAATGGGTGGCCGCCATAAGCCAAATATGGGGTGACCAGGCCACCCCAAAACACCACGGCACCCTTGGAGAGCCTAGGGGGACCACCACGAGGTGCTCTAGAGGTGGTGCTACCATTCCCAACCTCTTTTATGGGTGGTCAGCCACCCACTTTATTTATTTTTTTGTAAGTTTGAATTAAAAGAAAAAGACAGTCTATTCTTCCGGAATAACTATTCATCTATGTAAGAGATTAGTTATACCTACTGAAAAAACTATTATTAGGAATAAACTCTTACCAAACAAATGAATGACCATTCTATTTTAGGGGCCTATTCGGTAAACCAAACGAGACTTAAAAAAATTTAGGTATGGGCCAATAGGCAAATATATACCTCATTCATTTTTTTTTAGCCTTGAAAATTCTATTTTCTTATAAATTGGGGGGGCATAGCCTATACCAACCCCCATTCCTCCATCACTACATTTATTATAGAAAAATGATAAAATCATAACTTAAATTCAATTAAGACCTAATTTTTCTCTGAAGTACCAATTTTTTTTTCCTTTTCTAAATGCCAGTGAAGGAGAGATGAAGCCTTAAACTAGATATTAAATTTAGGGAAAATATATAATAACTCCTTGGGTCTGCCTTCCAAAATTTTTAAATGCTTAGATTTTTTTTTTCGAAAATTTACTCCCTGGATGTAAGGAAACTACAATAAAATCCCTGCCGTTACACTTTTTGTAACCGCCGTTAACAGATCCAAAACGCACCGTTTTGGGNTAATTAAAATGGGTGGCCGCCATAAGCCAAATATGGGGTGACCAGGCCACCCCAAAACACCACAGCACCCTTGGAGAGCCTAGGGGGACCACCACGAGGTGCTCTAGAGGTGGTGCTACCATTCCCAACCTCTTTTATGGGTGGTCAGCCACCCACTTTATTTATTTTTTTGTAAGTTTGAAATAAAAGAAAAAGACAGTCTATTCTTCCGGAATAACTATTCATCTATGTAAGAGATTAGTTATACCTACTGAAAAAACTATTATTAGGAATAAACTCTTACCAAACAAATGAATGACCATTCTATTTTAGGGGCCTATTCGGTAAACCAAACGAGACTTAAAAAAATTTAGGTATGGGCCAATAGGCAAATATATACCTCATTCATTTTTTTTTAGCCTTGAAAATTATATTTTCTTATAAATTGGGGGGGGGGCATAGCCTATACCAACCCCCATTCCTCCATCACTGCATTTATTATAGAAAAATGATAAAATCATAATTTAAATTCAATTAAGACTTAATTTTTCTCTGAAGTACCAATTTTTTTTTCCTTTTCTAAATGTCATTGAAGGAGAGATGAAGCCTTAAACTAGACATTAAATTTAAAATAAGAAAAAAGTTAAATTTTTGTTAAATCTATGTTTTGGTTATATTACAGTTTTTTATTATACCTATAATATTCGTCTTTTCAATGGAAAAAGTGTTATAGTACTATTTAGTAATAATTGATATAGGCCAAAATAACCATAATGTAGGACACATGTCAGGGGAAACAAAAATAAATCTCTTTTGACCAAAAATGAAAAAAAGATTCTATAATAGCGAAGGATTGAGACTGCAATAACTAAATCACGGTCGTTTCAATTTAAATGAACAATACAATCCATTGTCTTTCACATCATCCTGCAAGTTAAAATCCTAAAAAATGCTTCTATCTAGTGGCTGCCAACCCCTACTGACATCCTCAATAGTCTCATTATCAATCTCTTACCATGCTGGCCACCACTACCGGTGGCTAGCCGCCCCTGATTAGCATTTTGAGGTGGGCGAACCACTGCCAATAATAATTGTGATGGGTGGTTAATAATGACAGTGCAAGCAAATGGGATTATGCTTATTCAGCTCAATATGCGGGGATGCCAATATATAAGAGAGAGAGAGAGAAAAAAAAAAAAAAAAAAAAAAAAATCCCTGCAGTACTGCAGGCTCAACAATGTGTCATATCAGACGTCCTTGTTCTTTGTGTCTCTCTCTCCCATCTAATTGTCGGCAATTCAATGCATGCATCAGCGCAACTTTTCCTCTCCAGAAGCCCTTTATTCATATTAAGATAAGAAGCAATAATATTATACTATATTATACACGTACACAACGTACGTGTAAATCCGCCAACCCAAGCACGATGATGGTTTAACTGATCGAGTTGAACATGTTCATTGAACTTCGATCATATCATATGAACCCAGGAAGAGGAAGAAATTGAACGCTGTTTATTCCTTAATGTTAGTCATGTCATGTTAAATCAAATAATTACTATTGAAATTGCAAAACTTTTATTATATTTATTCATCTATATATAATATATCTCTTTGGCAGTTGAAGTTACCGTTAAAGGAGACAAATCCCAATACATCCAACATGGTCCAGATCATCGTGCCGCCAAGATTCTGGTTTGCATACTTTTGTTTACTAGATTGAGATTTTTGGGGCTTTGTGGTACAAGTTTATAATATCACTGTTTGGGTTAGTCTTTGGGGGAGTTTGTTCATTGTATCTTTAATTATCCAGATTATACACGTAAAATCGTGTGTGTGTTTTTTTTTTTTTTTAATTTTTTTGTATTTAATCCACTTTTATATATAGAACATGTTGGAGTGTCACTCTCATCCAATACTTATGATCTCCAACTGACCATGTGTCCAACCAAACGTGCTCAAATTTCATTTGTTTATGTTGGGGGGGGGGGGGGGG
>CM017327.1:16939304-16960168 GCA_006937295.1 Carpinus fangiana | reverse complement strand
CCCCTCCCCATAGGTTACATAGTGGCTCAAATTGGTTTCCAAATCTACTTAGGGGTTGGCTGAATCACCCACGTGGATTTTAGAGTGGCTATACCTATAAATAAGGTTGGTTGAAGTACAAGATTTGGTCACTCAGGTCAGCCAATCAAGTTGATAGCAAATACTTCTTGTTTCAGCCAATCAAGTTGATAGCAAAAATGCTTCTTATTCCTTCTTTCTTGACTCCATGCTCTCTCAAGTTTGCGTCATTCATCCAGTTCTAACGGTGCGTCACGCCGTTGATAAATCCTACAACTTTCTGTCAGGAAACAAATGGCCAATGCTCTATGAGAAGTATCTACTTAATTATATGCATGAATCAATGTCTGGTCAGATCACATGTAACTACGTACGGAATGGCTTGGACCATTCCCCAATTTAGAGAGTCGCCCAAGCCATCCCAAAGTCCCCCTAGGAGTGGTTCATTCATTCCTAGGGGACGGCGATCTTTTTTTTTAATTAATAATAATAAAAAATTCTTACATTTTAATATTTTATATATAATAAAAAAAAAATTAAGTTTTTAATACATAGTACATTCATGATTCATGGCGCATGTGACTTGGCATTAATACGGTTAACGCAACATAAATATTTTTTTTACAAAAGGACTAATTTGAAAAACGTGAATTACTTGGGGCCTATTTGGATATACGTTTGATAGGGGTGAAAATGCGGATGAAAATTAATCGCCCGCATTGCTATCCACACTTATCCACAATCCGTTATCTGCATATGCGGATGTAGATAGTGGTTTTAGGGTATGCAGATGCAAATATTATCTGCATCCTCATTCCTTTATATATTTAATATATTTTTTATCTCATTATATATATTATATTTAATATTTTTTAATTTATGTTTGTTGGATTTGTAATTTATGTTTCTTATATTTGCTAGATTTCTAATGTTGTTGGATTTCACTTTTAGAAAACTCTTTTTAATTTGTTCTGATTAATTGCCTTATATGTTTTTCCTTTTTTTTTTTTTTTATTATTATTAAATGTTTTTTTTTCTTGTAACCAACTATAGATTTACTAGAAGTTCAATATTAAATAATGTATGTGATGAAAATTTATTGGTAAAATTATTAGAAATTGTGATTTGAATAATAGTGTTCAACTATAAGTCTATAAATAATGTTTTTTTTTTTTTTTTTAATAATTTTTTTATTTACTAGAAACAATAGTTTGTGAATTACAATTTCAAGGTCTAAAACGCTCATTACCTCAAATGCGGATAGCGGATTATATCCGCATTAACCGCGCGGATGCAGATAATAATCGTATGATGCAGATATAAAAAATCATTATCCGCATGATGCGGATATTGCTATTATCCCTCTGCATCCACATTTTCACCCCCTAGCGTTTGAGGGGTTTAAAAATACGTTTAACATTCAAAAAGTCTGTTCGACGATAAAAATATTGAAAATGCTTTTAAGGGTTCAAAAAGATAAAAATTGGCTATAACACACTTTTGACAAAAGCCTTTTTTTTACTTGAAAGCCCTATTTCTCAAATGCAATCCTAAATAGACTCAATTTTTCAATTTTTGGCTATCATCATAAAAATATTTTCCTGAATTTTACTGTTTCATTTGTAAAAAATATGAAACTATTAGCATCCAAATTTTCAAACAAATTTTATTTAATTTATTTATTTATTTTTGACATGTCCGCGTAAGAGGGGAATATAAATTTAAACTAGTGACCTCCGCTTTATTAAGTATGGTCTCAGCCGATTGAACTATTTTTTGATAACTATTTTATTTATTTAATTAGACCCAAAAGTCAAAACTTTGTCATCCTCACAAGCATTTCCTTGTAATCTAATTCCAGCGAGATTTTTGTTGCGCATTTTTAAGGAATCCCAAGAAGAAAAAGGAAAAGGAATTGAGTCCCCGTCAGCATTTTCAGAAAGATCCAAAGGGCCACAACCATCGCACCACGTACGCTTGCTCATGAAGTTTCAACTCCCGCGTATCTACGTGGGCCAATCACATTGTTACAGCACCAGACAACTGAGGGCATATCCGTCACTTTGTATGCAGAAAAACGTACTACGTGGATTGTGTAACGAGACTCTGCCTTGGCAGTTTCTTTCGAAGCAATACGCATTACGTTTCCGATGTCAATTTCTTGCCTTCATTTTCTGTTCTTTTTCCTTCAACATCTCTTCTTGCATTTTCTCGCGTATGTTTGGGATCAGAGAACATGGGATTCTTGGGGGCTTTACTGGGAATCATTGGTTTTGGAATTGGAATCCCAGTCGGTCTTTTACTGGGATTTTTCCTATTCATATACGTCAAGCCTGGTGATGATGTGAAGGTAATGCCTGTAAACCCTATTGCTTCCTTCTTCTTTTCATTTTTTATTAATCTAAATGTAATAAAATTGATATATAGGTGCTTTATATGACCTGGGGATGTCATATAATTGTGACACTATCAATTAGAATATAAAATAATGGGTTAAATTTACAATTGGTGTTACTTCTTATTGGTGTTTGCTTTTTTGTTTCAGAGAACCAGAATGTGTATTGTGTCGTGCCATTTCAATAACAATAATAAAACATTGGATAAAGATGGTGTATTTATTATTATGCTCTCAACATGTTTAATTAATTTAGTAGCAAGTTTGTTTACACAGAACTTTGTCATGGCTAGCATCACCAAGGAGACACTACGCAGCATCTCTCTGTAGTAGGGCTTAATTTTACGTTGTTTTTGGTTCACTATTCACAAAGTTATTCGAATGTCTTGGTCAAATTTTTCTATGTTCTATTTTTTGTGGGAGGCAACGACTGGGGACTTGTTATCATGCCCTGGATAAGGCCTGAAGATGAAACTATGAAGGCAGTAAGGAATTATATATACATTGTTTTTTTTTAAAAAAAAATTAAATTAAGTCTTTTGGTGATTGAAAAATTAAAAAAGAGAAATGTTTTCCAAGCATGGATTAGAGTGGATGCTGGATAATTTAACTTATATTTTCACTCTAGTTTATGAATCCCACATTCTTTTGAAGAAGATTTTTGTTTTCATTTCAACCACCATTTGCAGGAACCAATTATTAGGCCACTTCATGAGTTTGACACAAGCTCTTTGCTTGAAATTTTGCCTGAGATTCCCGTGTGGGTGAAGCATCCTGATTATGATCGAGTGGGTTCTAAGCTCTTTTCCCTTCTAATTTTATATTTAATAGTTTACATTTTAAGTTATGTTCTTCATCCTTTTTATTAAAGTGTCATTACATTTGTTTAAATTTGTATTAATGTGCAGATTGATTGGTGGAACAAGTCGATTTCTTATATTTGGCCTTACCTTGATAAGGTGATAAGAATTTAAGGGATACTAATAAATTATCTGAAAAACTCAATTACTGTGGCAATGCAACTTATAATTTAGTAATAATTTCCCTTAATGATTGAGTTTACAGGCAATATGTGGTATTATAAGAAGCACAACCGAGCCTTTGTTTGCAGAGTACATTGGCAAGTTTCAGATAACTTCAGTAGAGTTCAAGAGCTTGAGTCTTGGAACTCTTCCCCCTATAATTCATGGCAAGCATAACTCCAAATGAATTGAAGTTTCATCTAACTTAATTCACAATAATTTAATCTTCGAGTTCCTCGTGCAATCATTTAATTTATGTTCTAAAATTTTAAAGCTTAGAAGTCTAAGTGCATGTTTGGGATTGCGTTTGAGGAGTCTAAAAGTGCTTAAAAATGAAGCTTTTGCTCAAAAGCTCTTTTGACTTAAAAACTCTATTTCTCAAACACAATCCTAAACAAGCTCTAAAAGAAGATGATTTTAAAGGCAATTTGCTCACAGTTTGAATATTATTGAGGCACAATATATAAATGCAGAAGCCTGAGAAAGTAAGTATACTTGTCTGGTAGTCTGCAACTCAAGAAACTGTGCCAGTTGCGTAACAATAGATAAGCAAATATCTTTTCTTGCAACATGTGCCAGACCATCTAGTTTAGAATTTACTTTATTGTGGGATCTTATTCATCAATGTGGCAGGTATCAAAGTGCAAGAAACTCATGAGAAAGAACTGGTATTCGAGCCTGTGGTTAGATGGGCTGGAAATCCCAACATAACTCTAGTGTTGAAATTATTGTCACTTCAAATTACTTTACAGGTGAGAAGATTTCTCGGACCATATCCTAATTGAAATAATTTAAGCAGGTGTTTGGGAACTGTGAGAAAAGACATACTTCCATTGAGATTTTACACGTCTCCTTTCTTTTCATAGACTTGCACAAGTCAACTTCCTTTTTTAAATATTGAAATACGATGAGGGAAGTTCAATATCTTGCTCATTGACCTCTGATGACATGACAGTCGTTTGTTGTTTAGTAGATGAAGCATTAAAACGAGATGGAAATTGGTATTAAATAATACCACTCTGTTGTGGGTTGAAAATGCCAAAGTAATGTTTATTGAAAAGTAGTTCATGCTTGTTTTCTCAGTTGGTGGATATACAAATATTTGCAGCACCACGCATAGTTCTGAAGCCTCTTGTGCCTACATTCCCATGCTTTGCCAGCATAGCAGTGTCTTTGATGGAGAAGGTAAATGATTATGCAAATTTGATAATAGTCTGTAGAGTCTAGAAGTAATGTTATGAATCCATGTTTCCTGAGTTATGAGTCTCATGTAATTACAATGACAAGTATATTATATACCTCCAGCCATATATAGACTTTGGACTAAATTTACTGGGAGGGGATATTATGGCAATTCCTGGTCTGTATCAGTATGTTCAGGTGCTCTCTCTCTCTCTCTTTCTCTCTCTCTGGTTTGGTATCAGCCATTAAATTTTATATGCTAATGTAATATATATGTATCATGTATGTATGTGATTAGATGAGCTCTTTTTTTTTTCAACTGCACAATCATTTTTTATTCTGTAACAATTGTAAGATAGGCTTCATTTTACGTATTCTTCCATAAAATGATATTATTATAATTATTTAGATTATCGTGAGGATGAGGTTGACCTTTTGAGGCAAAACAGTTAACATGATTAATTTTAAACTTAGTAGATTAAAGTACATGTTTAAACTAATAATTCAAACTTAACCCTACAAAACACACGAGTCCTATCTACCTGTCTTAATCCTTTTGTATATTCAGTTGACTTTTAGTATGGTTTCTATTGAATTATGAGGAATTAAAGATAGTTATAACCTTTTATTGTTTGTATCCTTCCACAAGAAAGCCATGTTAAGTACTTGCTTGGCCGCAAAATAGTAGGGAAAGAGAGCATTGCTTGAATGGATTTTACATATGACAATGATGAGAACTGATTGAAGAGACGGACTACCTTACTTTATTTTTGTAACCTTATGAACCAAAATGTAGGTCAAAATGTCAAAAACATAGCTGTCCATCAGCTCTCTTCCACTGTTCCACATATGAACAATTTTTTTTTTTTTTTAAATGTATTCTGGTAGACAATGGTGATGGATATCCAATCTATTGTGATTAAGTACAGATTAGAACTGTGACATAAGATAAGGGGAGGGAAAAACAAGTTGCATTCGTTAAAATCTGAGTTGGATGAGAGAATGTCTGCACTCTCATATTTAGGCGGAAAATTATGCATCCATCCTGCCAGAGTGTTTTATTGGATTACATTTGAATGTTTTATTTGTAAATATGAAGTGAACATATATTTAAATATTTAGCAGTCTTCAACTCTGAAATTGAAATATTACAATTATGATTACGATAAAAATGGAGCTCCTTTTTCATAGTACTTGACTGTAATTGTTTCTCTGTTGCTAGCAGGATACCATAAGAAAACAAATCGCTAGCCTCTACCTCTGGCCCCAAACTTTTGAAATACCGATTCTTGATGGTTCAATGTAAGTTTATATATGGCACCATATAATTTAGGATTTCTTTCATTCAGTATGATCAAGGAAAACACTCTTAGATGAAGGTCTGTTTGGGTTTGTGATTTCAAAAAGTGCAATTTAAAAATACCAAGTTTAAAATGTACAATTCGAAAACGTAATTTTTAGTTAAGGGTTTGGCAAAATCGCAGTTTAGTCTTTAAAATTATGCATTTTCAAAAAAGTGTCTCCTTACTTGCAATTTAAAATCACACTTTTTGTCTATGAAATTGTAATGCTAAATGCACATTGAAATCCAATGACAGTATTTCTATGTAGAAGTTATGTACCAGGTCCTTCGGAGTTTTAGAATTATGTGATGATAGAAAGTTTTTAAAGTGAAAGGCTAGAAATTGCTACAATGTGATTCCATAAAGGTTCGACTACTTTGCAGATCCAGATTTGGTTGAGTAAATTTTGTGTAGGGCTTGTTATATTTAGCAGAAAGCATCAGTGTATTATCTATTATTATTTTTTATTTCAATAGAGCGGCCATGAAGAAGCCTGTTGGCATACTACACGTGAAGGTTGTACGGGCACTCAAACTCTTGAAGATGGACCTTTTGGGAACCTCTGATCCTTATGTTAAACTAACCTTAAGTGGGGAAAGGCTTCCGGCAAAGAAAACATCTATTAAGATGAAGAACCTGAACCCTGAGTGGAATGAGGACTTCAAGCTTACAGTGAAGGACCCTCAATCTCAAGTTCTTCAGTTGCATGTCTATGACTGGGAGAAGGTTTTGTATGTTTTTTCACTACTAATAATTCATTGCCTGAATATCTACATTTGTAGTCACTTATAAATGCCAAAAAACATATACTTCTACTGATTTTAAGTTGGTTCTAATGGAAGAATCAACTAGAAATATTTACATCATTTCATTATATTAAAGATCCTGTAAGGAAAAGTTGCGGAGAACTCTTTTTATTCTCTGTGGAGCTTCATGTTTAGTTTAGAACTACTAATCTCCTGTTAATCTTGAAGAAAATGGGTTTTGTTATTTTTTATCTGACAAGTGTTTTTCAGAAAATAAGTTCAGTAAACTAGCATCATATTTGATATTTAACTTATTAGCATATATAGTACCTATGCATAAAAATCATGTGCTCCTTATACAGAATCACCTGTGAATTTGTTTTCTCTATTTTAAAAGCTTTTATACTAGAAATTGGGATTCAGTATTAGCTAAAACTTAATTGGTCCGCTAGTAAATATGGTGGGATTGCAAGTTTAGATATACATATATGTTGGTTTTACAGGTTGGGACACATGACAAGTTGGGAATACAAGTAGTTCCATTGAGGTTGCTTACCCCACATGAAACAAAAGGATTTACACTTAATTTGGTCAAGAATACAAACCCTAATGATTCTCAAAATCATAAATCGAGGGGGAAACTTGTGGTGGAGTTGACATTTAAGCCTTTTAAAGAGGACAATGAACGATTTAGTGGACCTTTAAACGGGTATGGAACAAAGGCAAATATAGTTGGTATGGCATCAGATGACATGTCATTGCACAGAGCTGGTTTGCTTCTTGTTTTGCTCCAAGGCGCTGAAGATGTTGAGGGGAAGCATCACAACAACCCTTATGCTCTGCTCACTTTTGGAGGAGAACGGAAGAAAACCAAGGTTTGTGTAATTTTCTTTTTAAATGAATGAACTTGTTTTACTAATCAACAAGCAACTTTCACTCAAACAACTACACACACCAAAACATAAACTCTGCAGAAGCACAAAAAACACCTATTCTTCTGCAGAAACTATCCCTCTTCTTTCCTATGTTAAAGTTGAACACTCTGAACTGTTAATCTAAAAAAAAAATGTATTAGTTTCATAGTTGCACACTTGCACTTTTATGTGAGATTATAAGATGTTTATGGGTGATTTATGATTTAGCTAATCAAGAAAACCCGGGATCCATGTTGGAATGAAGAGTTCCAATTTTTGTTAGAAGAGGCTCCTTTAGAGGAGAAGATTCATATTGAGATCATGAGCAAGCACAAAGGCTTTGGTTTGCGACGAAAGGTAATTGGGTCATTATCTTTTCATGATTCTTGTTAATTTGCCTTCTTAATTTGTGTGTGTATATATATATGCTTGCAATTTCTGAATTGTATAATTTTTTTAGGAATCATTGGGGCATGTGGATATCAATCTCAACGACGTAGTATATAATGGACGCATCAACGAAAAGTACAATCTGATCAATTCAAGAAATGGTGTCATACATGTTGAAATACGTTGGAAGGTGATATGATCAGACGTGCCAACACTGTATATACTTCAGGATCTTACATTCTTTTGATTAAAAATATAAATATACATATCATCAAAGCCAAAAGAAATTTTACTTGTGTGATTTGTTAAGATCGTTTTTTCTTGTTTATCTTTGTTCATGTAAGACATGATCAGACAGGTTTTGATATATGTAATCTCAATAATTTCAATGTGATCATGATTTTTGCTGAAGTAGATTTTCTTTGTCATGTTTATTATTTTTCTACCAACTTTGTCTGAGTTGTTTGTGGCTCACACCATTATTTTCTGAGCACATATGACAAAGTTCTAGGCGTGGTCTTAGCTGGCGCCTGGAGATGTAACATGGTCCCGTTTAATGGGCTAGGCCTTGATTTACACGGGTTGGTTTGGGTTGTAAAATAGGGCTAAAAATCTTTATTGATCTTCCATGTTAGCAATTAATATTGAGAAGCTCAATTTGTAAAAATACAGAAATTTTCTTCAAATCAGTCTGAAGGAAACATCTTTCAACCCATATAAAATAGTGTAAAGTGTTTATAAACATTTAAAAGGCACATTAAATTTAGTCTAAATTAGTAAACTGTCTTTTGTAAAATATAGTTGGATGGGGATGGACAATTTCATGCTTTAGATTTTGTTTTATCATATCTGTGTATACATTGTCACTTGATAAATATGTTATCATGTGACATGTCATTTAAAAAATTAAATTACTTGGCATTATGCTCTTTGTCTCTCTCTCTCTAGTGTTATTTCATGTAGATTCGTGTACTGGTGAAGAACAACGAATTAAACACATTATAGACTCACTCCAAAAATCCATTTCGTCGATTCGAAGAAGTCACATCAATGGCTTACATTTCTATAAATGACTTTACAGACGAAACTCTTTGTTTGAGCATTTTGTCCAAACATCAACAAACGAGTTTGTGAATGGAGCTTCTTGTACTTGATTTTCTTGAGCATTTTTCAACCCAAATCCTAAGTTCTATTCAATAATACCACAAATTATAAAATGTACTTGAGAGAAGAAAGAAAATAGGAGTGTCAGGAACACTACCAAACACCGAGTGGAAAGTAGCCCATTTAGCAGTAGAGTGTGCTCGAAAATTGTCACATCTTAAGATTGAAGCGGTCCAAAAAGAAAACAAGGAGTGCTGGAGGTGGTAGTGTTTGATGATAGGGCCACACGACCAATTGGTGAAGAGATAACCTTGATTAAAAGCCAAAATGATGAGAAAGCCAAAATGGTGAGTGTTAAGGTATGTAATAAAGAGGTTGCAGAAGACATGGCATATGTGCCAACGCATCAGCCTTATGCAATTATGGAATGCACAACTGCTACACATGCAGGAAAGGAAAGGAGCGTGGCAGCTATTAAAGATAACAACACCCACACTCCAATACATGAAGATGTTACCAAAGATTCTTTTCATCTAAACAACACAAAGAAGAACTTCAAGAGGAGGGAAGATCTAGATCTAGATCTTCCCTCCTCCTCTTTCACGATAGCAATGTTCGGTGTCTTTTCTGTAGGTTCCATCGATCTTCATTTTTGGCCGGTTGCTTTAGAGATCTAGAGACTAGATCATCTGTAGATCTAGATCCAGATGATCTAGTCTCTTCAACTTTAGATCTGATCATCTTCTTTAGCCAAGGCATGTCTTCCGCAGGGATGTCTACGATACCGTGCTCCTCCGCTGCTACTTGTAGGGTTTTTGTTTTAGTTTTTAGTTTTTTATTTTATGGTCCTGATCGTTGGGCTGAGGATGTGAATAATGCTTTTGGCTTTCGAGTCAAGAGGAGAATGATTTGGGTGTGGGTTTTTTGCTCATGCTTGGGAAATGGCTTCTTGTACCCCCGGAAGGAGTCTGTGTTAACAGATTTGTTCTATAAACTGAAGATCAGGCTAGGATAGTGGATTTTTTATGTCATAGGTTGATTTTTCATTATAAGATATGTATGTTTTTGACTTTTATGACGTGTAATCTTTTAGCTTTGGCTATGATCTTGCAGAATTATATGTTCTATGATTGTAAGAGCTTTTATGCTCTTGATCATTATTAATGAAACCAAATTGTTTTTCCCCTTAAAAAAAAAGAAGAAGAAGAAGTTACCAAAGATGTGTCAATCACAGATTGTGTGCAATCAATTTGTGATTGCACAACGGCTACACACAGAGGAAAGGAAATAAGACCAAAGAAGGAAAGATCAACTCTGTTATGAATGTAATTGACAAAATCCAAATATGTATATTTGCATGTTTTCCCTCTAGGATTCTACACTATATAAATATTGGAGTATATCACTGTATTATTCATTCAATAAAATTCCCACTTCTCTTTTATCTTTTCATGGTATTGGAGTATTAGCCAAACACCAATTTTTTTGTTTTTTGTTTTCAATCAATTTCCTCATGGCCTCCTCCAGCTCTTCCGCCTCACCCTCGTTAAACACTTCCTCTTTCATTCTCCCTAACTGTACCCAAATGCTTGCAGTAAAACTGGAAGGCAGCAACTACCCACAATGGTTATCAATCTTAGAACCTATCCTACGTAGCAATTAAATGGAGGGATTCGCTGATGGGACTGAATCATGTCCCCAAATTTTTTTGACCAATGAACAAGGTCAGTTTATCCTTAGTCCAGAATACTCTCTCTGGGTTAAGAAGGACTAGCACTTATTAAGCTGAATCAATGCAACTCTCTCAGAAAAGGTTTTATCAACCGTATATGGTTTGAAAACCTCTAGGCAGGTATTGGTTGCACTGGCCACCAGATTTCCCAGTCAATCTCGTTCTCACATATCTCACATCAAGAAGCAATTACTAAACATGCGCCGAGGTTCTCAATCTTGTTTTGAATATTTGCAATCTGTCAAAAATTGGTTTGATCAACTTGTTGTGATTGGAAAACCACTTGATGATGAAGACTTCATGTCTTTCATTGTCAGTGGCCTTAATCCAAAATTTAACTCCTTTGTGACTTCCTTCTCTTTTTGCTACTCGGGAAAAATCCTTAAACTTTGAGGATTTCCAAGATGAGCTATTAAACCGCGAGATGTTGCTCAATCAGCAACAACAAGTTGCTGACCCTGATTTATCTACTTTTGCACTGTTTACATAAAAACCAGGTACACGCAGTTTCAATCAAAAGAACAGAGGACATCAACAGTTCAGAAGACAGCCACCTCGCACCAATTAGTATTCCAAACCACCAACAAATGGGCTTCCTACAAATCGACCCTAGCAAAGGAATCAATCTTCTGGTGCAACTTGATTCAACAAAACTGCTCCACCATTTTTCAACTCTACCCGTGCTACTTGTCAAATATGTGGTAGATCAAATCATCAAGGACTGGATTACTTCCACAGAATGGACTATGCCTTCCAAGGAATATATCTTCCACCACAACTTGCAGCCATGGTAGCACAGTCCAATGCACAGGTTGATAATCAGCAATGGTTTGCTAACAGTGGGGCTAATGCACACATCACCAACGAGCTTGAAAATCTCAACAACTTGCAGGCCTTCCAAAGTGATGATACAGTAGCTATTGGTAATGGGGCTGGGCTTATCATTGAGAATATTGATTCTTCTTTTCTCCATTCATCCTCTAATTCTATATCTAAATTTTAACTTAAAAATGTTCTCTATTGTCCTAAAGTCACAGCCAATTTATTGTCAATTCAACCTTTTTGTTCTGATAATAATTGCTACTTCATACTAATAGCAGATCATTTTTTTTTATCAAGGACTATTAGACTCATGCGGTGCTCCTGGAAGACAGAACTGAAAATGGATTCTACCTTTTTCAGTTTCAAAAGGCTCCTCTCAAAAATCACAAATCGTTTACTGCTTTTATTGGAATAAGGACTTCATCCATGTGTTGGCATTCTAGACTAGGACATTTTGGTTTTGATGTTGTGTCAAGAATTGTCAAACATTTTAATTTACCTTTGTCCCTTCATAACTTTAATAAAGATGTGATTTGTAGTCCCTTCCAAAGTGATGATACAATAGCTATTGGTAATGTGGCTGGGCTTATCATTGAGAATATTGATTCTTTTTTTTTCTCCATTCATCCTCTAATTCTGTTTCTAAATTTCAACTAAAAAATGTTCTCCATTGTCCTAAAGCCACTGCTAATTTATTGTCAATTCAACGTTTTTGTTCTGATAATAATTGCTACTTTATACTAACAGCAGATCATTTTTTTTTTATCAAGGACTATCAGACTCATGTGGTGCTTCTGGAAGGCAGAACTGAAAATGGACTCTGCCCACTTCGGTTTCAAAAGGCTCCTCTCAAGAATCACAAATCGTTTACTGCTTTTATTGAAATAAGGACTTCATCCATGGGTTGGCATTCTAGACTAGGATATTCTGGTTTTGATGTTGTGTCAAGAATTGTCAAACATTTTAATTTACCTTTGTCCATTCATAAAATTAATAAAGATGTGATTTGTAGTTCCTGTCAATTGGGCAAAAGCAAAAGGCTGTCATCTTCTTCTTCCACTCCACTACAATTAATTCACACAGATGTTTAGACTTCACTTGTTCCATCTGTGCGAGGTAATCGATACTATGTTGCCTTCATTGATGATTTTTCTCGATTTACCTGGATTTATCCTTTGCATGCCAAATCAGAAGTCTTTGAGCACTTTGTGCAGTTCAAGTTATTGGTTGAAAATCAATTTTCCACCACCATTAAGTAACTTCAATCTGATGGAGGAAGAGATGTATTCTCTTTAATTTAACTCATTTCTCACCAAGCATGGGATTATTCACATAAAATTATGTCCCCATACTTCTCAACATAATGGTTTAGCTGAGAAGAAGTTAAGACATATCCTTAAAACAGGTTTAACACTTCTTGCCCACTCTCAACTTTCAAATAAATTCTGGGTAGATGCTTTTCTTGCTGTTGTGTACATTATAAATAGATTGCCCATTGCATTTCTTGATTTCAAATCTCGTTTCTTTAAGTTATACAAGAAAGAACCAGATTATCAAACCTTTCGAGTGTTTGGTTGCAAGTGTTTTCCACTCCTTCGTCCTTTTGGGTTGCACAAACTTGAATATAGGTTAAAACCATGCATATTTTTGGGCTATCATCATGCTGGTTACAAGTGCTTAGATCCCTTGTCCAATAAAATATATATTGACATGTGATTTTTGATGAAAATACTTTTCCAGCCAAAGATCATGATGTCAGCCTTCTGCCTTCCAAGATCACCGCACGGGAAGATCCTCCTCTTTGCCTACCCGTAAGTTTCTTAATACTCCCACTCTCAAATTCACCTCATGCACAAGAAAATAATACTACATCTATATCTACTCATGTTGCATACAGTCCACCATCTACTAACACACACATTCCCTTTCACCAAACCACACCCAATTTTGAACCAACCTGTTCACCTTTTCAATCCACACCAGTCTCTGTAACAGAACCTACAATAGACACAACTGCAGCGCCTGAATCAACTTCTACTGTCGTCATTCTACCATCTGGCGAGCCTCCAAACCATCACCCATTGACCACTCGGACAAGGACTGGTTCTCTTAAACCAAAGGCTTTCTCTGAATATCAACTTTACCATACCACTAAATACCCTCTTCGTTCATTTCATACTATTTTCATTGAAAAAGAGCTTAGTTGCTTTACCAAAGTTGCTACAGATTCACGATGGAGGGATGCAATGTCTCAAGAATTTCAAGCTCTTGTCTCCAATAGCACCTGGTCCCTGGTTCCACAACCACTTAATCACAATATCATTCGAAACAAGTGGGTCTATAAAATCAAACAAAAATCTAACGATACTGTGAACAGATTTAAAGCTCGTCTTGTTGCAAAGGGATTCAATCAACAAAGTGGTATCGATTACACCGAAACTTTTAGTCCAGTGGTCAAGCCATCCACTATTCATGTCATTCTCAGTTTAGCCATTCAATTTGATTGGCCTATTCGACAACTGGACATCTCCAATGCTTTTTTACATGGTTACCTTGGAGAATAGGTGTTCATGGAATAACCTCAAGGGTTTGTCGACAAGAATCATCCAAACTTTATATGCAAGCTCCACCAATCTTTATATGGCTTGAAACAAGCACCAAGCGCTTGGTTTAATAGACTGTCAAATTTTTTACTTGACCTTGGATTCACTGCATCTCTTGTTGATCATTTTTTGTTTAATTTTGACAGTGGCAGCATTAAATGTTTTATGCTCATCTATGTTGATGGCATACTCCTTATGGGTACTCATACAACAACAATCAATTCCCTCATTCAGCACGTGCAAGGTGAATTTCCCCTTAAGGACCTTGGTTCCCTCGGCATCCAAGCGACACAAACCACCTCTAGCTTACATTTCTGCCAAGCAAAATACATCTTTGATCTTCTGTAGTGGGTCCACATGGTTGATGCAAAGCCCTCTAAATCCCCTTGTGCTTCGGGAGTGAAGCTATCAAAATTTGATGGAACCTTTCTACTTGATCCAGCAGAGTACTGACACGTTGTTGGAGCTCTTTAATATTGTACTCTAACTCGTCCTGAAATTGCTTTTGCTGTTAATCAATTATGTCAGCATATGCATGCCCCTTCCACAGCTCATTGGACTGCTGCTAAACGGGTGTTACGTTATTTGAAGGACTCTGTTGATCATGGGTTGATTTATACCAAAGGAAGCCTTCATTTATTAGCCTATTGTGATGCTGATTGGGCTGGCAGCCCTGATGATTGTCAGTCAACATCTGGATTCGCCATTTTTTTGGATAATTGTCTCGTATCTTGGAGTGTCAAGAAACAAGTGGTTGTCTCTCGTTTTAGCATCGAAGCAGAATATCGGGCTTTGGCTATTGCTACTATTGAATTATTTTGCTTAAGAATGTTATTCAAGAATCTTGGTATTCCACTTTCATATGTTCCTGTATTATGGTGTGGCAATGTTAGTGCTCTTGCCTAGGCATCCAATCCGGTGTTCCACGCAAGAACCAAACATATCGAAATAGATTATCATTTTATTCGAGAAAAGGTGGTTAACTGAGATATTTCAGTTAAATTCATCTCATCCAGTGATCAAACTGCTAATGTGTTTACAAAGGGGTTGTCTTCTCCCCAATTCTTATACTTGAAGTCTAAGCTCATGGTTGTACCCCCCATTTGCTTGTAGGGAGCTGTTAAGGTATGTAATAAAGAGGTTGCAGAAGACATGGCATATGTGCCAACACATCAGCCCCATGCAATATGGAATGCACAGCGGCCATACATGCAGGAAAGGAAAAGAGCATGGCAGCTATTAAAGATGACAGCACCCACACTCCACCACATGAAGAAGTTACCAAAGATGTGTCAATCAATCAATCTGTGATTGCACAACGGCTGCACACAGAGGAAAGGAAAGAAGACCAAAGAAGGAAAGATCAACTCTGTTATGAATGTATTTGACAAAATCCAAAAATATATTTTTGCACGTTTTCCCTCTAGGATTCTACACTGTATAAATATTGGAGTATATCACTATATTATTCATTTAATAAGATTTCCACTTCTCTTTTATCTTTTCAGTGAGAAGGGAATCGCGTTCAATCAATTTTGAAACAAGTTTTAACTTCAAACTACAAGTTGTTTGCTTAAAATTCTGATCCATCTTTGCTTTGTTCAAAAATCAATGAAGTCACTGGACCACTCACTATGGGCTGTCATCTGTTAGGAGCAGATTGGGCTACAAGCTGAAGTGAAGAAGCCCATAGGCCCAATGGGTAAGTCCATAGGCCCTCATCCTCTTATCCATTTGTCAGTAAAATATCTCCCTCCTTTTGTCCTCTACTTTCACAATTTAATTCCTTTCTAGTTTCTACTATTTTCCAGATACCAATCCCTCCATCTTGTGGCCAACGAGAACCTAAACTACGTGCCTCCTTGATCGGCCTTTCAAATTGGACGGTCACGATCTCATATAATTTCCCAGTCACGCTGCATACCCCGGGCAATCCGTAATATTTTCTCAATCCGAGGGGCATTTGTATTGAAAACCTAATGGGATATTTCTCACTCGCTCTCCCCTATAAATATCTTTTAGGTTATCACCCAGTGTCGTCTCCCTTTGTTTCTTAAACACACTCCCAACACTCCCCTCCTTCCTTCCAACCTTATCTGTTGCGAAGAGCGCACCATGTCTACCACAGCGTCTTCTCTAGCCCTACCGTCGCTCACCCACAAGACCGTTTTCCTCAGCAATCCCAAACCCACCTCGGTTTCCCTCTTCTCGCTCTCCCTGTCTCCTCTCAGGCTTCAGTGCAAGCCCATTTCCGTTTCTTCTTCATTTCTTCACTCTGCGCCGGCCTTCCACAGCCTGTCCTCTCGTTTCGTCCGGAATGTTGCTGTATCGTCCGAGTTCGACCAAGAAGAGGATCTCTTGAGCGATGGAGACCAGCTCAGATTCTCTCCTGACCTTAAGCTCTTTGTGGGTAATCTTCCTTTCAGTGTGGACAGTGCTCAGCTCGCCGGGTTGTTCGAAAGCGCTGGAAATGTCGAAATGGTCGAGGTATTGATTCCGGAATTTGGGTTTTCCTCCAGTCCACTCTGTCTGTAAAAGATGGGTTTTTTTTTTTTTTTTTTTTTTTTTGGGTGTAGGATTTAGTGGTTTGCCTGTTTTGTTTTGGGACTAAATTTTTTTTTGGAAACAATTAATTTTTTTAGTTCTGTAGAAATGCTGAAAGATAAGAAAATCGATTGGTTGGATATGCTGAAATTTTTTGTTATTGGCAGGTGATTTATGACAAGACGACTGGAAGAAGCAGAGGATTTGGATTTGTTACCATGTCTACGGCTGAGGAGGTTGAAGCTGCTGCTCAACAGTTCAATGGCTATGTAAGCACATCATGTTCTATGTACTGGAATCTTGATTTGATAATGCGTTCTCTTTCTTTATGGCCTTGCTACTTTGACAATATGGTTTGCTATAGTTATCTTTATGTACAATTAAAAGAAAAGAAACTCACGGCTTCTCTTATTCTATTTATGTACTTTTCCTGGTGTATCAACTCCTAATTCTTATTTTTAACTGGTTTTAAGCTCAAAAAAGTTCCTGTTCCCCAAAATTTATTGGTTGTAGAGAATTTAATTAGAATTTGTAACCTGTTCAAGTTTGGTTAAGGGGAAAATGATTCAGTTTGAAGGAATTTAATTAGAATTTGTAACCTGGTCAAGTTTGGTTAAGGGGAAAATGATTCAGTTTGAAGC
This sequence comes from Carpinus fangiana, assembly GCA_006937295.1. Taxonomy (NCBI): domain Eukaryota; kingdom Viridiplantae; phylum Streptophyta; class Magnoliopsida; order Fagales; family Betulaceae; genus Carpinus; species Carpinus fangiana. Next base: position 16,942,712 of record CM017327.1, on the reverse strand, counting down.
TTGTTAAGTGAGGGGCAGGTATTGAGATAGAATTTTGATTGTCCTAATTGCTTCGTATTCAAGTTTTCTGTTTTCTTAGTATGGTTTATTCTTCTTGAGCACTGGCTTAATATGTTTATTGCTTCTGAACAAAACTTCATGACATTTGGCAGGAATTTGAGGGAAGGTCATTGAGGGTAAATTCTGGACCTCCTCCACCTAGAAGGGAGGAATCCTCCTTTAGAAGCCCTAGAGGTGGGGGAGGTTATGGTAATGCCAGTTTTGGTTCTTCCAACCGTGTTCATGTGGGCAACCTCGCATGGGGTGTTGATGATTTGGCACTTGAGAATTTGTTTAATGAGCAAGGAAAGGTTGTGGAAGCGAGGGTGGTTTATGATAGGGAGAGTGGTAGGTCAAGAGGTTTTGGTTTTGTAACCTACAATTCTGCTGAAGAGGTCAACAATGCTATTGAATCCTTGAATGGTGTTGTAAGTATAATATTACTTTCTCTCTTTATGATGTCATATTATGAGCGAATATGTTTTTAGATGTATGTGCGTGTGTTTCTTTTATTAATTGGTCATAACCTCCATTATCACCTTTGAGGTGTTTGGTCCATTCTTATTCATCATCTATCACATTATTAATCAACATCAACAAATTAATTAGTTTGTGGCCGGTATCTACTTTCTTATAATTTTCCCTTTTGTCATCTGGTTGATGGTTATATAGGGAACACTATTAGTCCTACTGTAAATGGTAGTACTGTGTATAAAAATTGTCTGGTGATTACATTTTCTGAGTCTCACTCATGTTTGGTCTCCAGGCTAATTTGGAAAAATCATTAAATTCATGTTATATGCTTGTCAATGTTTAAAAACAAAAAGATTTCTCATGAATTATGTTGTGGTATATCTTATGAGTACTATCGGTCTGACGCTTTTATCCTGGTCAGGTTTATAAAAGCTCTTGCTGCATCAATATAGATATCCACTAATGTTGATTAGTATATTAATCTGAGTATGCAAACTAGTGTGTCGTGGCTGTTTGCACTACATTATACATTGATCTGATTATAAGGTACATTTTCAAGTTAATCTGTTTACATACATCTAAAGTGAAGCTCTCTTAAGATTTTTATGACATTTTTACACATCATTTTAATAGTTTAAGACGTTAATTTCATGATAGTAAGTATATGTTGTGGGTGTGAGGTCTCATTTTTAGCCAAATGATTTGTTATTGGTGGTTGCAGCTATGCAGTGTCACAGTGACTTGTCACCTTGTTTACCATCTTGTTTCCAACTATATTTACGAATCTTGTTACCCCTTTGGTGTAGGACTTGAATGGCAGAGCTCTACGAGTCAGTGCAGCGGAAGCCAGGGAATCTAGGCCAAGACGTCAATTTTGAGGTTTGGATGTCCTTGACCAACAAAAGACAATTGGGTATATTTCTTTTTCAGATTGTAATATCATTTGGGTTTTTGTTTTTGTTTGTTTTTTTTGAAATTATTGGTTTGTTTTTTGGTTTTTTGTTTTTAAAGTCTGCTCATCTATGATGTTCCAGGGACCTTGGAGCTGCAGAAGCTGGAACTTGTTGCTGTCCATGAAGAATTTTCAAAAAACTGGTGCTTGCACTACTACTGCTGTATTTCTGGGTCTAGAGACGGACAGGAGCTGCTGATAAATGCATTCTGAAAGACTATTAGTTGTGTATGTTTTGAATACCATAATCCAGATTCGAAACTGATGTGTTGCCCATCTTTTGGTAGATCCAATGCATGAGTAATTTAGTTGTTTTTTCTTCTATTTTTGCTTGAGATGGATTTTATAATGGAGAATGAATTGGAGGTAACGAGGTACTAGGTTAATACTCGAATCTTTAATCCTTATGCTGGGTTACCAAAGAAGTGTGAAGTCTTGGAAGATTCTTCTTTCTTCTTCGGTGAAAGAGCACACAAATATGTGTGGGGTAAAGAATTCTGATGGAAAGAAGCCGTTGGACCCCCAATTGTTATGTGTTTAAACAAAACCAAAGGCCCCATTTACGAGGATGTTCCCCAATGAAAATACTTGTCCACGTGGCGAGTTGAATAAGAGAGAACATTGTGGACTCTTAAAATAAAGAGCGGGGTTCCTAATAGGTAACTCAATTGGTTAGGATTGAGCTTTAATAAAACGTAAGACAATAGTTTAAATTCTTCTCTCCTTCTTGTGTGGAAAAAAAAGANGTTGCCCATCTTTTGGTAGATCCAATGCATGAGTAATTTAGTTGTTTTTTCTTCTATTTTTGCTTGAGATGGATTTTATAATGGAGAATGAATTGGAGGTAACGAGGTACTAGGTTAATACTCGAATCTTTAATCCTTATGCTGGGTTACCAAAGAAGTGTGAAGTCTTGGAAGATTCTTCTTTCTTCTTCGGTGAAAGAGCACACAAATATGTGTGGGGTAAAGAATTCTGAAGGAAAGAAGCCGTTGGACCCCCAATTGTTATGTGTTTAAACAAAACCAAAGGCCCCATTTAGGAGGATGTTCCCCAATGAAAATACTTGTCCACGTGGCGAGTTGAATAAGAGAGAACATTGTGGACTCTTAAAATAAAGAGTGGGTTCCTAATAGGTAACTCAATTGGTTAGGATTGGATTGCGCTTTAATAAAATGTAAGACAGTAGTTTAAATTCTTCTCTCCTTGTGCGGAAAATAAAAAAAAAGAGGAGCACAGCAGGATATTATAGATGCTTTAAAAAATTAAGTAAGCTTTGGTGGACTCTATAGAGAAAATTGGACTTCATACTTGCTTTTCTAATTATTATTATTATTATTATTATTATTTGGGTTTAAAGACAAGGTGGTGGCTGGAGTGAGATAAATCGAAGATAGAAGGAAAGACTGTTGTGGAGACCCCATCCATCTGCTCGGCTAATGGCCCTTCTTCAGAGGCCTGGTGGGAACTGATCCTGCGTTCTCTCATTCAAGTTTGGGAGTTTACCTTTGGTGCATTCTGAGGAAGGCAAACCATAGAGGGCCATTCGCTAGTACAATACTGATTACAAGGAAGGCAAACCAACAAGCTCATTGGCTTGTTCTTGTTCGTTGGGCTGCATTTTCTCTCTTGTCAGGCGATTCTGTTACGAATTTTGGATTGAATTTGCTCTTGAAAAATTAGCTTATAAAGTTAGGGTGTTTAACAGCTTATATACACATTATTATAATTGCACTTAAACTATGTGAAACACTTTTTTTTTTTTTTCTTTTTAAAATGTGAAACACTTAGAATCATAATATAGGACCACATTTCTAAATCCAGCGTCCATGATGACATACTCTAAAATTGAAGCGTATTACTTAATTCTTATGAGTGATGATAATCATCAGACTGGCGTACTTGAACACTCAAGCACGCCCATATGATTTTTTATTTTTTTA